>JAVJAQ010000143.1:921992-1244559 GCA_032362365.1 Zygogramma bicolorata
ACCAAAGACATTTTCTTTCGCGATGGGTCGACAGTTACAGCTCTCCTGTACGATGTGCCTGAGATTCGCAGCACTTGATGTGTCTTGAGATTGAGACTTTGATCCTGTAGATAGAGTCTATTAGGGTACACACCATCTACCCTAGAGAACTCAATTATTCAAATACCAAACTGAAAAAAGTTGCTTTTAATAGCTTTCACTAGAATGATCGATGAATCATCATCAATTTCAGTAAAATTAGCAGTTCTCGAAGTGATAGTTCAGAAAATGAAGCTGAAAAAATGGTAAAACCTCGCAATTTTTTCGTCCAGCACCGATTTGTTCACAGATTTGGTATCAGGCTTATTACACCCTCTAGTTCATTTTCTATATTGTGCCGTTGTACGCTTTTTGTTTTTTATGGGGTGAAAACTACCCCTAATTGTCAAAAATTATAAAATAACATTAAAAACCTAAATATGGGTGAAAATAGGTAAATAATGATTGTTTCATGCTTTAGGATACAATTTCATAATCTTTCAACCTACCCTTGTTATAAACTATTCCTGAAAACATTGAAATTTTTATAATATATCTTCGAACTTGGTGAAAAATCAACGAAATATACACTCACAAACGCGAGCAGATTTTTTTTCTCCTCTGTCTTCCAATATAAATGGAAAAAGTGGAACATATAACGTATAACGGCCGAATATACCGGTTATGTATAATACTACGCTCCAAAGCGGGTAATTCAAATTTTTCCAAAAAAAATTGATTGTTTTTTTTAGGCATAGCTCCTTAATTTTTGGTGATAGGAAATTTTTTTCATCAACGATTTTGTAGAGCTTTTCAAGAGCTATAAGACATATGTGGATATAATTACTTGAGGTAGTACCTTCATTTGGTCAAAATTTATAGAAAAGGCTGAAATACATATAACTGTTAGATTTAGTGATAACACGCATTTTTGCGAAATTTGAGCGAGATTGACCTTTTCGTTACCGAGATAATGAATTCAACATTTGCATGGGCTCTTATGGGAAATCGGAAAATTTGACGCAAAATTGCGTTTTTAGTAAAGAACGAATTTATAGACATGCGCAAAAAACCGATTGTATTAAACTATAGCAAGATTGAAAATTTCATGCTAAGTTTGAATGCATTTCACCTTCTAGTTATTGAACTATGAGACAGTTTACATTATCGCACTCGCCGCAGTACCGAGCTGGACTATGTAGCAACGTGGTACGAGTTGCTCTGTCGAAATGGTTGTCAACTACTCGGCTCAACAAACTAAAGTCCCGTCTCACGCGCAGCTATGCCAAAACTTTTTTCTTTATAATTTGATATTTTATTGGAAATGGAAGGAAAATTATAAAATACTATTGGATACTATGAAAAATTATCGTGAATTATAAGAAATCACGATAATAAAAGAATAAATAAAAAGAAATTATAAAGAATCACGAGAAACTTATAAATGATGGGGCATAATGAATTTGTGACATTGATGAATGATGAATGAATTAGAAGAATGGCGAACTTGGAAATTTGGGCGTAGTGATAAAAACAAATTATGGCGCGTAATCAGGTCAATATAAATATTTGAGAACTTATGAAAATCGATAAAGAAATCAATGGAAACGGATGAAAATAAATATAAATTGATGAGGTAGCAAACCAATAGGAAAAGATAATAATCGATCGGAAACCATGGGAATAAGGAATAATAACCGTGGTAGAAACGTTTACGTACAGTTTACGTCCCAGTGCGTTCGCACATGTTCATGTAAACTGTTTACACATTATGTTTACATGAAGTTTATGTAAACATGTGCGGACGCACTGGGATGTAAACTCAAGGTAATAATTCTACAACGAAATTGATTGAAAGCGATAGGAATTGCAAGAGTCCAATAAAGTGGAATTATACGCGTATTCACACAACTCAAGAGTCCCACCCATTCCTCGCACAGCAGAGTATGCAGCGTTGCCGGATGTACGGCTCCATGTAAAAGCATAAGGAGCGCGGTACACTCGGGCGGAAAAGTTTACTCGCTGCCGCAGCGCAATAGCAGCGCTTCTTCACTCTCGAGAGGGCGATAACTTTTGCCCCTGACGTTAGCGCTGGTACTACCTTGAGATCCCTTAATTTTTAAATGGGGAGAGTTTAAAGCGCTTGACTAAGGTGATGTTCGATCGTAAATGTAGGTGTTAAACGGCTATATCTCGCCGAATATTCACTTTACAAAAAATCTACAAAGGGAAATTTTTGACATTAAAGAAGCTACAATTTAGTACTGTATCGTTTTTTTTTCCGTATATTTAGTATTTTGAAAGATATAAGAAAAGGGTTAAAAACACGAAATTGAAAAAAATCGTTTTCTCTTTGAACTCCAATTTTTCTAAAATTAGGCATTTTGAATTGGTTAAACTTCGTGGGTGTATTAATAGTACATATTTAAAGAGAATCACAGAAGGGTGGCGATCAATTTTAGTTAAGAGGGTATTCTGGAGGTTGTTTTCTCAGATTTTTTCGTAGAAAAAAAAAGCGGGTACCGATCTTATTTTGATCATAAGTCAGTAAATTTTCACGCTAGGAAGACATTTTTTTATTTGTTTGAAATCTCTAATTGAATACTTTTAAAAAGATTCTATGAGTTTTCTTCGAAAAATGCAAATTTCTCTCGATATTTCGCTTTAAATCTTTCAATTTATACATTTGACGAAAAAAGCTAAGCATTAATTTACTGTATCTCAGTTCGTATATGTCGTAGGAAAATTATAAAGAAAGCATTGTTTTTGTTTTTTCAAAAGATACAATTTGCCTTGTCACCCTTTTTTTGATAAAATGTATAGTCTTAGAGTTATTTACAAAAAACCATTAAAAAAAGTAGATTTTTTCGTCAAAAAACTGTTACTTTCAACTTCGAATAACCTGAAAAAATATTACTTTCACGAAAAAAACGTATGGAGCATATTTTTCTTAGAATTACTTTTCCGTCGATTCCTACAGTTAAAATGTAATAAAAAATTTCCACCCCCGTGATGGGGTGGCAACAACCCCTAAGACTCTAGCGTACAGCGTCATGATAAGGAAAATGATCCTTGAGCTATTCCCTACCTTCTGTGAAAATTTCGGATAAATCCATGGTGGACGAAAAAATTGCGAGCCAAAATGCTTCATTTCCTGAACTATGACCACTTTGTGTCACAAAAATGTAATGAACTATTGTAAAAAGTTCAACCTTTTATATGATGAAAGTTGTCAAAAAGTTATGCCTTTTGCGTGATCACAGAAAAATTATTTTAGTGTTTTCACTATTCTACTCTAGGTATCCCAACTCCAGCCTTAGGAACTGCTTTGGCATTTTATGATGGATACAGGTCAGAACATCTGCCTGCAAACCTCCTTCAAGCCCAAAGAGACTATTTTGGTGCCCATACTTATGAGCTCATTGGACAGGAAGGAAAGTTCGTACACACGAACTGGACTGGTAAAGGAGGAAATGTTTCGGCTTCTACATATGATGTCTGATATGTGACAATTAATTTGAACCTTAAGTAATTCCTCTATTATTATGCGTTATACATTGTATGTTGTATATTTTTAATACAGAAGTTGTTACAAAATGATGTGGTTTTGAACCTTAAGTAATTCCTCTATTATTATGCGTTATACATTGTATGTTGTATATTTTTAATACAGAAGTTGTTACAAAATGATGTGGTTGTTAGTGCAAAAATTTGGGATGACTCCTTGAAAAAGTGAGAAACCTGCTTCTTTATTTGCAAAAACTTGTGCCGAATCAGGACTTCTGTCGGATATTCAGGGTTTTGGGTTGGCTGTTTTTTCAGAGAAATCCAAGATGTGTTGTTGAAAGACCTACAAAAAAAAAAATAGGTGTCATTTATCAGGACGTCTCAAAATTGAATGACTCACTTTTCTTTTACATCTGACAAAAGTTGAATGCAAATTTATATGAAGTATCAGTTAGTAGAAACGGGTTTTACTTTAAGATATAAGTGAAAAAATGACTCGATATACTTACGAATCAACTAATATCAAGATTTACATGCAAGAGAGCAAAAAACCTAATGCATAAAATTTTATTCAGTTAGTGAAGCTTACCTACAAAAATACCTGCATCAAGTTATAATAATAATAACAATTTATTCACAATAAATCTCAATATTACAAAATAAATAATATGTGAATAAATATTTAAACCTTACGAAGTTATTGCACTTGTTGTAAGGATTAGATATTATATTGAATTACTATTATGGATTAAAAATAAATTATTTAATAATATAATAACATTTGAACAATAAATGTAAATGACAGTGTAATCAGCACACTGGTAGTCACATGGAAAATTTCAATTCTATAAGATTCTGCAAAAATAATCTGGGAGTTTCAAGAATCCATTTTTTCACCAGTTTTTATAATAATAATAATAATAGCGTCTTTATTGATTTGACAGGAATATATAAAAAAATCTCAAATATGTTGGCGACATTCGGCCTAAGCCGCTCTTCCATGTAACCAACAAAAAGGTACATAGTATTCAATCAAGTGCTCTCAACAACAATAAAAATTAATTATAACAGTAATTATAATAATAATAATATTAGTCACAAATTTTCACATCACATTTGAGAGTTAATCTCTAACTACCTATCCTTTTCGAAAGAGTCCAGGATTTAATTTGTTTTCCGAAATTATGTCGGTTTTTCTGATTTTTTATGTGGGATGGAATTGAGTTATATACTTTGACTGCACTATAAGTGAATCCTCTTCGAAATCGAACTGAAGCATGCTTTGGAATACTGAACAGATCCCTATTTCTGGTTGAACAGCTGTGAAAGTCGCCTAGCTTTTTGAGTTTATCCAAAAAATATGAAGGAGATCCAGATTGGGTAATCCGAAATACCAATCCTGCTAGTCGTATCAAGAATCTTTCTTCTAAGTTAAATTATATATTTGAGTTTCTATAGATCTGAGAAATATGATCAAACTTTCTAAGCCCATATGAGTATCTAATACATGCATTTTAAATTTTTTGAATTGTGTACTTATCCTTGGCTGATATTGCTGGCCAGTATATTTCAGAGCAGTATGCCACTCGAGATATAATCAGTGATCAGTGAATGACATAGCATTAGTTTTATAGCACTGGTGAGATAAAATCTGTTGATATATAGAAGTTTGAGTGTGGAATAACAGTATTTCACAAGTTGGGATACGTGTTTTTCAAACTTCAATGTTGAATCGATATGTAAACCAAGATTTTTACAATATTTTACGATATTCAAATTTTTGTCATTCAAAGTTATTTTGAAATTAGGGTCATTATGCAATTCATCACAACTGTTTCCAAATAAAATTACTTCCGTTTTTGATTCATTGAGGAGAAGTCTATGAGAATTTGATATTGAAGCGATTATTTTGAGATCTTCATTAATTTTGACACTAGCTAGGAAGCTTTCTGATAGTGAAAATGATAGGTATAACTGAGTGTCATCCGCATATTGATGGGATTGACAGTTCTTAATGAAGGATGAGAAGTCAGCAGTATAGGCTGTAAATAAGAGTGGTCCCAATATGCTTCCCTGAGGAACACATCGAGAAACGTCTTTTAATTCCGAATGGTTACTGTCAACTAATACTCTCTGTCGTCTACCTGATAAATAGTGAAGAAACTGGCCGATATATCATCTAACCCAAAATACTTAAGCTTCTTCAATAATATACTGTGATCCAAAGTATCAAATGCCTTACTATAGTCGAGAAGTATCAAGCATGTATTTTTTTTATCATCAATGGATGTGAATATATCATCTGTAACCTTAAGTAGTGCTGTTGTCGTACTGTGGTTCCTTCTAAATCCTGATTGCGTTACCGGTAGTTATTTTTCTGCCATCAAAAAAAGTTGTGAGTTGATTAGATGCCAATTTCTCAATCACTTTAGAGATAGTAGGAAGAATACTGATAGGTCGAAAGTGACAGACCTCAGCAGGACTACTAATCTTTGGCACAGGAATTACATTTGCATCTTTCCAAGCTTTCGGAAATAGTCCACCCTCGAAACAGGTATTTATGATATGTACCAAATATGGGGTTAGGGTTGGTAAAAGGAATTCGAGCATTTTGAGGTTGATACCATCAGTCCCCTTAGCATGAGTTTTTATCGTTCTCAGAACTTTCTCTACTTCGTCGTGTGAGACAGCTTTCAAAGAAAATTTTTGACCATTCAAGTGCGGATGAAAATCATTATATCTGTTCAGCAGATCATTATTTTGGATTGGTATTTCAGGAATCGAATTCAAAAAGTATTCATTAAAATTCTCTGGATCAATGTCTGTGACAATTTCATGAGATTGTTTCGAAATATTCGATGATTTTAGAGACTTCCAGAATATTTTTGGATCTGTCTTAAATTTATGTTGCAGAAATGCTTTCTTTTCTGCTATCACACATCGATTAACGAAATTTCTCATATCTTTATATTCAATAAACGATTCTTCTGTTCTTAATCTTTTGTAATTATTGAAATATTTCTTTTTTTGTTTGATTAGTAACTTAAGATTCGGGGTAAGCCAGGGGGCTGGTGGTTTCGTAACACGTCTAGTAACGAGGGGAGCATGTATATCAAATACGTAATTAACATTGACATTCCAGTACGTAACCATTTCATCGACATCAGTCATATCAAATATATAATCCCAATATATGTTTCGTAAATCCATGACGAAGTGGTTTTGGTTAAAGTTGGAATAATCACGGTAAGTTATGAATTTTGGTTGAAATTTTTCTTTTTTATATTTGACTTCACATTTGACGAGACGATGGTCCGAAATACCCGACATGTCAAAAACTGAGACGTTATCAATAATATCCGAATCATTGGAGATGACAAGATCAATACATGTACTAGTAGTGCTTGTTACTCTAATAGGCTCTTCGCATTTTTGCGATAAACCGTACTTGTCGAGAAAATTCATTAGTTGCTTTGTATTAGTGCTATCTTCATTCAGCATATCGACATTGAAATCTCCGCCAATTATTATATAATCGAATTGAGGAATTATTTGCGAGATAATATTTTCAAAATCATTCAAGCAGTTTATGAGGTTTTCTGTAGGAGGTCTGTACAATGCTCCAAAGCAGATGTTTTTGTTGTTAACATTCAAAGAAATCCAGAAAGTTTCCAATGAACTGTAAGTTAAATCATCATTAACATAATCAACTGTTTTGAATTTGAGTGTTTTTTTTTATGTAAAATGCTAATCCACCCCCTTTCTTACCGGGATAACAAAAGGCTGGCTAGAAGTTGTATCATCAAGCCAAGTTTCTGATAAACTGCATATATCTAGGGATTCATCTTGCATAAAATCGGCAAACAAATCAAACCCTGTCATTAACGATCTCACATTGAAGTGTGAGAAATTTATAAATTCACATATACAAGGCATTCTATAATATGAAATGATCTGTAGTAAGAACTCCTTGTACTTTTTTTTTTTTGGACTGAGGTGGCCTTTACTTGATGGAAATCCATAGTTATTACGCTATAAGGTAAACACGATTAAATTTCCACAAAATTTATTGTCTTCGCGACATGTTTCGGTACACTGTACCTTTATCAAGCGAATGTATTTAAAACACATGTTCAAAGATTGTTCAAAGATTGTTTTAAAAACTGAAGGGTGTGGTCAAAAAGATTCTCGTTATTTTCTTCCTCTCTCAATCCTTGAAATCTGAGGGAATTGTTTTTCATATTATGCTCCAAATCGCTGAATTGTGTTTTGAGTAATGCTATTTCAGCTTTATTTTCGAGTGTACGTTTCGAGGTATCCTTCAGGGTATTCTCAATTGAATCGAGTCTTTCAATTTTTTCAAATTTCGTACAAAATGTTTTCTCAATTGTCGAATAGAATTCTGTACATACTCTGGAGATGAGCTCTTCGGTCTCAGGATCTTGCAACTTTGCTTTATTTTGCCTGGTAATAATAGGTTCTTCTGCGTTCGGCTCTTGCGCTTTATTTTTATTTTGCCTAGTTACCATGGTTGATAGACGTTGACTGGCCTATAGTATCGCTAGAAGGCTATCTGGCAGGTGAGGTTAGCTTACCACAAAAATGCACTTTGGCAGCTGAACTTTGCTAATTCAACGGAATTAAAATGTTAGTTATGAAATAAAAAAATCATTTATCCAATGCACTGGGAGATTTTCAGCCACTCTAATTAAAGTTGCTGGGCAACGATTTGGTTTTTTAAAAATTTCGTTTATTTTTAAAATGAATACAATTGCTCGGTAGCTGTGCTGGATCAAACGTAAAAATCGAACAATGATGCGTTCTCGCGTTTATATATGGAATATAATGCAAACTCAGCGTCTACGAGCTCTGGTAAACACTTGGATTATTACAATGGGTATATTCATTAGGAATATATGACTCCTCCATCCTTAAGATGAAAATAATACGTCTGTGTTATTTTCAGAACAACGATTTTGTTCTAATTGAATGTCATTATCTCGAGTTGAATATCGAGTTGAAAATAATCTTATTGACTTGAATATCTGTCGTCTGAAAATAAACAGTAATAAGAGAACAATAAAGATTATACATATTGAATATAAAATATAATGTGAAGAATTTTCTTCTGGTCATTGTAGGCTATGTAGTTGCGTCTTTTCGGCTATCTTCTGGAGATGGCTCAGGTCATCTAGGTTGATTTTTCCTAGAGTATACAGGGGTAGATTTCCTCTTGAGGGTGCCTCGAGAGTTATCTAGTTGTGGTAGTTGAAGCGGTGTTTCTTCAATGGTAGGGGCGTCATTACTATATACATCACCATTAATTTTCACTTTGCAATGATAAGGGATGTATATAAGTTTAGGTTGATTGATTTCCTCATAACCATTCTCTTGGCAAACTTTTTCAATATAAATTTGCTTGAATGGTATAGCAATGAGATATGCATTGGTGATTGGTTCAACGATGTCTTGTTGAATTTGGATGTCTGTTGTTTGGCATTTGATAGATCGTTGTCCCATGAGAATTTCAGGAATACAGTCGTTATTCGAAATTTGATTTTCGATGTACTGGATACAACTATTTTCAATTCTGATGCAGGTTTTCTGTTTTTAATAATTTATAATATGATTGAGTATTTTCGAAAACTGGTAATCCATTTTTGTATAGAGAAAACATTATTTTTGTTAATTTTTCTAATTCATCAATTGATAATATAGTACTATGAACTATATTGAGTTCAGCGAATAATATTGAATCTTCGATATTATTCAAGAGAGATAGCATGTTTTGACTATTAATAATCATTGTATCTAGTGAATTTTGTAATCGTAGAAATAATGTATACTTATTCAAGCTTTGAACAATACTTTTAATTTGTTTTTGAATCAATTTTTGATTGCTTGATATTTTCTTTAAATTTTCAACTGTTTTATTCATGAAATCTTGAGTTATAGATAAATAATTTTTCAAATCATGATGTAAATTGTTTTGATTTTCGGACAGTGTTGCAAGAGCATTATCGTATCTTTCACCGTCTTCATCATCTAAAGTGCCAAACAGCCATTTGTGAATTCTACCTCCTACATTTATGAGTCCTCTTTTATGTTTTTTATATGTTTGAGGTTTGATATTATTGAGTTTATTCATAATTTGTTCAAGGAGATAGTCCAAATGTTCATGCATATGTTGAAGTTGAGGATATAATTCGTCTTTAATAGAGACTAGATTTTCAATTGTTTTTGAATTGTCTCTAATACGTTGTATAGGTTTATCAAATTTGGTCAAGTCTAAAAATTTGATGAAAGTATGTTTGTTGAAGGTAATTCTTGCTTGTCCAAGGGAAAAAGGAAGAATTGGGTTAGTCAGAGTCTTCAACTTGATCTGTTGTCCTTCTGTCAATATAATGCCTATCAGGAGTATCATTTGTAGTAGCATCTGAAACAATTCGTTGATGTTTCAGTTGTTGTTTATGACAGGTTGCTTTACGAGTTTTTAATTTAATATCCTCATTTTCTATTGGTTCAACAGCTCTATAGAGGGGTGTTGTTTTACTTCTCTGTTTGTCATACAAATAAACTTGTTGGTCAAGATTGATTTCAGGGGGTTCTTTCCTTTCTATGTTAACTTTTTCTAGAGATGCTTTTGCTTTCTCGTTGTTTGTTTTTATCATATCATTTATTATTTTTATGTTTCTGTCATGTTTTTCTAGGTAGTCAGTCATTATTTTTTCTGTGGTTATATCAAGTGGGTTTCCATGATTTAAGTTTCCTTTAATTATTTGAAATAGGGTATATTTAGTTGCCGAATGAATTGTGTTATTATACCCTAAAATTGCATACACCATGTGAGATGATATTGATCTCTGTGGAAATTCTTGTTTCAATATTCTTATTTCTTTCGAATGAAGTCTTTCAATTGGACTATTACTGTTAGGATTTTTGGGTGTTACATAATGTAATTTTATGTTATGTTTTTCACAAAAATCTTCAACGATTTTATTTTTGAATTCACTGCCTGAGTCGCATGTGATTTTCGAAGGTATTCCGTAGTGTGAAAAGAATATTAAAATTCCATCAATAATATTCAATGCATTAGGTTGAATAGGGTATGCTTGAGCGAAACGTGAAAAACTATCAATTAATGTTAAGAATTTTGTTTTATTTATCGATAGGATATCCATATAAATATGTTCGAAAGGATATTCTCCGATAGGTGTTGGTTTGAATTTTATTTCATATGGGTGTCTTTCATATTTTGATTTCTGACAGTCTTCACAGGTATTGATATAATCACGTATATCAGTTATCATATTAGGCCAATGATATTTTCGTGAGAGGGCTAATTTCGTTTCGTTAATTCCTCTATGTATAGTTTTTGTTTCATGATGATATTTTATTTTCTCTTGTTGTTCTTCTTTATTTGTGATGTCTTTAAGTAAAATATAACTTTGGATCAATTTAAATGCAGAATTTTTGAAGTAATTTTGAATAGTTGAAACCACAATAGGTTGTAATTCTTCTTGAACTATTATACCATATGTATGTTTTGGTTTTAAATAGTTTTTCATTGTATCTACCAGGTTTTGTTGAAAATTTTGGTACGGTAAAACTATGTTAAGTCTAGTTTTATCGAATATTTTTTGTATTGTTACCCGTGGTGTAATAGCATCTCGGCTACAATAAAGGAAAATTTGATTTTGAAATTTGTTTAATTCTTGTTCTTGTCTTGTCTCTAAAGATTCTTCATCTTTTTTCTTTTTTGTAGGTGGACGAATTTGAATGTCCGAAATAATGTTTATTTTCTTTTTCTCTACTTTTGTTTCTTTTTCTGTTTCCTTCTTAATGAGTTCGTTTATATCATCTAGATCATTTAGATCACTTTCTGAGAGTTGAGGAATTTCATAAGTTGGGTCAAATAATTCAGGAAAGTCGTCTTCAATTCTATGTTCTTGTGGGTCAATATTGACTGCAAGTGATTGGGTTTCAATAGAATTTATTTCTATTCGAGATAAAGCATCTGCTACTTTGTTTTGTTTTCCTTTTCGATATAGGATTTTATAATCGAATTCTTCTAGTCTAAGTCGCCATCTTACAAGTCTTGAACTTGGGTCTTTCAAGTTAAATAACCATTCAAGTGGATTATGATCTGTTATCAGGGAAAATTTACGTCCGAATAAATAAGGTCTAAAGTATTTTGTGAAATCAACAATTGCTAAAAGTTCTTTTTCAATTGTTGAATAATTTTGTTCTGAACTATTTAAAGTTCGTGAAGCATAGGCGATAGGTCTGTCATTACCTAGGGTTCCTTGTGAAAGGACAGCACCAATGGCTATATTTGAAGCATCTGTTGTTAATATAAATTATGGTTTTGAAAAATCGGGAAATTGTAAAATTGGTTCATTACTTGAAAGTTCTTTACATTTTTCAAAAGTTCTAATAAATTCGTCATTGTGTATAATTTTTTCTCCTTTTTTCAAACATTTTGTGAAAGGTTTGGTTATATCTGCAAAGTTTTTTATAAATTTTCTGTAATATACTAACATTCCTAGGAATGATTTAATTTCCTTGGCTGTTGATGGTAAAGGAAAATTTTGTATTGCTTTTATTTTATTGGGATTTGGTTTTATTCCTTCTGGAGTTATTATATGTCCTGAAAATTCAACATTTTTTCTTAAAAATTCAGATTTATCTAGCTGAATAGTTAGTTTTGCATCACGTAATCTTTGAAAAACTTCATTTAGATTGCAAATATGTTCTTGAAGAGATGTAGAAAAAATTATAATGTCATCAATGCTGTATACAAGACAGATTTTATTTTGTAAATCGCGTAAAACATAATCCATTACTCTCTGGAATGTTGCTGGAGCATTTTTTAAACCAAAGGGCATACGAAGGTATTCGTAATGTCCGTTTTCAACATTAAAAGCTGTTTTTTGAATTGAATTTGGATTCATTTCAATTTGATGAAATCCAGATGCCAAATCTAAAGTTGAAAAATATTGACATTTGCCTAGCTTGTCAAGAATATCGTCGATGTTTGGTATGGGATACCTATCATCAATAGTTTTTTCATTTACTTTTCTATAATCCACTACAATTCTCCATTTTCTTTTTCCTGAAGCATCTAGTTTTTTGGGAACTATCCAAAAGGTGAACTCCATGGAGATATTGAAGGTCTAATAATTCCATCTTTTAACATTTTGTCGATTTGTTTTTGAACTTCTTGTTTATGACAATGTGGAAATCTATATGATTTTGTATGAATGGGAATTTCATCTGATGTTTTTATTTCATGTTTAATCACATTAGTGAATTTAAGCGTTTTATTTTCGTCATAGAAAATGTCACTATATTTATTACATAGCTTTAATATAGCGTCTCTTTCTTCTTTGTTCATGTGATCTGTTCGAATTTTTTTCGAAATTTTCTTTTGTTTACAGGGGCTTATTTTTGGTAATAAGTCTTCTGCGTGATAAAATTCAAAATTTTCTTCATGTATTGGATTACAAGGAAAAGGTTCAAATAATGTTACTGCAATAGTTTTATTAGTATTATTATATATTTCAAATCTTGCTCGATAGTTTTCAGCAAAAGTGATTGTTTCTGGAACATCTAAATTGTTAAATTGTAATTTTGGAATTAGAATTTCTCCTTGTTGAATTTCAACTGGGAATTTTTGTATAATACTCTCAAAAGCTGGTATTTCGAAAGTATATTGTGTTTCGTGGGGTTGTCTATAAAAGAATGCTATTTCAACATACTCTGACTGTAATATTTGGTTTTTAAAATCAATTCTTAAATTGAGATGTTTTAATTCTTTCAGTCCTAGTATACCGTCAAAGAATTCATGAAAAGGAAATAATAAAAATTCTATCATATGGTTACTCTTAAATTCAGGAAAGGCTGGAATAAGTCCTTTATAGGAAATAGTTTTTTCTCCTAATGATGTTTTTAACTGTGAAGGTTCTTTAAAAATTCGTTCTGGGTAATACTTTTCTGCAATAGAGGGTCTCAGCATAGAAGTATGACATCCTGTGTTAATAAGTAGTTTTATAGGTGGATTTTGTATTTTTATATATGGTAGCCCGTTTCCTACTGCTGAATGTAACTCTATTATGTGATCTCGTTCATTTGAGGCAGATTGTAAAAATTTGTCTCATCATCTTGTTCTGTTGGTTCATCAACTTCATCAAAAGTTGTATTCAAATTTTCAAAGTCAACGACGTCTTGTTCAGGTATATTGTTTTCAAATTGCGAGCTAATTTGATGGTTTAATAATTGTTGTGTATTATATGAATATAACTGGGGTGTTATATCACAATCTTGATTGTTTAGTTCTACGCTAATGAAATTTCTTCCCATATTAGGGTTATTTTTGAAAATATTAACATTAGGTTTAATCATTGTTGGATTTCTAGATGTGGTTGACATGGGTTCAACTGGTGTACTCATTTGTTTATTCTTTGGCTTCCAGACATTTTGTGGGGGGCCAAATACTTGTTTGTTAGTTAGAAATTTTTGATTTATAGCTTGAGGTTTAATCGCTATAGGTTGACTTGGGAATTGATTCCTTACATGAGACTGTATCATGCCATTTTGATATTGTGGTTGAAATTGTGGTACATGAGTCTGTATCATGCCATATTGTTGAGAATGTTGCGGTTGTACGCGTTGTTGAACAAACTGTGGTTGTTGGTAAAATTGTTGTTGTATTGGTCTTTGGGACTTTTGAGGTTGTTGGTTTTGTAAAGTCATGTTTTGTATTTGTCTGAAGTTTTCATCTTCGAGTACCAAATTCACCCAAATTCTTCTAATGAATTTGGGTGTTGCACTAAGATTTTGTCTTGAAGTCGAATATTTAAATTTCGTAAGAAAACTTTTAATGACTAAGATTCATATTGTCTAATATGAATTCTCTTTGTTGGTTGATCCATGTCAGGATCTAAATTTATTTTGAAAATAAGTTTACTACGTAAAACTTGAATTCTTTTTCCAAAATATAACATATGTTCATTTTTGTTAGGTATTAAAGTAAAAAGTTTTTGTTCTAGGTTATCAAGGCTCAATCTATCACCAAAAGTGTTTCTTAATTCGTTTTTTATTAATAGCCAGGTATTTAATTCTGTTCGTGAACTGATCAATAATTGTGCTCGATCTTTCAGTTTACTCAAAATTATGCTTACAATACATTGGTTGAGAATTTTATCATTACCATGATATCTGGTATGAAATTTATCAACAGCATTTATAAAAATTTCAAGATTTTCAGAGGATCCATCGAAAGTAGGAATGGTATCTGAATAAATTTTGAACAATGTGTAATTAATTTCTTGGGCCATGTTTGTCACGTTCAGTGATGAAAAAGATTCAATTAAGTTATCAATTTCAGTCAAAAAATAAATGGGTTAAATATTTTCTAAATCTATTTGGTTTTTTCTTAAATCTACTTGTAAAATTACTCAAGAATTCACTTTGAAACTTGGTATTTTACTCTACTCTAATTTGTTTGTTTGTTTCTGGTTTTGTTTTTGTTGATCTGTATCACACAAAAACTGTGGTTTGAGTGATCTGTATCACTCTGTTTTCTTTCTGTTCGTTTTTCCTCAACCTAAGCTCCTTTGAAATGTTTATGATAAACAAGTTCAGGAAGTACAAAGAGGATACTCGACTCACCGTGATGGTACGACGTAGCAGCTCTAGGGGACTTCGGAATGATCAGCTTGCATTCACCAAAGGTCGCCAACTCCTTCTTGTTTCTTCGAATAGCGGACTAACAGCTGGGCTGACGTGTATTCTTGATGAAGGGACACTTCCACTATCCTACCGACTGCGCCAATTAAAGTTGCTGGGCAACGATTTGGTTTTTTAAAAATTTCGTTTATTTTTGTAACGAATACAATTGCTCGGTAGCTGTGCTGGATCAAACGTAAAAATCGAACAATGATGCGTTCTCGCGTTTATATATGAAATATAATGCAAACTCAGCGTCTTCGAGCTCTGGTAAACACTTGGATTATTACAATGGGTATATTCATTAGGAATATATGACTCTCTCTTGGAGTTTTTCTAGGTGTTTAAACACAGTAAAGGAGCTCGAACAGAACACGTCTACTCACTCATGTGGTCACTATATATAATATTTTGACTTTGTTACTTTAATCGAATTTGGTAATTTATCGTAAATAAATGATGCTAAATATAAAACGTTTTTTGTGGTTTGGCTTTGGAAATTTTATTTCTAGCAGTAATTTTGTTTTTATTTCGTGTATTATATATATGTTTATTATGCTTACAGCAGTTTTTATGAGAAAATATGTAAGTTATTATATTAAGACAAAATAATTGTCTGATATCCATTTTTTCACTTTCACAAAATAATTTATTGGAGGAATATCGAATATTTTTACCATACATGATTTTTAAGAACCATTTTTGTAAATTTTCCAGATAATTCTGATTACCCCCCCTCCCATGACAGTATACCATAATTTATTTGAGATTGAAATAAAGAAAAATGAATCATATCCATGTGTTTTTTACTAAGAATATTATGAAGAAATTTGAATTTCGGCAATAGAGGGCGTTAATTTTTTATTGGATAATCAATTTGGAAATTCCATTTTAAATGCCTGTCTATCATGATGCCTAAATATTTGATATGGTGTAACGGTTCACTTTCCAATGAAATTGGGACAATCTGTATATACGTCCAACAAGTTCCACTATCTCATTGCGCAGGCATATGACAATAATGTCAAACGGGGGATACGAGACTCAAGCGAGCGGATTATGGGCCGGTATGTAGTCAGTGTCATTTTAAATCAGAAGGTTGATTCTTCGTGCACCTACTGTAGTGGAAAAGCCTAATAAAAACTAAGGTAAATTATCATGATTGCGTATATCATCTGTATGATATGCAAGAACGATGTTTTCGTTCCAGGCAAAATAGGGATAAGTGAATTTCCCGAGGACCGTGTCCTGTAGACCTACACTGCTATAGATCATCCTCAATTATCATCGATAAGGCCTAGTTTTCTTCGTCTCGTTCACCGCCCGCTCCCTACAGATAGTTTATTACGCAAGCCCTCAGGAGCAGTGCCTTAGTTGTCGCCTGAGCTGCTGAACAGGGACCCGGGACGTCCTCTTTTTATAGCTCGGTTTCACCGTGGAAAACCTTAGTCAAGTCTGCAATTCTTGAGAGGACTTCGGAAATTCGTACCTTTTCCTAGCGATATTCTCACCCTTTTGGGCGTAAGTAAGCGGAAGAATCATACTGAGTGAGTACAACTCTAATTCTCTCCCAATTCTCCTGGGTGCCTGCACAATAAAGAAGATACCCTGTGTTTTACTTAGTCTTAGTTTTTTATATTATTATTTATTGCTATTGCTCTCGAGCTGTATGTATTTCGCTATATGGTATTTCCATTCATTTGTGATTTAATCAGCAGCTGCCGATTGAACAAAAGTGCACAAAACTGAATATTCAAGTAAATGTTAGATGTACTATTTTTATAAGCAATTACATGTCGTGATTTCATTTATTCTAGTCGAGATCGCTTAACGAAACTCATTCTTTCCATACACCTTATTTTAATTATTTTCTCCAATATATATTTCTTATGCAACGGTTCCGCTTCGACTTCTTTTATATATGAGTCATTTATTTTAATAGGTCCAAGATAAGGCAGATGATTTCTATAAAAAGTAAAGGGGGGATAATGTGATTTCTCGAAATTTAGAGTCAATAAGTTGTCGAACCAATTTTTTATATTTTCAAAGTCATTTTGTAGGAGTATTTGAAGAGATTGCCATGTATTTGATATATAGATTATAACAGTATCATCTGCAAAACTGTGTATGGAACCACTCGTTTTCACATAAAAAATGTCATTCAGGAATATGTTAAATAACACAGGACCTAGGACTGTTCCTTGTGGAACTCCATAATTCAAATTTTTTTCTGAACTAATATAGTCTTCTTATCAATTTATAACTTAATCCACGAAATCCTATTTTTTTCTAATTTTTGTAGTAATAACTCATGACTCACTAAATTGAAAGCTTTAGCTAAATCTAAAAATAAACAAACAATTGGGGATTTTTCTTCTATGGCTTCATAAATTTAAGTTGTGAGATGGCATAATGCATGCTCAGTTTTGACAAATAATTATCAGTTTCACCCTTCTGAGGGATGGCTCAAATATTTGCAAGGCAAATTATGATTTCATTAGTAATTCTTGATTGTTAGAAAATTCAATTTTTTTATATGAGAAGGTTATTGAATGTTATTCATGGAAACTATATTCAAAATAGTTCGAATCGTATCATTTACCGAAAGACACTGTTAGGTAACCCACAATTCTAAAAAGTTTCTGTTTGTTATACATCAATCAAAAATCAATGTTGCTCAGCACAATCTGTTTTGCAGAAGATAAATGTAATAGAATAGAATTTTTTCATTGGTGTTTAATAAACATTTGAGTTTTTACAAACACATACACACAGATACAGAAATATACTTTCAATTTTACTGTTGAGGAATTCATCGTAGCTGTAGACGGCTTTTTCAATTGAATAATCTATAATAATAATAATTTATTCACAATAAATATCGATAACAATGCAAAAAAAACATAACAATATGTGAATAAATAATTGAACCTCACGAAGTTGTGCACTTGAGGAAACATCCCAACTAACACAAGGACATCCACTGTATGTACAATGGATATACGTTAATGTCCGAGGGAATATCCAATGGATATCCATTTTTTTCCACTGGACACCCATAGGATATCCCATGTATATCCATTTGAGACACTTTTGGATGTCCACTGGATATCAATCTGGGATATCCAGTGGATATTCGGAAACGTCCAAATGGATCCCATCGGACATCCGATGAATATCCATCCTTTGAAATATGGACATGCACTGGACGTTAAAGAACATCCAAATGGATTACATCGGATATTTGATGAATATCCACATTTTGAAAATGAATATCCATCGGACGTTGGAAAACATCCAGATGGATATTCAATGTATATCCACCCTTTGGATTATGGATATCCATTGGACGTTCAAAAACATCCTATATTTGTTGGACATCTATTTGAATATTGGATATTCGATAGATAGGTATCTCCTGAAAATTCCAAAAACGTTCAAAGAGATCACGCTCTGCACATTGGTTAAATCCGCTGATTATTTGATTGGAAAATACTTAAGGGTTTTCAATAATATATGAAAGATAGAGTTATACTTTATGGTTATTGATTTCCAAATTTCCAACCTGAAATGTTACAGCATATGGAAAAACCTACAAAATATAAAACATTTTATTTTATATATAATGTAAAAAAAAACTCTTTAAACATAACATGAATCCAATAATAAATACATTTCTACATTCAGTACAAAAAACAAAAAATAAAATTTAGCACTCAGCAAAAAACAACAAAAAATTGAAATCAAAGTTCAGTATTAGGAATATAATAAACAAGGTATTGAATTTATAACTTTGTAAGTGGTTGATTTTCATTCACGCTACGCTCTTTGGCCCTGCGTAGTCATTTTTTCACTGATTCTTCAGGATCTTTTCTGTTCCAATTTTGACGGTCAGCAGCTACTACAAAAATTAAATTTGATGTAAATGCAGGTTGATTAGATGGGAAGTTTTTAGATACAGAACCAAAATAACTAACAAACAACAAAAAGTTCAATTGTGAAAATTTCTGATAGTGGGAATATCTACACAAAGCAAAATAGAGAGTTTTTAGAAAAATCTCACTCACCAGGATAATACTTCATTTCAACCCAGACAATGAATGAAAGTTACCGAAATGTCGATATGAACTGTGCCTCATTGGAATTGTTGGAGTTGGAACAGCGTCACATCTGAAGTCAGATGCAACAGATACTCTTGCCTCTTCAGTTGCCTTTCTATAATATTTATGAAAAAGCTTCCTTTTTCTATTTTCCATTTTTTTCATCAGAGTCGATCAATAACTGTTCGGTAATCGTAGAGTAGGTTCTAATCACAAATAGCTACTTACTCAAGCGAAATTCAAAAACCGGCGTGCTGCAGATCACAAATTCTAACCTACTACTTCTTCTTCTGAATTATTGGCTCTGCCGGCTCTGCTCGTTCAAGGGGTTACAGCGTTGTCTGATTCGAAATCATGTTGTAACCCTGTGGATATTTGATAATGATCTCCGTGGGATTCTTCTTTATTGATTGGGCTAGGTGCTAGTACTTATACTTTTCTCGCTTCGGAACCTACTACTACTTCGCTTATCTCCTTTTCTTCTGGCTAGTTCCACCCACAGAACTCATAATAATAACTAGAATGCATTTCAAATATGGCGGATGGACAAATCATGCATACCATATATATGTGCATACCCTGCAACACTGTAAATGTCCTCTTCACAGTAGCGGCGCAAAATATAATGTGCGTAACTTGGGGATGGGCAATGGGTTGGTTTTATAAAACTGGAAATTTCAGTTTCAAATGTAACATCAGAACAGTGAAAATATCGTTTCATCCCTAGACGTTTTATAATAAAAAAATCCTTGAATAGAAGATACGAAATGAGATCTTGATTCACACCAAAAAGTTATTCCTATATCCTACTACTAAAATGAAAATTACATTGAAAACATGTTTTTTTAATGTTGAAGGACACCAGACCGGGTCTAGACCACTTTCCCCAAATCTAATGGTATAAGCTTCAGTATGAATTGATTCGAATTGAACACACAAAAACTGTGGTTTGAGTGATCTGTATCACTCTGTTTTCTTTCTGTTCGTTTTTCCTCAACCTAAGCTCCTTTGAAATGTTAATGATAAACAAGTTCAGGAAGTACAAAGAGGATACTCGACTCACCGTGACGGTACGACGTAGCAGCTCTAGGGGACTTCGGAATGATCAGCTTGCATTCACCAAAAGGTCGCCAACTCCTTCTTGTTTCTTCGAATAGCGGACTAACAGCTGGGCTGACGTGTATTCTTGATGAAGGGACACTTCCACTATCCTACCGACTGCGCCAATTAAAGTTGATGGGCAACGATTTGGTTTTTTAAAAATTTCGTTTATTTTTAAAATGAATACAATTGCTCGGTAGCTGTGCTGGATCAAACGTAAAAATCGAACAATGATGCGTTCTCGCGTTTATATATGGAATATAATGCAAACTCAGCGTCTACGAGCTCTGGTAAACACTTGGATTATTACAATGGGTATATTCATTAGGAATATATGACTCTCTCTTGGAGTTTTTCTAGGTGTTTAAACACAGTAAAGGAGCTCGAACAGAACACGTCTACTCACTCATGTGGTCACTATATATAATATTTTGACTTTGTTACTTTAATCGAATTTGGTAATTTATCGTAAATAAACGATGCTAAATATAAAAAGTGTTTTGTGGTTTGGCTTTGGAAATTTTATTTCTAGCAGTAATTTTGTTTTTATTTCGTGTATTATATATATGTTTATTATGCTTACAGCAGTTTTTATGAGAAAATATGTAAGTTATTATATTAAGACAAAATAATTGTCTGATATCCATTTTTTCACTTTCACAAAATAATTTATTGGAGGAATATCGAATATTTTTACCATACATGATTTTTAAGAACCATTTTTGTAAATTTTCCAGATGATTCTGATTACCCCCCCCCCCATGACAGTATACCATAATTTATTTGAGATTGAAATAAAGAAAAATGAATCATATCCATGTGTTTTTTACTAAGAATATTATGAAGAAATTTGAATTTCGGCAATAGAGGGCGTTAATATTTTATTGGATAATCAATTTGGAAATTCCATTTTAAGTGCCTGTCTATCATGATGCCTAAATATTTGATATGGTCGACTTCTTTTATATATGAGTCATTTATTTTAATAGGTCCAAGATAAGGTAGATGATTTCTATGAAAAGTAAAGGGGAGATAATGTGATTTCTCGAAATTTAGAGTCAATAAGTTATTGTCGAACCAATATTCAATATATATTTTCAAAGTCATTTTGTAGGAGTATTTGAAGAGATTGCCATGTATTTGATATATAGATTATAACAGTATCATCTGCAAAACTGTGTATGGAACCTCTCGTTTTCACATAAAAAATGTCATTCAGGAATATGTTAAATAACACAGGACCTAGGACTGTTCCTTGTGGAACTCCATAATTCAAATTTTTTTCTGAACTAATATAGTCTTCTTATCAATTTATAACTTAATCCACGAAATCCTATTTTTTTCTAATTTTTGTAGTAATAACTCATGACTCACTAAATCGAAAGCTTTAGCTAAATCTAAAAATAAACAAACAATTGGGGATTTTTCTTTTATGGCTTCATAAATTTAAGTTGTGAGATGGCATAATGCATGCTCAGTTTTGACAAATAATTATCAGTTTCACCCTTCTGAGGGATGGCTCAAATATTTGCAAGGCAAATTATGATTTTATTAGTAATTCTTGATTGTTAGAAAATTCAATTTTTTTATATGAGAAGGTTATTGAATGTTATTCATGGAAACTATATTCAAAATAGTTCGAATCGTATCATTTACCGAAAGACACTGTTAGGTAACCCACAATTCTAAAAAGTTTCTGTTTGTTATACATCAATCAAAAATCAATGTTGCTCAGCACAATCTGTTTTGCAGAAGATAAATGTAATAGAATAGAATTTTTTCATTGGTGTTTAATAAACATTTGAGTTTTTACAAACACATACACACAGATACAGAAATATACTTTCAATTTTACTGTTGAGGAATTCATCGTAGATGTAGACGGCTTTTTCAATTGAATAATCTATAATAATAATAATTTATTCACAATAAATATCGATAACAATGCAAAAAAAACATAACAATATGTGAATAAATAATTGAACCTCACGAAGTTGTGCACTTGAGGAAACATATTAGAATTTTATATAATTCAAGTGAATATGAGAATATAAACAAAAATCATAAATATCAAAGATAAATAGTAGTGTTAAAATGAATAGATACAATATAAACATGACACAGGCTATATTGGATATTTTCTTTCAATAATATTTTGGAAATATAGTCTAGGAATTTCAGTAATCCATGGGTTCACTTTTTTCTTATAAGTGTATTTCGATTTGGTAATTTTGATTGAATTTGGTAATTTATCATAAATGAATGGAGCTAAATATAGATTTTTTTTTGTGACTTTACATATGTTATTTTTTTTTATGAGAAAATATATGAGTGAGTATCTTGAAACTGAATAATTGTCTAATATCCATTGTTTTACAGTCAGAATATAATTTATTAGAAGAATATCTTAGGTTTTTATTGAATATAATTTTCAAAAACCACTTTTGTAATATTTCCAAAGGCTTAAGATATATTTGGTCAATTCCCCCCATGATGAAATACCATAATTTGATTGAGATTGGACTAGAGAAAAATAAATCATTTGCATGTGTTTTCTATCCAAAATATTCTGTAAAAATTTGAATTTAGGTAATAACGGTCGTAACTTATGACATTCAATTTGGAAGTTCCATTTCAAATGTCTTTCTACTATGACTCCTAAATATTTTATCCGATATACTTCTTTAATGCATGAAATTTTTATTTCAATTGGGTCAAGATTGGGTAAATGATTTCGATAAGAAGTGAAAGGAAGGTAATTAGATTTTTCAAAATTTAATTTTAACAAAATGTGGTCAAACCAATATCCAACATTATTGAAGTCATTCTGAATAAGTTCTTTGAGAGATTTCCATGTTTTTGACTTGTAAATTATTACTATATCATCCGCAAAACTATGTATGAGTCCACCTGTTTTCTAATGAAAGGTATCGTTGATGAATATGTTGAATAGTATGGGTCCTAAAACAAAAAAAAAGAATCGATAATATTTGGAATTTTATTCATTGCTGGATTTTTTTTTAGTGACAGACCAAATTTTTTTGGCTATAGGTTTTTTCCTACATTCGCATAGTACCTACTCATTGAAGTAGTCTGCAATTTGATTTTCTGTGTCAAAAACAATATTCAATTCATTTGTTTTAAGATCCCTAATATGGCATGGTAGTCAGTTGTAGAATTCTGAAGAATAAGAAAGTGAAGCATTCCTGGATTTATATAGTCTAAGATACCGTCAAACGGGGTGAATCAGGACTAAGGGGTCAATCGGGACAGAATGACGTTGATTTACAAACATGTGATTTTCATGTTTCTGGCGCCCGATTTTTGACTTCCTTCGGTAATCAACGAAGATTTGATAACGAACGCTCAACTTTATTCCTATTTTTGACGGCTTTCGTTATGCTGTCAGCGATTACTCTTCGGTAGCGAATGTGTGACTTGACAACGTCGACGTATTTTGTCATTTCGAGGTCTCTTTTGAATTATTCAAGTTTTTTAAAATTATAGATCATTGATTTATCGAATGCTCAAGTAAAACGAGTTAGGGACATACCAATGACGTGCTTTTTTGATAATTCCTTGTACGTACTGTTTATAAGTATCATTGATGTACATGTTTGGAAGGACTATGCACGTACTGTTTGGACCTTCCAGGTGCGTACATATTGAGTCCCTTTCAAAATCGTATCTTTTGAAACTTTTGAGGATTATAGTGATGACGTACATTTTTGGGAATCGTATGTATTTGGACGTCTCCTTGACGTACGCCAAGAAACCTACTTTGTACATTCTAGCTAGATCCCCTAGTGTGGGCCGAAAAAGTACGAACTAAAAACGTCCCACATACGTACATTACCGTGCCTGTCAGGTAGGCCCAACGCGCTATTCCAAGTGGCACATCATATGGTGACTTCAAGTAAGTTACCTATGTTCGAAACAACATTAAAATGTTATCAGGAAGTTTAGTAACAATGAAAATATATTTGAAAAAAACACTGAAGGATCACTGTCTTATATGCGATGGCGATGTGGAATATCAAACTTGCTGTGCAAACATTTCTGGCCGTATTTTCTGGTATTGAAATTCACCATGTCGATATTTCAATTTTTCCAAATTTTTTCAGGAATAATTCATCATGAATATTGCATTACCAATATTGGTATATGTTTGAATATTTTAAAGTCGATCACTCTCAAAATCTCGATACCCCTTTCAGTTGTGATTCGAAAATGACGAGTTGAATATTTTCATTTAACTTCGAAAAAAATATTCAAGCATTATCAGAATTTGCATATCTCTATTGCAGTATTATGCCAATATGCCACCTAATGTGATAATTCAATATTTTAATCTACGCTCCCAATGTCGAATGCACATCTATATCACACAACTCTTCTTAAAAAACAAGTCTCTCCATACCATAGAGCGTTGTAGTGGTAAACAATGAAAAATCCAAAGTGAAGGTCCGGGTTCAAGCCCCGCAGCAGCCAGAGTTTTTTCCAGGTTAGTATTCGGTAAGTACAGTTGTATTCATAGAAAATGGGTACACTATACATAGTTTTCTGTTTTTATTATTGTTATTGGTTACGTTGTGTTTAAAACGTTGCGTTGTAGAAATATTCTAATACATTAAAATCATTAATCACATTTTATATGTTTTTGTTTTGTCTATCGCCGTCGATAAGAAAAGCCTGATTTACCCAAATATGGCAAAATCTAGTCATAACACTGGTACCCATTTTCCGTGAATACAACTGTACATGTGCATGAGTGAAATTTTCAAGTTGACTAATTGGTAAAGAAGAATTGAATAATTCCGAATATGAAAACTGAGAATTACGAAGTGACATCAATTGAATTTATTTTTTTCGTCGATATATCATTAACAATAAGAAGGTACGTTTCCGGAATGTCCCAAACAGTTCCCCTTTCTGTACATTACATACAGGTCCTGTGTGGACTAGAAAAGTACGTACCTGGGATTACCTACTTTGCGGAAACGGTAAGTTCCAGGGAGGTCTTACGTACGTCTGTCGGAGACTAGAGTACGTCCCAAATACGTACAATACATCCTCACCGTACATATGCAGTACGTCCACTGGACGTACTTGTGCTATCTGGGTTTGCTCTAATACTTCAACTTCTTTTGTAATCCAATCATTGATTGTCTGTAAGTCCACTTTAGAATCAGACTTGATGAAAATATATATGGAAAAATATAAACAATTTTCAACAGAAAAACACACTCATCGTTCCTTCAGTCAAGCACCGAAAAATTCCCAACCAATTCCTAGCTGCTGCAGATTCAAAGTTGGAATGATTCTGCGTCGTACTCATCGTTTCTTTCATAATGAACAAGTATCTACCCCTTCACAATGAATCTATGCACACATTTCGTTAGTTGATGAATTATTCTTCTGACAGACGATTTGTAGGGATCTCCCAATCCAAGCTGCATGTGTTGACATAGTGTTGCTATGAACATTCAGTGGCCGTTGGTGCTTCCTACAGAAGAAATCTTTACCGCGGGAGGAATTGTATGACATCCAATCACAGTATTGGTGGGAGTTGGAAGTGGCTCATGAGGGCGTGTCACAACCCCCATGAACACATTACTGTATGCTGCAATGATCATTCAGTATTCGGAGCTTTGTGCAGATGTGCACCCTCTCCACCACGAGAGGTGCTGTGTGTGTGTGAAACCCCACTACCATATCATTTGAGTGGGTGGATTTCAGAGAGCGTATGAGCATTGGTCGGTGAAAGCTCATGGCGTGAACATGTCCCTTTCCCATTCACTGTGGTGGTTGCGCTGTTGGATTCTCCCCTCTTCCTTCCCACCACATCGATGGGCACTGCGGTGAGAACTACACTCATCACTTGCTGCTGGATCTTCGTGGCATGCAGACGTTCTGCAGTATAGACATGCTGCCTTCACTACCTTTTATGCAATGTCCTCTAACCCAAACAATTCAGAGAATGACGTCACATCTCGTCAATTTTAATTTCCACTACCTAAAAAGTCCCTAGTCCTTAGTGGTGGGGGAAATTTGAAAGTCATCAACCACACCCCGAAGTCGAGGGGAAAATTTGAAAGAAACTATAACCACACCCTGAAGTGGTGGTGGAACATTAAAAAAGCCATTAATCACGCCCACAGTGGTGGGGGAGGCCCCAAATCGGCTGTAATACCCTACTAGGGTTCTCCGACTCTTAGGGATCCCAAACTCTACCCCATCCAATCGATACCCATGGCCGCAAATCTTACTCGTCACTAACAATGTCTAATAAATTTCCGATTGAGCAACGAGCCATCGTATTTGGCTCTCTTGACAATATGATATTGAAAATCTCATCGGAGTATAGGATGACTAGTCGAACCAAGGAATGTTTTATTTTCTATCGAATGGTAGCATTTGTATTTATTTATTGAGTACTGCATTAGTTGATTAATTCATGAATGCACACACTGGAATAATCCATATATATGGAGAGACTACTCACAACCGGAGATATGTAACTCCCAACGAGAGACTACTAATGTCGAACGTATGTCCCGCACGATCCCACATGGTATTCTTGACAAAGAACTCCAGGCATTTGGACTCAAATTAGCCTATATCATTCCTTAGAATTGATACCAACCATCCTCGGTTTTGGCCACCAAGTCTATAACTCACTTCTTAACAATAGTCCTATAACGGAATCCATATCGATCCCACATGACCAAACATCTTACCGAACCTTTCTATCATTAGACAATCAATCATGATACATCTGTAAAGATAATTATCACATCGTTGCGAACTGCCTTTCCAAAACCAACCAGACAACGCAGATATTCTGAAGCCCTAACCGAACAATTCACAAACATCTAATAAAGATATGTTTCAGAAACCTATCATAACAGAAAATGCGAAAATACCTTCGACAGAAAAAATAGCGCTTCAAATACTGCTGGAGCCCACTAAAGAAATATGCCAAAATACCACTGAAAAATGTGTATTGAACTTTGAGCAAATTGCAATTCCGCCATATCCGGTCCCAAGCCCGATTGAGAAAGGAGGAGGGTTCATCAATACACTCACACTGACACATGGGGCAATAGGAGAAAATATCTAATTCTGTAATACCCTTAGGACCCCGGAGAATATATGCGGAATGGTAGCGGGAATGAATAAACTACGTTAGGCACAACAGGACCGCCAAATAGTACAGGCGGGCTCCCCGTTGTTCAGCCAACGTTCATCATTCGGTGAATAATCCCTATTTATGCAGTAGTGCCAAGTGGCGCCTGGGAATAGGCCCTGCTGCGGGAACCGAGAGGCTTCTATCTTGACCACCGCTCTTCCCGAAGGAAATGAGATATGTCTCGAGTAAACGATGAGATTGGAACCTTTGGTGTAAAAGTTGAAACTTCTCCTAGAGATCAATTACCCTAACACCAAACAGATATTTTCGCAGTCGACGCGCGTTTCGCTAACAAGGTTAGCACCTTCAGGAGAAGAAAATTGATCAATCAATGATCAGGAAAAAAAAATTGATCAATCAATGATCAATTTTTTTCTCCTGAAGATGCTAACTTTGTTAGCGAAACGCGCGTCGAGTGCAAAAATATCAGTTTGAAAACAGCCATTTCACCAGTTCCCACACTTTCAACGACTCAGGGTTAGACGGGGGTCTAAATAACACTCTACCGATAACTCTGAAAGAAGGAAAAAAAAAAGAGAAAGAGGAACGCCAGAAAAAGGCGCAGGCGACCGGGATCTGCCGAGCGCCTGGGAGGTGAGGGACAGAAGAGGGGTCCGGCGACAAACCTGAGTCACTGAGGCCGGTTCGGACCAGGAGTCAGGTGCCTTCCTCGAGGGAGGTCTGGCCTAGACCTCAGAAAGGGAGGACCAGGTGCTAGGAGGGCGCAGAGACTATAGCAAAGCCAGCCCTTACTGCTCCAGCCTCTCTGGAAGAGGCAGTGGTGTTTGTACGCCTGGAAAAGTAAGTGATCCCTGAGCCGGAAAGGCAGAGGGACAGGACAGGCGGCAAGACTACGCCGAGGCGAAGGGCCAAAAAAAGGAGCAAGGGGAAGGCAATCAGGGAGGAGGTCATTCGGTGGGCAGTCAATGAATGAATGAGGTGGCAGATCTAGATGGCGTAGTTACAACATTGCTATAGAAGGCTCTGAAAGGCATATCACCCTGGGTAAGGAATGCCTTCAGAGCTTGCTTGACACTGGGATATTTTCCAAAGACCTGGAGAACAGCCAGACTAGTCTTTTTCTCAAAATCGGATAGAAGGGATTACACTTAGTTAGAGGCCTTCATACCCATTATTATATATATATATATATATATATATATATATATATATATATATATATAATATGTTAAAAATCCTCATAGCAGAGAACAATAAACCAACTTCCTAGCCTAGCAGAAGGAAAGCCGTGTAATGTTCAAAGAACACCGCGTGGATCGAGAGACAGGATATACCAGTTAGCATTATTTTTAATTCTTGAAGTTTGTAAGCCTCAGAACAACCCGCCTCTTCAAGGAGTTCATCTGTTCTATTAGAAAAAAGATCCCTGAACAAGAGAGGTTCGATAGATCTACAAGCTCGCAACATAGGGGTGAGGATACTGCACTCGTCAGGTAATCCGTGTTGATACTGCCGAGGGTGGAACGATTGACGACAATTCAGAAGAGCACCGACCGTGGAAATATCTATAGAAGGGAGACAAGTCTTCGAACCTTCTACGGTGTAGCAACGAAGTGAACGAGTCTGTGACCGAAGATTCACCAAAAAGATGGATTGCTTTTTTCTGAATAAAATTAAGAAGTTGAAATGAATGTTTTGGTGCCAAGTCTCACTCATGAGTACTATACTTCAAGACAGGCTAGGCTGTATCTGTGCTTTGTATAGACCATTAGAAGCTGACGATGTATTTTGAAACGACCTATATATTTCACCAAATGCCTATTATATCGCCGCTTTATTTTTTCTCTGAGCATCGAGGTTATGTTTTGTCTGTGACTCATTGAATTGTTAATACACTCTGTCCACTCCACCGATGGCCCATTTATGTCGCTGCCAAGTTCATTCTCTTTGATGCTTCAACAATATTGAATATAGCATCAATGAACAGGATGTTGAATCAACAAAAAAAATGAGTTGTGAAACTGCCCCTTTACCAGGCTTCAGAAAGTATGGATTTGAATGTACACCCCGACAACGACCAATCATGATCACCAGCAGCAGCACATCTTTACCCACAATAATAATAATAATAATAATACAGATGGGCTGCCATTCGAGATCCATTGTGGTGACAATAACAGTATCCGCATCCTCTTGTGCCTGCCTTGTGTGAATTCCAGCTGCAGCAAAGTTGTCCTTTAACATTGAGATGAGACTTTTTTTTTCATATTGACTAGAATTTTTTTTGTGGCATTGTAGGGATCATTGTTTTGTCGAACTTGACATCTACTGACATCTGTTTACGTGATCTTCTCTCACGTAGTACCTTCTTGGGGAAAACCATCGAAGACAACTACAGCACTGTACTTGGACTTGACGGATGAAACATATAGTTTCCACAAATGGATGAGAATGATTGACCCCTGGACTTTATAACTCTGTGCAGTAAATATTCTCTATCTATGACATACACACACCCTTGGAAATTCGCCACTTAAGTGAATGCCTAGTATAGAGTAGACTCTGTTCTTTTTCTCATACCATAGTCGTCGAAAAGAGCAGGCAACGGATAGAGGTACAGTTTATATTTCAAGCAATTGTGATCCTTTCAAAAATAGTTGTAGGATTGATGGGATCATCACTTATTTTGATTGCATTTTTCATCGTAGCAATTGGCAAGACTCTATCTTTCCTGTAGAATTTGATCTTTCCTGTAGAATTTGACAGTTTCCAATTTCCTAGTCAAATTTCTTTGGCCATGGGGCAGTTTCATCTCCTACAACACCAGTGGTAAGAGATAAGATGTTTGCAACATTAGGGAAAAGATGGTATTGCGTAAACCAGTCCATCAACTTTATCGAATCACTTCGTATTCCTTTTAATTATTGATTCTCTCATCTCCAAATGTTGTTCTAAGCTAATGAATGCTACTCCACACATCTCCAATTCCTCAGAAGTATCCATACGACGTACAAAAAAATGTCGAGACATAAAATTATAGTAAATTCTCTTTTCTTTATTTTGCTAAATAACCATTTTTGCGTTAATAGCTTCCCACGTTATACGCTGAAAACCTCTAAAAACATCATTTTAAGTGGTTTTTTGATGATTTCTAACATTTGCCGAACAAATTTTTGTTGGACAACTTCGGATTCGTATTCACCACCCCAATAAAAAACATAGAATAAACCAATAAAAACAATTACACCAAAACTTTCCAGTTCGACCCCTTTTTGTGCACCGTTTTACTAGACTATGATGAGTTCTTCTGATGAGCAAGCGATTATTTTATTATTATCATTATTCCACGACTTTCATAAGGTGTGTTTCAAACGTTTTGTTGAGAAAACAATCGTTGGTTTCGTGATGTTATTCAATTCGTTTTTCACGCAATGCCTTGGTGTATTCTAGCATGATTTGACTAAACAATAAGTTATCCATACACTCTCACATTTCTGACTATAATTATAAATCATGTGTAAACATTTTCTAGGTATGTATCTTCTTGTATATAGGGATGAAACGATACCATTGAGGTTGTAACGGCTAGTTTCGCGTTACAACAAAATGTTCAACAAATATTCTCAGTAATAGATGCATCACCCTGTGATTTCAATCAACAGTCCGCGAGAGCCTGGTTGCCTACCACTTGGCGATAGTTGACCCAGTCGCTCGAACACTGAAACAACTGATGATCACAAAAAGAGGGTACCATTCGACACCTTTTTTTGTATTGGAGTGAGAACGGAATTTTTTGAAATAGGCAGGCGATAATAAAATGAACGTGACGAACGGTCTTCGAAGAGCTGAGAGTTACCTCATCCAGTTTTGGGATATTTATTCGTAGATCTTGTATATTACTAGTTCTCGATTTGTGTGATTTTCGTTATTTGTGGGATCATCCTACGAATTTTTGAGAAGACTAGTGCTTTCAAAGGATTTACCTTCGTTCACGCCATTTTTACGTTTCTGTAAGTGATTTCAACTGCAATTCATTCTGATTTCATGATTTGAAAAAAACACTCTTTTTAGGCAACAATTTCCACAACGTGGGCGTTGCATTTCCGTTTCACAATCTTTGTTACCTGAGACCCTTCATCAAAGAGGTATGTCCTACTTTATGCAATTATGCGCTTGGTGCATTCTGATTTATTATTTTAGGGTCTCAGTATTAGTCTGATTTGGTTAGAGTGGGAAAGTCTCATTCGGAAGCCATTTGGATATAATATTAATATTCCGAACCATTTCATCACCAGCGTTTAGAAATAAATTGTTCTTCTGGTTGTGAGAGATAGCGGCCTGGTAGCCATTACAACACGTCTGAACCTACAGATAAGATTCATGTGTTTGTGACTGTACCAAATTAGCCTTAATCATTTTTTTTTTCTTACATTTCATGCACCCCCTTTTTTGGGGCTGCGTAATTACTACCCTCAAGAACATAATATAAATAAAGGGGCTGTCATCAAGTTCGGTGATGATTTCGTGATAGTTTCTGTATTAGGGGAATCGTAATAAATAGGCTATCCCTCCCCCTCCTTCAATATATTAATATAACATTTTCAATTGTTTCCTATATTGGTTTATATGTATTTTTCATAAAGAATAAGTGAATGAATAAAAAGAAAAGATACGGCTGTTCAGGCTATAACGTTTTGTCTCATTTCTTCCAATTCACGTCTGCTGCCACAACTCACGACTATTGAAGTCAATTTATTTTACAGGACGGTCTCCGAAAGAAGTGGAGATTTCCAGTTTGAATCTGCGGTAATAAACTGGTGGTGCCCATTTTTTAAATTCATTTTTCAGTTGATATTATTAATATTTTTTTTTGAACCCAGCCTATACTCTCCGACTGTGCGCCGCGCATTTATGCAACGCGCCTACCGCATTCCGCCCTGAGTATATTGCAAGAAAAATTATAGCGTTACAAGGTATCGATACTTTTACTCGATACTGTATCGCCTCGTCAAGTATCGATACTTACTCAAAATCGATCGCAAAGTATCGATACTTACTAGTATCGTAACGTTATAGGTAAATTCTGAGGGAAAGCCGTAACAAGTATTGGTAATGTTTATTGAAAAGTACTGATAGAAATAGTATTCTAACAAGTCATTTTTTGTCGAAATAATTTATGAAAAAATGTCCGTTTTTGTGGTACCGCCCAAAAAAATCAACTTTTCATTTCATTTTCAATTATTTGAATTAGCGTATACCGCTTACCATTCAGGTAAAATTACATTCTCACTCTAAAAATTAAAGAAAAAGGAAAAAATACTTATATGAGTACTTGTAAAGTTTTAACTGATACCTACTCGATACCTAATTTCAAAGTATCGATACTAAAATGTACTTGGTATCGGAAGAAAGTATCGAGTATTTACTTGGATTTACTCGTATCGTTTCATCCCTACTTGTATATTCAGGTGGAGCTTTGGCATCCAACTTCACAATGCTCTGAAAACTCCGAATACAAAACAAAATCGATGCTGTTGAGTTATTCTTCTGATTGTTTACTACTCTGTGTCAAAAAGTCAAAAGTCAAAAATGTTTGTCAAGTGAAAAGTGAAATTGCTTTCAGTGTTTTACTCCTTTATCTTTGTTTTGAATTTGAAATCTAGGTATTTGGATAATTTGGATTAGCCTGCATCAATTTATCAGTACAGTTAAGATTAGGGTTAAATACTCTTTGATGGTGAGACAGTAGAGTGATTAGATCTTCGAAATTAGTAGTCCATTATCCAGGATTTAAGTTTGAGAGAAGTGTGTGAACAACTACAATTCTCATATGAGTGGCATTAGTGCACGACTAGTGGGAACAGTTATATATTCAGAATAAATAGGGCAGCAGAGGTGAAAGATCATTTCCACCATTGAATGTTTCACTTTGAATTAACTGAAAGATAATGGCTGGTAAATTTTCATTTTGAAAACTTTTACTATTATTGAAATGTTTGATTTTTAGGAAATAACCCCTTTGATAAATATCTGAACAGTTTAAATATCGCTGGAAAAGAATACAAGTACTATAATATATGTCAATTGGGCTGCAATTATGGTAAGTTGTTTTATATATGATTGAAGATCAGAAAAATCACATGAATATTAAGCTGAATCGAAGAAAACTAACTTGAATTACTCAACTTAATTCAGTAGATGTAGGGTGGGTACTTTACGACCTGATTAAAGTTAAAGTAATCAGTGCTGAGAATGGACACCACATCCTGTTGTTTGTTAGAGTGAAAGCACAGCCTAAGCACCGATTATTTTAATGGACTGTTAATCAGGTCGTAAAGTACCCGCCCTTAGAATGAAGCTGAAACTGGCAGCTGGGACAACAGGACTGCATTAGCCTAGATGGTCTAGTATTACTCTCGGATTATTTGTACAAAAGTATTCATGATGCGAAAGAAAGTAGTTTTGGGACTCATAAGGTGAATGACAGTCTTCTGACCTATATCTTTGAGTGTACAAAAAAATTACACCAAAAACTGTCGGAATTTGATAGAAAGTGCACTGAATAATCTTTGCCTCAAAGATAATTCAAAGAGAGGAAATCTACAACAGATCATTGAGAAACAAAGATGTTACATTCACTATTCCTGCCCACTGTTCTTCAATTTTTGACCCTCATTTTTCTATCTGGTGCCTTATCTGCTCAATCACTTGTCTGCAGAATTTTGGAATCTATTTTTAGTTTAGGAAAAAATCTTTAACCGACCATAGTCTGTTGAAGGCTGAATAGGCAGCTGGATTCGATTGCTAATAGTTTTAATTTTCCCAGTGTATCTTTTAACTTCTTGGTCTCAGTTTATCATTTCAAATATATTCGCTCCATTTGTGTGTAATAGTCAATATTGTGCATATTATGACACAATGAAGGCTTTGTTATTATTATTATAGGAAATAACTGAATCAAAAGTTGAAGGTTATTCACGAGGTTATAGACAGTGATGATCATTGAAATGCAAACATTCTCAGAAAAAATATGTTTGTCCCGCTTAGCCCTTTCATGTTGACACGGAATTAATGATGTATATGTGCGGATATGCGAGGAGAGCACATGAAGACTGAAAGCATAATACCAGACAAAAACTTTCCTTATTTCAATATTTTCTAAACGAATTTCTAGTAGGTGCTTATTCCTCACAAAGACAAATAGCCTATTGACTTATAAGTCTTATATCCATATTTGCTCATGGTAACCAAGGTTCCTCTTTAAGGAAAACTTAAAGAGTTAAATTCAATACAAGTACAAGTAAATAGGTAGGTACTTGAATTATTTTTGGTTAGTATATGTATTTATACTTTCATTTTTTGATTAGACAGGCAATTCTAACACCATTTTGTATTGAGGAGTTTATGTTGTGAAAAGAAATAATACTGGCAGTTTGCCTACTGTAATTCCAATTTAGAATTGATTGAAAGAATATAAGAAAATCCACATTCAGCACTTGCTGCATGATGAATGCTTTACATAACTGATATCATCACTTTGCGATGAAACTTTGGTGAGTTGTTTGGAAGCTCAACCATCTCAACCGCAAAAAAATCAATGATAATATTCCTTCTATCAGAATATTTGCAGATCAAACAACCGCACAACGAGAGTACTACAAAAAATTAAAAATAAAGCTGAATAACATCATAGCTGAAGGTGATAATAATTCTAAAGTTATAAAGTTAAAAACCTATGTGCAAAATGGAAATTATTGGTGTAAATTTATATCCGTAAACTACGGCAGCACTAAATGGGTAATAGGAAGTCTATATCATTCACCCAGTGGAAGTCATGCAGCTTTTCTCGATCAAATGGAGATAATATGCGAAGAAATATTCTGCAGGAATCCTCGAGTGATTTTAGCCGGTGATATTAATTTAGACTTCTTGACTAATGAATTCTATGTTAAAAAAATTAAAGATCTTCTCAATGCTTATGGTATACGTCAAAATGTGGAAACATATACTAGAATAACTAACACCAGTAAAAGTTTAATAGACTATGTATTGGTAAATCAGGATAATTTACAAGTTAAAGTATTGGATGAGCCCAAGCTCACTGATCATTCCATAATAACTATTAAATGTTTTCAAAGTGTAAGACCTACTACAGCAGGGAAGTGCACAAAAATGTTCAGAAGGTTAACCGACGAAAACCTGCATACCATAAATTTAAATTTAATTGATAGTCAATACCTACTGAATAGTATTGATGTTAATGACATTTACAACAATATTAAAGATATTTTGGAAAAAACTGTTAATAAGATCGCACCCGTGAAAACAATAACATATGGTGTAAACGACTTACCTTGGTATGATGATGATATAAAAAAATTAAGCAGAGAAAGATGGTGCATATAAAATCTTCAGAAGTATCTCAAATATAACCAACTGGGAAAAATATAAACAAAAACGTAACGCTGTTGTTAATTTAATAAAAGAGAAAAAAAATCGTTATTATTATAACCAAATTGACAGGAATATGCATAATCCACGTTTAATGTGGAAAACCTTAAAAAAATTAATAAACCCGAAACAAATTAATAATGATTTCTGCAATGGTGTGCAATTCGAAAAAAATGGTCAGATTTTTTGTGTAAGAGATAAAGGAGAGCTTTCTGAACATTTTAATGAGTTCTTTGTAAGTAGTATTGATGATATGGTATCTAGTATTAAAGATATTGAATTTTCTTGTAATATTCAGTGGTGTGAAAAAAATTTCAGTAATTTTAAATTAATATCTATACATGAGTTAGGTATAATTATGAAAAATTTAGAAAATAAAGGAAGTCAAATTTATGAACTAAACAGTAAAATTGTTAAAAATAGCTTTGATGTTATTGGGCATGTGTGGTGCCACTTTGTGAATGTATCATTGGAAAGTGGCACATTTCCTTAGGAATTAAAAACCAGTGCTGTTACACCTATCGAAAAGGTTGCTAATACTAGTAAAAGTGGTGAGTTTAGACCAATAAATTCTTTGCCATTTGCAGAAAAGTTATTAGAATCAGTAGTTTATCAACAGTTATTAGAATATATTGACTCAAATAAATTGCTATTTATTAATCAGTCTGGCTTTAGATCAAAGCACTCATGTGAATCAGCTATACAACTCACTGTCACTGAATGGAAGAAAAAAATGAGTAATCATCTGTATACTATAGCAGTATCATTGGATCTAAGACGAGCCTTTGAAACAGTTAATAGAGAGATATTATTAAAAAAATTAAATAAATATGGTATAGACGGTAAGGTGTTCAATTGGATAAGAGGATACCTCACAAATAGAAAACAGACAACAAAAATAGGTGATGTAATGTCGTCAGCTATTGCAGTAAATCATGGAGTTCCTCAGGGTAGTATTTTGGGCCCTCTATTGTTCTTAATGTATATTAATGATATGGAAAAATATGTTGAATGTGACTACATTCATATATTTGCAGATGATACTCTGATATCAGTAAGTGATGGAAATTTAGATAGAGCAGTGATCAAAATAAATGATGTGTTGAAAAATATGGATAAATATTTAAAAATGAATAAACTAAAGTTAAATGTAAGTAAAAGTAAGGCAATGATAATTACTACACCTTATAAATATAACCAAATAAATAGCAGTAACATTAACGTACAAATAAACAATGAAAAAATTGAAATTGTAAAGGAATTCAAATATCTGGGATTTATGTTGGATAATCACCTATTATTTAGTAGCCACTTTGAATATATCAAAAAGAAAATCTTGAAAAAACTGTATTTTTTTTCTAGAGTGTCCCAAAACTTGAGTCTTAATTCCAGAATAATTGTGTACAAGACTATCATTCAACCTCATTTTGAATATTGCCCTACATTACTTTACTGCTTTGATTTAAATAAAATATCTCAATTACAAAAGTTACAAAACCGAGCAATGAGGGTAGTATTGCGATGTAGTAGGTCAACTCCTATATCATTGATGCTTGAAACTTTACAGTTATTTACTGTGGAGCGACGACTGACCTACTTAACTATGCTCTATATCTATAAGATGATACATGAACTGATTCCAACATACTTGGGTAAGTTTATTATAACTGTCAACCAAATTCATACATACAATACTAGAGGCCAGAATCATTTGTATGTAAACAGACAGAGTACCTCATATAATATAAAAAGTTTATTTTTTAAAGGATTTATTCAGTACAATAGCTTACCACAAAATATTAAAGAGTCAAAAAGTATTGCGGAATTCAAACATAATTTGATTTTGTATTATAAATAAGAAAATATTTCATCAAACAATTATTTTATACTGTATTATATTCTAGATATATTTATACTCACATTTATTATATATGTATATATTCATGCTTACATTAATGATATTTTCTATGTATTGTAATGTAGGTATGTCAACTATAATATTTTTTTTGTAAATTAGGATTGTCCTACTTAAATAAATAAATCAAATCAAAAATGAATTGATCTATAACAGTCAAGTAACATAAAGGAATGCTGGACTCTGTTAATGTACCGTTTGCTGATGCCCATTTGACTGACCCAGACAAGCAACGTGGTATACAACAGAGAAAACCATTTCTATCTCTACCAATCAGATTTGCAGCATGTGAACAGCTAGAAGCAAAACTATAAATCCATTGGGTATATACACTCCAGCCATTACATCTCAAGCAGACTAGAGGCAGAAATCAAGGATGAAAATCGTCAGAATTGGAAAGACAAATACTCTCTTTCCTTGAAAGAGCATTGCAATGCAAGATGGCAATATATTTTACCCTATTGAAAAAATGATCAGTTCGACAAATTCAAAGAAATTCAAAACACTAAAGTCTCAACAGTAGAAATAAACATTTCATCTTTAATCGAACATCAATATACAACATTGGGAAAAAAGAATACAAATGAGCAAGCAGAAATTGAATGAAAAGCAATATTTAACCTGTCGAATAAATTGAATTAGTAGGAAGGCACTAAATATAAACAAGAGAGTTGGATCGTTAAAGGGTAGAATTAAAATAATCAGAATACTTAATTGAAGATAATAATAATGGCTAGTAATGACAATCGGCTCGTTATGTTTGCTCAGAACTCACGATTCCCTGATCTAAAGATCCCTCCGGCTAATCGGCTGTCCCAAGGAAAAACACAGTATCTGCTTTTTTTTCCTATTGAGACTTTACCACATTTTGTACATACTAGGGTATGACCTATGTATTAGAATAACCAGATTTCAAATATATGCGAAAATAGCGGGAATCGCGACTAAAAAAACCCAGTATCTGCAGTCCGATATTTTATTTTTGAATTGCAAAACACAGTAAATACGCAACAACTAGATGTAAAACACAGTATATGCACCGGCCAATGAGAAGTCGTGATTTTGTAACGTGTTGTTGTAGATACTGTGTTTTTACATTTTATTTCCTCGCAATATGGCAGCCGAGTTGGAGTGTAAACAATAATAAAACTGTTGTGTTGTGTGATTTACATGTTTTCAACTATTTTTATTTGGTTTACACTGAAATAGGTACTTAGATAGTGATCGATAGTAGGTTAGTGTTTTGGAATATAATGGAAGGATCACGTGGAAATCGAATGGTTCAAATGGCTTTAGCCAAAGCAAAGTAAGTAATTAAAATTTTAGGTTAAGTAATGGTCTTTTTTACGATGAAAAATATTTTTTTTTACTAGTAGTAACAGATTTTAGGGACACTGGAGTTTTGTAACCTCATTTTTATCATAATTATAAATATGTTATAATATCAAAAAATGCTTATACTTATTGAAAGTTATATATATATATATATATAAATATATATATATATATAAATATATATATATATATATATATATATATATATATATATATATATATATATATATATATATATATGCTGTTTTCTGTCCGGCTTTTATACATAGATAATATATACTTAAATTTTTTAGGATAGTACACGGGGCTTTTGCTGAATATGATGCAAAGGGAGAAACGCCTGCTCCGTCAGTTGTACTAGAAGGGATAAAAGATAGATTAGCTTGTGTTTCAACGAATGATTATGTGGAAACTTCTAATGTGTGTGACAATACAAGAAAAAGTTTTGATCAAGATTAGGTTCCCAGCTGCTATGGCCAGTTAGGAGAACTATATGAATCTGATTCATAGAAGATGTACCCCTAATAAAGTATGCTAAAAAAAAAATATATATGAAATTGCGTACCAGCCAACCAGATCTTCTACCAGATTCTATTATTGCCGGAACATCAGGTATAAAAATTACGTTACGTGAGAATGAAAGTAACCTATATTTTACAGGAATACCTAGTGAAGGGCAAACAGTAACTACCTCAGAAGTTTTTCTAGAGAAAATAGACGAATCCGCTACTAACATGATAGACACCGTAATAACCGACCCAACAAGCAATATGGACAACAATATTGAGCTCGTTAACGAGCCAATAGAAAAAACAGGAAAAAGGAGCATTCTTCAAGAAGAAAAACAACAAAGAGATAGACAAAAACACCCACTACGTGAAAGGTGTAATTTAAAATGTAAACTTAATTGTTTAGAAATAACTGAGGACGAAAGAAAAATAATTTGGGATGAATTTTGGTGCCTTCAGTATTCAAAGACACTTCAGAGGTTGTGCAGGCACGTCCGAATTTGTCAGGTGCGAAGAAGGACAGTTTAGCCTAAAACCATAGAAAATTCTACTTCTGGAAAAGAGAATGAAGAACTAGCTGATGAATCCCAAAAGAAAAGTCGCCGTACTTTCCTAAAGAACGAATCAAGAGATGTTTTTTACCAAAACCAAGCCTGGAATATAAACAAGTTAAAGTTTGCAGAAAAATGTTTCTTAATACCCTTGGATACACAAATGATTCGGTAATAACAGAACTTTCACATGCAATAAAAAACACCAAAGTTGGAGAGGGAATTGGTGAAAATCGAGGAAGATCGGCGCCTGCTAGTAAAGTTGATAGACAGATCATCATAAACCATATTGAAAGTTTTGGTCCTTCTCTCAGTCACTACAGGAGATATAATTCTCCCAACTGCCGCTACCTAGCACGAGACTTGACAGTTCAGATAATGCACAAAGACTTTTTAACAAAGTACAAAGATAACTGTAAAGTGAAAACCTATCGAAATACTTTAAAAGCCATGAATATTTCTTTCAAAATGCCTAAGGGAGACCGTTGCGCTGATTGCTTACTTTATGAATCAGCAATTGAAGATGCGAAAAACGAAACAAGGCCAATTGATACCGATCTACTGGCTAAAAAGGATATGCATGAGCTCAAAGCCAGCCAAGCAAAGACTTTATACAATAGTGACAAAACCAGGACTCAAAGTATAGGCGAAAGAATATATTCGATGGACCTTCAAAAAGTAATCTTATTGCCTATGATGCCTCATATTAAAGACAGCTTTTTTATAAGTCGCCTCGTCGTTTATAATGAAACATCTGCGACACTAAATCCTTCCTACTCATACAATAGTGTTGCAGTTCTTTGGCATGAGGCACTACAAGGACGAAATGCAGATTCAATTGTAGATACAATGTACACTATTATTTCTACAGATCCTGAGGCTAAGTCATTCATATTCTGGGCGGATAATTGCACCAGCCAAAATAAAAACTGGATTCTGTATTCCTCCTTAGTACATATAGTAAATCAGCAGGCAGGTCCAGAAGAAGTCACAATGAGATACTTAACTAAGGGTCATACTCATATGTCTGCTGATTCAGTACATGGGAATATTGAAAAAGCTATGCGGGCTTCAGGATCCATAGAATATTTTGATGAACTTGTAAGAGTAGTTCAAAGGTCTAGAAAAGCAAGAAACGAGCAAATCGTATCAAAGGTATAAAAAATACTACCGAGGAGCCTGACGTTTCGACAAACGTATTACTTCTTCATGACATTGTTGAAGCTAAATTTATTAAGGGTAAACGTCAAGTCTTATATAAAACTAATTTTGAATCTGATCATAGAGAGTTCGATTTCCTTCAGAGAAAGTTCGTTCCAACTCAGCAACTCCCACCTATAAAACATGCTTATCGTGGGTTGAATATGGCGAAAAAAGCTGAAATTATCAATGACCTAGTACCCAAAATAAAAAATATTAATCATCGTGCATTTTGGCTGAATCTTCCCGAAAGTGAAAACTCACGTGATTTAAATAATGTTGTGGAGTAATAAATATTATTTGACCTTATACTTTTCAATTAGATATTCAGAAGTAAGAATAATACTCGTTTTCTCATATAAAACACATACATGTATACGAAGATTTGGATGTTTTGTTAGAATTTGGTTTTCTTTTCTTACAACATTTTTTATAACATGTGTGGAATAAATGTTTCCTTACAAAAATTAAAACATATTTTTTACTGTGTTATTATGTCTTTGTAAAAACAGTTTATGTGTTATATAAAGTATGGTCAAAACACATTATATACTTACTGTGTAATGTCTCAAAAAGATTGATTTGATTTTAAAATATTTTTCCATATAAAAACACAGTATGTGCATTTTTTCTAAAAAAAGTGATTATTCACAAAAAACCAATTGGGCGCCATTCATTTAATATTGCGACATAGTTAAGTTGAAGATTTACCTGCAGTCCTTAGTTAAAAAAACATAATAAAAATTCAATGTGTCATTACTATAAGGAAGCAACTTTTATCATCATTTTCTCAAAATAATGATTTTTTCACATACTGTGTTTTACTTTGGGACAGCCGTAATGTAACCGCGTCCGCTCACTGTGTTGGAGCAATGGGAATTATGGACACGACTGGTTAGGTTTCAATGACATAATAATAATATTAAGAATAAGAATAACATAAATGAAACAGAAAAATTCTTTCTTGCGAGTCTTCAAGTGATGACTGACAAATCTCGAGTTGCGATTGGTCCAACTTTTCATGGTGGAGAGAGATGTACCACGCTGTTCCTTTTATCTGAAACTGGATGTATCAGAGCCAGATTCTCTTTCCGTTAACCATTGGATTAGTGGTTTCCTTAAACAGGTATTTGCTAGTCCAGTAATGGTTGACTTCAAACCCACTTCAAGGTCGCGTCCAGCGATTGGAGTTGGAATATGACATCGGTACATGTGACGATACATGGGTACGTGTCATGAAATCGACGCTGAGCAGGTTGATTTGGGTGTTATCAGTAACCGCTGAAGAGAGATAAGCGCGCTCAGTGTAAACTAATTGGAAAATATTCGTGAAAGAAAGTGAGATAATAATAATGATGGTGAGATTTAATAATTGAAAAATATGACGCCAACCTTCGAGAAAAACAAATGGATGCTGTGGGGCAGGGTCTACAACATTGAAGAACATGTCTGTCATAGAGATATAGAGGGTGTACAATATTAAGGATAAAATCATGTCTTTTGGCGTTGAAGAAAAATCATGGCTGGACATGTTCAGTGACAGGTGGCGTAGTGACGCTACTCTCGGTAGCGCATGTTCAGGTAGTAACTGATAGGTGGCGTGTGCTAGAGGGGGCGCGCTGTCACGCCGCCGATCGACTTTCATCCGTTCGTTGAGAAATAAAGAAAACATTTTCGTGAATCATATTTATTTTGGTGATATATCACATAGCCATTTACAAAGAATTTCAGCGTTTCGTAGGGGTCGCGGCCAGCGATACAGGGGTCTTAGGATTTTCAACGCTCTAGCCACTGATACATCACAGCCTTGTAGATAAATTGAACATTCGCTCTATAATATAATCATTCTCTCGATTGGATTGCAAATCTTCCAAAATTGGTGCATTCGATCGATCGGAAAATACTCCCAAAATTTGTTCCTCGATTGTTTGTAAGTAAATTGCCTTACACACAAGTAGTGAATGTGATTGTCGTCCTCACTGAATTTCACCTTCTTCATGTCACCTTACTTCGAAATTCAACAGATATTTAATCAGAAATTTGAAAATTTGTATCAACGATTTTATATCAGATTCGATGCAAATCTTGGATGTTTGTGGTTCGATTTCTCTCCAATCCGGCAAGTCACCATAGGTACGGTCATCAAAAACAAGTTTCAACTTGTAAGCAACAGAACGAACAGGTATTTTGGCACTCAGTACATATAAATGACCTTCATTGATAACAGTTGGAATCATCGGTATTAGAGCGGGCGCTGTGAAACATTCCGTTTAAAAAAATCGATGACCTCATTCTGATTGATGATATGACTTGAGGAAGAATCAATGAATGATATTTTGGAGGTTGCCGGACGAAATTATGGTGCAGTTTTTTTTTTCGGCCCTATAATAGGAGTTTTCGATTCCACCGCTGAAGTGTAAAAAAAAAATGTAGTATAGAATGCAAAAACCATTGACCGCTATTTCTCGACTGGAATGATTTTGCAAGATGCTTTCAAACCTGGAACTGAAAGTTGCCAGAAATGCCCGTTGTCAGTTTTATTATAAATCTCGTTTCCAGCGTCACATACCTTCTCTCGAGTATTGGAGCAGGCCGCGCTTTTCTCAACAGTTTTTGAGACTTCAGTAATAGCTGAACTTTATCCATTATTATAACAGATACATTTTCCAATATTTGAAATAGCAGTGCTTCGAATTTTCTGATAACTTTTTTCAAAGTGAATAAATATCGCTACAATTATTAAAAAAAAGAACGAAAAATCATGGTGAACTGGTGAATGAACCAAAAGAAACTATTCAAATGCAGCAAGTCGACGCAAAGACGAAATTTCAGACAAATTTGAGAAGTTGTTTGATCCGAATGCTGATTAAGAACACTTCTCGTGGTATAAAAGTTGCATGGCCAGCTATATCAGCGAAGAAAAAATTCGTCGTCGTCACTGCATAGAGCGCCTGAAGAAAGAGCTTCATCAACACAGGGCGTAGCTGGCCCATCAACTGACCCGCAAATCAAAAAGAAGCAACGTTTCGTCAAGTGACTCATCACTCCATGAAACATTAGCGGTGTTCAGTGATATATATCAGTGTAACAAACAGAAAGACACCGCAACATACAGCTCGAGCCGAATTCATTCACCACCTACCTAAATCGAAACAAATTCTACACTGTTGAACAATCTTAGACACTGTGACAATGACTTTCAAAGGGACATTTGAGTGGCGAAGATTCTCTGCACCTTACAATCATGATAGTTTATCAACAAAAGAATGATGAAAAGAATACCTCACGGGCATGGCCTAGCTCTTCAGGTTGACTAGTCATTATCGGCGTGAAGGTGGTCACGAGTTTCTATCCACGAATTTGTCGCGGGGTAAGTGACTGCCCGACAAAATCGTTCGATATGTGGATCTTATTCTGCACATCAAGGAGTATGGATTCATGTTGAAAAAGTCCCATTCACTAGACTTTTGAACGAGATAATGAATAATTTTAAATTCTTTCAAAGTAGGAGTGGGGGTAAGTGACTGCCCGACAAAATCATTCGATATGTGGATCTTATTCGGCACATCAAGAAGTATGGTTTCATTTAAAAAATGTTCCATCCTAGAGAATTTTGAATGAGATAATGAATAATTTTATTTTTTTTCAAAGTAGGAGTGGGAGGTTAGTGACTACCCGACAAAATCATTCGATATATGTGGATCTTATTCTGTACATCAAGAAGTATGGATTCATGCTGAAAAAGTTCCATCCATGAGACGTTTGAATGAAATGATGAATTGTTTTAAATGTTTTCAAAGTAGGAGTGGGGGTAAGTGACTGCCCGACAAAATCATTCGATATGTGGATCTTATTCTGCACAGAAGTATGGATTCATGTTAAAAATGTACCATCCACGAGACTTCAGGATGAAATAATGAATTGTTTTGAATTTTTTCGAAGTAGGAGTGGTGGCTAAGTGACTGCCCTTCAAAATCATTCGACAGTGGATCTTATTCGGCACATCAAGAAGTATGGATTCATTTAAAAAATGTTCCATCCAAGAGAATAATTTTGAATGAGATAATGAATTGTTTTAAATGTTTTCAAAGTAGGAGTGGGGGTAAGTGACTGCAAGACAAAATCATTCGATATGTGGATATTATTCGGCACATCAAGAAGTATGGATTCATGTTAAAAAAGTTCCATCCACGAGACGTTTGAATGAAATAATGAATTGTTTTGAATATTTCAAAGTAGGAGTGGGGGTAAGTGACTGCCCGACAAAATCATTCGATATGTGACTGCCCGACAAAATCATTCGATATGTGACTGCCCGACAAAATCATTCGATATGTGGATCTTATTCTGTACAGCAAGAAGTACGGATTCATGTAAAAAATGTTCCATCCACGAGACTTTTGAATGAAATAATGAGTTGTTTTAAATTTTTTCACAGTAGGAGTGGGGGGTAAGTGACTGCCCGACAAAATCATTCGATATGTGGATCTTATTCTGCGCATCAAGAAGTATGAATTCATTTAAAAAATGTTCCATCCAAGAGAATTTCGAATGAGATAATGAATAATTTAAATTTTTTTCAAAGTAGGAGTGGGAGGTTAGTGACTACCCGACAAAATCATAAGATATGTGGATCTTATTCTGCACATCAAGAAACCTGGATTCATGTTAAAAATGTTCCATCCACGAGACTTTAGAATGAAATAATGAATTGTTTTGAATTTTTTCGAAGTAGGAGTGGGGGGTAAGTGACCACCCGACAAAATCATTCGATATGTGGATCTTATTCAGCACATCGAGAAGTACAGAATCGTGCAAAAAATGTTCCATCTACGAGACTCTTGAGTGATATTATAAATTATTTTGAATTTTATTGAAGTATAGGAGTGAGGGGTTAGTGACTCCCCGACATAATCTTTCGATATGTTCTTCTTATTCTGCACATCAAGTGTAGATCCGTGTTAAAAAGTTCCATTCACGAGATTTTTCAAATATGAAATGGTTTTGATTTCTCTTTGTTGGAGTGCATAAAAAGATTCTCATCCACGAGTCTTTCTACATTTTTACTGCCTTTGCACATATGCAATAAGATGAAAACGACTGGATCGTTGGGCGAATTCGTGAACTATATTTTGGGAGCCGCTGGCGGTCGACTCCGGCAGCGCGACGCGACAAACTCGTGGATAGAAACTCATGGCCACCTTCACACTCGTCTAGTCATTCGATATCTGTGGGTTACCTCATGCAGGGAAAGACCGCGTCGAAAGCTCATAAAACTGCAGCAAAGTATTACATCATAGCTCGCAGGCAATATAACAATGAACACAAGATATATTGAGGATATGCTTTCCTTCGGAGGAGGCGTAAAGCCGGCGGTCCTGAGTCCATGGTTGTTGGACTCGTGAAGGATCCCTACCTCTGGTTGGAATACCAGAGTGTTCGGCAAAATTTCTGGTTGAAGGAAATGTGGTCACCGGCGTCGATGATTGGCCTTGGTAGGGGAAATAGGCCGACGTTGAAAAAATAAAAAAATAAAGAACACCTCATACACTACTAAACCGAAACTAACTGAAACGGACTACAAATATTCATATCGAGTCTTCCAAGCAGAATCCCAGCTGGCTGCAAATGTTTTTTTTTCTTGTTTGAAAAATAAACTGCAGCTTGTTCAATTCATCTGCAAGTATTCTCCAACTTTTCAAAAATCAATGCTGAAACAGAACTTTTCATTACCGGTGGATATGAAGACTCCAAAGAATCTGCAAGCTACAAGGTGATAGGTCTTCTGAATTGCTAGACTTGAAGTCCAATCAGTAGATTGAAGGATTTTCAGCCATATTTTTGTTGCTGTTCGTGGATGAATTGAACAAGTTATTATGAATTGTGCAGATTCCCATGTTTTCGTACTCAACATCCACTTCTGGCATAAGCTATCGAATAGTAGTTGTTGAAGGATTTGGTTTGAAGGATCGGACAAAAAACTCTTTTAAGCTGGGATTCAATTCAAATGTATCTTAAATTATTAGAACTTTTAATGTTTTGAATTTACATTGCTTAAGGACTGCAATTCATGGGCCTCCGAACTTACTCCAATTCGGTTATGAAAGGAGAGATGGAAATTTGTACCCGGTGCAAATGACAAAACACCTATTCCAAATTCTTTGATCGGGCTTTGCAAATATAATGGTGAATGCCTGACAATGTTTTGCACTTATAGAAAAAGCGATATCAATTGTATTTCCCTTTGCAAATGCATCGGTAATAATTTTCAATAGGTAAAGCACTTTTTTTATATAATTTGTATTGAATTAGATCATGCCGTTTATTCCATACCTTACCTAAACCAGGTGTTAATAGTCAATAACATTTTTTTTTCGCAGTTACAGCGATGGAATCGGAAAGTATCATAGGGCCGAAAAAAAACTGCACCATAATTCCGTCCGGCAACCACCACAATATCATTTATTAAGTCTTTCTTAACTCAAATCATGAATCAGAATGTGGTCATCGGTTTTTGCATACGGAATGTTTCGCAGCGCTTGCACTGTATCCAGTTTGAAGGCCACGTTTCGTTTCTATATCCACTTGCATTTTCGAAAGTAATGAACACTTCATTAACCTCATCTGGAGGATAAATGTATAGAATATTGGAAAAAACTGCATACAAAATGATAAAATTCGATCTTAACATGCCCATTGCAGACAACTGAGAATCCAATCAACTCAAACATCCATTTAAACAATAAAACTCATATGATATATTTATTTATCAGAAATAGGCACAGGTGTTATTCTACGTGAGGATTTCGTATTGAAATTACATCTAATTCGATTGGAAATCTTCCCATGCTGCTGTCGGTGATGGCTCTGTTCAGATTCAGCATTGTTCACCATACCATTTGGTCCTCTATCCACTTACATATTGCGGTCAGGCTACAGCGTACTTTTTCACCTTTGTGATTCATACACAGAGGCATCTTTCAACTTCTTCCAAATACTATACAAATCACAGTAATCCACGAAACCATCGGAATATCGCAAGCCGTGCACGTTCTGCTTGATATATCTCACTTGTCGTACTCTCCGGCAGACAAGGAACTGTACGGCTTCGGAGGCTTCAGCAAAAAATGATCCGTCTGCACCCCATTGGTTATAGCAATTTCTTTTAGGTAGAATACACATATAAAATACTTTATATAAAAATCCTCGATGTCTTCGGCATGTTTATATCAAGACATCCAGTCTCATAAGAATGTTTTGAAAGATGTATTGCAATAGCTTCAAGAATGCTCAAACAAGTTCAATAGGATCCAGATCAGTATGATAAGGTGGTGATCCCAAAACCTCATCTCTCGTATATTTTGTTTTTGTTTTTAACTTTTGGAACATTATTTGATCCATTTCATAGTATCATATAGATCCACTTTGGTTAGGCAAATCATCTATAAAGGGAATGTCGTGACTTCTTAGCCACTTCTTCACCTATACCTGAATATATGAGATTGTTATGAAAGAAAATATCCATTTCTATATATATATATATATATATATAAAAAATATATATATATATATATATATATGTATATATATATATATATATATATATATATATATATATATATATATATTATATAAAACAGTTGCTAGCACCAAGTAGGAGCAGTAACATTCTTGAAAATGCCAACTGAGATGTTGATATATAATATATATAGAAGAATCCTTTAAATAATATATATTAGAGAGAGAGAGAGAGAGAGAGTCTTATTTGGGTTGCAGTCTGAGGATGACAATTAGGCTGTTCTCTTTGTTTTTGTCGAGCTTTCGAAACTGTTTATTTTCTTTTTCAAGACGCTACAATATGTAAATGTATAATATGAATTATAATATATATATATATATATATATGTATACTTACAAAACGTGAAAGTCAATAAAAATTATTGAAAATGAATGACATTTCTTTCGATGATCGGGAAGTCACTTAACGGAAGTTGAGTTATATACAGAGTCATTATAATTTTTTTTTCAATTATCTACTGCTATTATAATTGTAAATCAGGAAGGATTATATTCAATGTGGATGAGAGTTATCATTCGTATTCAGATTTCTATGTAGAATATAAGTATTTATAGTGCTCAGATCACTAATATCTGTTCGTTTATTCAAAACAATATCTTTTTTATTAGAGATGTGGACCATTTCCAGAAATAGTCTCTTGGTCAAATTGGTCTCCATATCTAAAATTTTCACATTTTCATAACTCAACCTATTAGTTCAGAAAATGAAGCTATAAAAATGGTAAATCCTCGCAATTTTTTCGTCCAGCACCGATTTGTACAAAAATTTAGGATTGGGCTTATTACACCCTCTAGTTCATTTTCTATATTGTGCCTTTGTACGCTTTTTTTAGGAGTGAAAACTACCCCTAATTGTCAAAAATTATAAAATAACATTAAAAACCTAAATATGGGTGAAAATAGTTGAATAATGATTGTCCCATGCTTTAGGATACAATTTTATAATCTTTCAACCTACCCTTGTTATAAACTACCCTTCAAAACATTGAAATTTATTTAATGTCTTCGAACTTTATAATACACTGGTGAGAAATCAACGAAATATACACTCACACACGCGCGCAGATTTTTCTTCTTCTCTGTCTTCCAATATGAATGGAAAAAGTGGAACATATAACGGCTGAATATACCGGTTATGTAGATTACTACGCTCCGAAACGGGTAATTCAAATTAACAAAAAAAAAATGGATCGGTTTTTTAAGCATAGCTCCTTCATTTTAGGTGATAGAAAACTTTTATTTTTGTAGAGCTTTTCAAGAGCTATAAGACTTTGTGAATAAAATTACTTGAGATCCCTTAATTTTTTAAATGGGGAGAATTTAAAGCGCTTGACTAAGGTGGTGTTCGGTCGTAAATGTAGGTGTGAAACGGCTATATCTCGCCGAATATTCACTTTACAAAAAATTTACACACAGGGAAATTTTAGTCATTGAAAAAGCTACAATTTAGTACTGGGTCGTTTTTTTCGTATTTTTAGTACTTTTAGAGATATTTATAAAAAGAAGGTTAAAAACACGAAATTGAAAAAAATCGTTTTCTCTTTAAACTCCAATTTTTCTAAAATTAGGCATTTTAAATTGGTTAAACTTCATATATAAAGAGAATCACAGAAGGGTGGCGATCAATTTCAGTTAGGTGGTACTTTGGAGGTTGTTTTCACATATTTTTTTCGTAGAAGAAAGCGGGTACCGATCTTATTTTGAATATTTTTTAATTCTTTGAAAGCTCTAATTGAATACTTCAAAAAAGATTCAATGAGCTTTCTTCGAAGAATGCAAATTTTTCTCGTTATTCCGCTTCAAATATTCCAATTTATAAAGGACCCCGCACTTATCTTATGGAAAACCGGTTTCGGTGAAAATCGCTGAAATTTCAATATGATGTCGCCCATGCCATCCTGAATAAAAGTTATCATTGCGCCAACTCTCTGAATGCCCGCGTTTGGATTCTACAGGGGGTCAAAGTTCGATATTTTGACGATTTTTCAAAAAATCCGGAATTTAATTTTCATTGTATCGATCTGAATTTTTATAATGGAATAGTCCACAATATGTGCATCAAAAAGTTCAAATGACAAAAGTTTCTAGAATCAAAACTGGCGGGTATACAGAGGGTTGAACTTTGTTTTTGGTAATTTTTATCGAACTTTTTTTGAGAAAATATTCGTTTTCCTGCAGATCCATGTGCAATTGATGTTACTTACAGTACATAAGAGGGCGATCATATTTTGCATTTGAACTAACCATCCAACTTTAAATATTTGAAAGGTACGGGGCGATCAAAAATATATTTTCAATTTCGGAAAAATGTATCCCTTTGTATAGTCAGCTTTCACCAATATATTCAGCTGATTTTTTGAAACTATGTAGCTAACATACATACAAATGTGTCAACGTCTGTGCTCATTAATCTGAATCCAAATAAAGTTGCGGCGATGGTCCAAAAAATATGGAGAAGGGATGTTTCGGAATAATTTAGAAATGATTTCTAAAATCGTCCGTGAATTTCTTTTATTTTCTGATATAATGTAGATGAGTTATTATTGATCAAAAAGTTCTACAGTGCCTACCACGCGAATGCCACGGTTCGAATTATACAGGGTTTTGAAGTATAGTATTTCCTTGATTTCTGGAATAATCAATAATTTCTTTGTAACGGAAAATAATATTGTTTACTAGACAAACTTCGAAACATTTCAATGACCAAATTATCTGAAATGAGAATTTATGAATATACAAAGGTTGGTCCAAAAAAAAATTTTTTTTTTCAAAAATATAAGTATCCGTTTACTATTCATATTTTTTATATATTCAGAAACTCTATTAGGACCAGGACCACCTTGTCTCCACCCGATGTTTTAGGAAAATCCAGTATGAAAACAATATATTCTCGAGAAAGATCGTGTGCGGAAGAACAAGTAGAGAGAAATGAGATGATTTGGTTTATATTCAGGTCTTCGCAACTGCCATTGTCTTCAAAAAATTGTGACCGCAACTGACAGATATATGAAATATGAATTAAAGTAAGTACATAACATGAATTCAGCACGATTCCAAGCATATGGGCTGATTCAGAGAAAACAGAAATGATGATAGTACTACAACAGCTACTGAACTGAGTCGAATCAATTCAGCGAGTACATTTTTTCCATGAAGACAGCCTTTCGGACGATTCATATTTCGTTTTCCGAAACGAGTTATACCGGTTTCGGGGTTTTGCCCCTCATCAGTGTAGGGTAGGTCTTATATAGATATCACTGAATAGAGCATGCGACATTCTGAAATAATTGGAAAAATCTTCCATTACAATGATTGAATCTGCAGTTAATTCAATTGCAATGAAGAATGAGGATGCAAGTGATTTCTATCGCAATAAAGAATTAGACTTCAGACGAAATGTCATGCATCCAAATTGACCACCTACATACCGGTCTTGGGTTTTTTGAGATGTTATTCAAATAAATTGTGAGGAGTTTATTCACCGGCATGACTGTCATCGTTTCACTACCCAACTATTTCAAGCGCACCATCAGGAACCATTTGTTGTGGTCTATTTGCCGCGTCCATTACTGAGTTTAGTAGGGAACTTGAGGGGTATCGACTGTTGGGGTCATGTCGAGAATGACCAAGATACCATAGAACACTGGCAACATGCGCACATGTTCCTAAAGTTCTGGCGCCGGTTTTACAAGTACAAAAATATCCTAATATGGGCTCGTTTGGTTCATCAGGTTCTTCTCCATTATTATATTTGATCCACAGTTGATATTTTGTGGCATTTCTGAACCTCGAAAAAACCCTGACTCTCAGGAATCCAGGTTCCTCTTCGAAAATATCGACCTGAAACTCTTCATTTTCTTCCCTTTGCAATTTATCCTGTATATACGAAGGTGAAAGTTTAACTTGGTATATACCTACGGTCAAATCTCTTAGATATTCTATCGTAAGGCGAGGAAAGTTTGGAATCAGGTTTCCATTCATACGGACCCATTGACCATTTCTCAGATGAAGATTGTCCACTTCCACTCGAGCCTGGACGACATTTACCTCCTGTGATTTTCGTAACAATTCTTGTGCCAGCTGAGCATTGGCACCTCTCATTGAGACTGGGGGGGTGGAAGCTGTTGATGAGTGCACCAGCGATTTGATATAGATCGCTAAGATTGTGTACGTGTGGCATTTCGATCGTTTTATCAAAAAACTTAAACATGCTTTTCAAATGTCCATTTCTTGCTTCAACTATCCATCTAGTTTTCGTCACTAATCGAGATTTATTTGCTTCCTCGGTGGAAAGCTGTTGTTGCCCTCGTGGAACAATCGCGGGCATTTCATATTGTATGCCAAGATTATTCAGTAAGGGTATGGCATCTCGATAACCCCGATCCACAACAAAAATGTCACCTTCATTAAACCATCCCCTCATGTCTTCTAAGTTTCTTTCAAACTGATTCTCCAAAATTCTTGCGTCATTGTTGCGAGCGTCTGAGAAATAAGGTCCTTGAATACTCAGTATATATCCATCCGGGGCCACAATCAAAACTGGTTTCACCAGATGATGTCCCTTGTACCGGCAGAAAGATTGGCGCAATATCCTGAAATTACAACTTTTATTTATGGCGGCGTATGATCCGTCGATGTAAACGATGGCCTTCGGGTTGGCTGGGGTCGGGTTATATAAAATATTGGAAAACTCACTCACATGCCTTCTAATATACACATTCCTATCGATGGCTGCAAAGCCGATATTCGATGGAACGAATCTTTGCATCAAAGACTGTCTTACTTTAGAAATTGCTAAGCTGGTGGCTTGCCTAGAGGGATAATGGAATATTACCTTCAAAAAATCATCCGACAGACCCTGACGCAATTTACAGAGGAATGTCATAGGGTCTTTTTTCGTTATATATCTATAACCATGTTCCTGCGGAACCATATCACAGAACATAAAAAGACTACGAAATTGTTCTTTGGTTATAGGCGATATTGCCTGAAACTCATCCTCACTGAAATTGTTCTCATCTTCATAGCTGGAGTGTTCAATAGCCACAAAACGAAGCCCTTGAAGGAAAATGGATAGTTGCTGTCCCTTTATCAGATAAGGTCTATTTACAAACTGGATTCCTGGTAATAGAAATGGCAAAATGAATCCGTTATCATCGAAATGATGTCTGCACGCCTTCACGTTATCCGGGATGAATATATTTCGATGAACAAAAATATTGGCCCTGCATTTATTGGATAGAGTTTGCTGATCATCGGCGGCATTGCAGATGAAGCATGTATGGCTCGATGTTTGTGTCAAAACATTAAGTCTTATACAAGTTGGATCAATCGTCAAGTCCCTTATTTCATTCATAATAGATCGATTACAGTTTAAACATATTCTTGTTTCTTCTCCTATGATGAGAGGGGGACCACCTCGTGCATCCCGCCTAGAAATAGCTATTTGACACTTTTCCAAATGTTCTTCTCCATGAAGAAGATGTGACATTCGAGCTGGTCTTGATCGGGTTTCGCATACAAAGCAATTTACTTGATTTTGATAGGCCATGATGACCTGGGAATATTCAAATATGAGATACAATTGAATATAATGATTATCTCACCTTATTTAACTTTGAAGAACAGAAAATAAAAGAAAACAGGTAATTGATGACCAAAACATCAACCGATTCTCTAATTATTAGAAAATACTAACATTTCATCTACGTTCAACACATCAAAATATGTTTGCTATCAAAAACATCCATAACTCTGACAGCAATCGAATGACATTCCAAGGACTGCTCTATTTTGGATATGGAATAATACAGTTACTTGCACAGAAAAGTAGTAGGTACAAGTCTTGGAAACGAAAATGTTGTTATTTCAGTACAGTAAATTGTGTTAATCTGATCTTTTAAAATTGTCTTTGGCTTTTTAAAAACGTTAAAGAGGCACAAAAGAAATATCATTTCCAAATTATTCCGAAACATCCCTTCTCCATATTTTTTGGACCATCGCCGCAACTTTATTTGGATTCAGATTAATGAGCACAGACGTTGACACATTTGTATGTATGTTAGCTACATAGTTTCAAAAAATCAGCTGAATATATTGGTGAAAGCTGACTATACAAAGGGATACATTTTTCCGAAATTGAAAATATATTTTTGATCGCCCCGTACCTTTCAAATATTTAAAGTTGGATGGTTAGTTCAAATGCAAAATATGATCGCCCTCTTATGTACTGTAAGTAACATCAATTGCACATGGATCTGCAGGAAAACGAATATTTTCTCAAAAAAAGTTCGATAAAAATTACCAAAAACAAAGTTCAACCCTCTGTATACCCGCCAGTTTTGATTCTAGAAACTTTTGTCATTTGAACTTTTTGATGCACATATTGTGGACTATTCCATTATAAAAATTCAGATCGATACAATGAAAATTAAATTCCGGATTTTTTGAAAAATCGTCAAAATATCGAACTTTGACCCCCTGTAGAATCCAAACGCGGGCATTCAGAGAGTTGGCGCAATGATAACTTTTATTCAGGATGGCATGGGCGACATCATATTGAAATTTCAGCGATTTTCACCGAAACCGGTTTTCCATAAGATTAGTGCGGGGTCCTTTGACGAAAAAAGCTTAGCATTAATTTGCTGTATATCAGTTCGTATGTGTCGTAGGGGAATTATGAAGGAAGTATTGTTTTTGTTTTTCCAGAAGCTACAATTTCTCTTTCCACACTTTTTTTGATAAAATGCATAGTTTCAGAGTTATTTGCAAAATACCATTCAAAAAAATCGATTTTTTCGTCAAAAAATTGTTACTTTCAACATCGAATAACTCAAAAAATATTACTTCCACGAAAAAAACGCATGGAACATTTTTTTCTTAGAATTACGTTTTCCTTCGATTCCTACAGTTAAAATGTAATACAAAATTTACACCCCCAAGGCTCTAGCGTATAGCGTCATGATATAGAAAATGATCCTTGAGCTATTCCCTACCTTCTGTGAAAATTTCATGTAAATCGATGGTGGACGAAAAAATTGCGAGCCAAAATGCTTCATTTCCTGAACTATATCAATTGAATGTTCTGTCAATGCACTTGATCTTATATTTCTTCTGCAGTCACTCTTTCACAAGTTGTTTCAGATTCGGAAAGGCAAACAGGTTCAGAAAATGAAGGAAACGAATTTCTCTCAGAGTTTCATGAATTCTTAGAGGAAAGAAATACTCAGTCATTAATAAACTTTGAAAAAGTCAAACAAACAAATGATAATTTGATATTCGTTGCACTCAATGATATCATATTATTAGTTCCAAGTAATGAAAATCGCGAAACACCGCATTTGAATACGGTAATGAAAAATACGTGCGTAGTTAAAGATGATCAATAATTGCAATCATCAAATCAGAGGATATGTCTTGATATAGTACCACAACAAGATGACAGATAAATTATTTTAGAAAATTATCTTAAGAGTAAAACCTCGGTACACAAAGAATACGTGAAAGATATATTTGGCAAAATTCAAAAACATGTTGAAAATTTTATAAAGAAATGTCAAATATGTAATCGAACTCCAACTAAAAATAATCACTATCCATTAGTTATAACTGAAACCCCAAGAAAAACATTTGAACACATCCATATTGATTCAAAGATTGTTGAACATTTTGGCTTCGTTCAAAATAATTTTCAAGTTATGAAATATTTTTAAATACAATGATTGCCCTGATATATATATATATATATATATATATATATATATATATATATATAATATGTTAAAAATCCATTAAAAAATATAAAAATTTGAACTGATTTTTATTCAAACTAACCAAAAAATATTTTCATAAAACCCAATTTGGTTGCAGTAACAGCGGCGCCGAGTGCAGTGTAACGGACAAAATGTAAACGAACCATTCCGCATGGGCGAATATTATTTATAGCAATTATCGCAATTATCAATGTTAATATTGATTGAAAGCATGTGTTTTGATCTTTTGGTATTTGGTAGTAATAGTAAAGTATTCAATTTAGGTTCTATTTCGGGGGTGGGGGGGGGGGGGTTATAACCCCTGGAACCTCTCCCCTTGGGTGCGCCCTTGAAAGAATTACTACACAGGGATGATGTAAATCCAAACTTTAAAATGGCATTTTCAGCTCAATTTTCATTATTGAATACTATGTCTCAAGAAATAAATAGGAAATTTTCAGGAATACTGGAAATAATCGAGCAGATTATTCGATTCAATATTATCATTTCAGACCAATTGAATGATATTATAAATGGTATAACTTTTGCACGACTAAAGATTTTGCACCCTTCATTAATCGATCCGAAATTTTTGGATCGAACAACTAACAAAAATTTCTATAACATTATCTCATGGAAACCTTTCAACCCAACTCATCAGTATATTTCAGACTTCATTCCGTTAATATAACTTGAAGCTTTTCAAATAAATGAAAGATTTGTTTTCATATTACATATACCACTAGTAGAAAATTCAAACTTTGATTCCTACTATATTTATTCAGTCCCAACAAAGGACACAAAAATTAACCTTTTTCATGTGATATTACCCCTTTTTGAATATGCAGCTATTGCAAGGGATAGTGAACAATATATTACAGTCAAAAAAAAGTGTTGAAGTCAGAGACAGAAATTATTGAAATAAAGTCACTTTTGACTTTAGAGCCAAGGTGCAGTTCATTTATTGGTACAACGATGAGTTCAGACAAAAATAGAACTCTGTTGTATGTTCCTGAAATAACCTATGATTGTTGTGATCATCTTCTGAAGAAAGACATCCAGATATCAAGCCAGTGAAGATTATTCACCTGAATCTTGATGAATTAAAGACTGCTCGGGAAAAATTGCTAGCATATGATAAACTTTAAATGAAATAATAATGAACCATTCCCTGACAAACATTTGAGTACTTTCACTTACATTTACTTGATACTTATAATGTTGTCATAATTTGAAAATTTTCAAATGTATCAGATATAGATATTTTGGATATTTCACAACAAGCCCCAACTCAGACGACGGAGATCACCCAAGAGGATGCTGTTCCCAGATTTTCAACTACAGTAATGTGAAAATGTGAAGTAAACGGTGTCGAGAAGACCATCGATTCATCTTACTCCTATATAATATAATGAATCCTAAGAAATTGTCTTCCAAACCAAATCATCCCCAGTAGAAGAGTCTATTTCGAGAAGAACTTCGGAAAGGACTTAATTCTCACCGTATATCGTTATAATGTACATTGTTTTATTGATATTGAACTATATTCATTTTGATGATTTCAAATGACATTCATTGTACTGTTTGAGGAAGCTCATCTGATATTTTTCATACTTGAATTTTTAATAATCATTCTGATATAATAAAAGTTCTTATATGGGGGGGTTTCATGTCCTCTCAGCTCGTTTTTCAATGGTAATACCTAATTGCAACATTGTTGCATGATAAACAGGAAATGCTTTCTTGGCAGTCTGTTGTTGGCGACGTAGATAACGAAGTGCTGGGAATATTTCGCGTGTGAATTTGAGAAGTCCGTTTCATTTGGTCCGTTCGCGACCGTATCTATAATTTTGAATTGGCCGACTGTGATTTGTGGCTGGTCCAATTCTTCATTAAAAGTCCCATGAAACGGTAGTCCTTTTCTACATCTATAAAAAACAACACATTCTCGGGTCTAACTCCTTTCTGAAAAAAAAAGTCGCAATCCCAGACACATGTTTCTAGCTGGTTATCCTTCTTCAGTACGGTAGCGATGTGCAAGGATCGACGGGAACACTTAGAAGGAACACCACAAAACTTTCTCGAAGATTTTTGCTAGGCCCTTCATAAAAGATAGGTCTATGATTATTCATACTCAGCTTATCTCTGTGGTCCTATATAGGATCAACTATGGCAGTTTTAGAAGAGTTTGGAAATACAGGGTGTTATTGAAGTACGTGGACAAACCTAATGGGGTGATTCTTCGAGTAATTTCAAGACGAAAACTCCATATGAACATAGGTCCGGTAATGATTCGTTTTCAAAATACAGGATGTTAGCATTTATAATAGAAATAGTCATTTCCCCAATATCTCAATAATATTTCAGCCGATATTGTTGAAATTGGGCAGTGCCATTTGGGGTAGTGAGGAGCTAATTTAGCCTCAACTAGATCGAGATCACCATGTCCAGTGGCGTACCGAAAGGCACCCTAGCCAATATTTTTGACCAAAAAATGTGCACCTCTGATTATTTGTATATTTTTTCTGCATTGAGCAACTGAAACTACAACTCTTTTAAACCTAGCTCTTTTCCGTTTCATGCTTCATTATTGGGAAGAAATCTCATCAATTTTCATCATGTCTAAGTCCAGCAGCCACCGCCTGATTTTTCGAATGATTAATAACAGGCTGAAACTCCGTGAGTAGGTTCGGTTTGACGAGACGCCCAAGTTTTCCCTCTGTGAAAATTCTTGTTAGAGGTAGCTAACGTACTGCGCAGGTGTGAAACATGTCGATTCGGCGGGGTGTCGAAGTTGGCGGACTAACAGTCACTTTTTTATTCACATATTAAGATAATTGGAAAATACACTCGGAAAAACAATTGTCCTACAAAATAGATGGTTTGACTGGAGCGTCCTCCACTCCGAATATGTCGAAAAAACGAGGTCAAAAAAATTATTAATAACCAGCTGTTTTTTTTTTATGCAGCTTGGTAAATACTTGTATAATGAAATGGCCACATAGTCCTACAAATTTAGTGGCACGTTTTCCCAGTCCTACGCTTGGAAGTTGTCGATACCACGGTAACACTTTTTTCATCAATAACCGTAGGACAAAGATAACACATGATAGGTTAGTGCATATTTTGCCCAAATCAAACAGTGTCCTACCGAAAGATGGGTGTGTATTGCTAGTCCTACAAGAATACTGAAAATAACATTCGTAGTTGTCGTTTTGGGTCATTTGGGACACATGTATTCGTGAGTAGAATCAATAGTTTTTTAAAATAATCTAATTGTATTTGCATGAACTGTAGGTATATATGACCTGCTAGAATAAAAGTAAAAGCACTCCATATTCACTCAATGAGGCATAAGTTTTTGAACGACACTTCAATTTAACGACTTGTGCTGTTTGAACGCTTGTAACCGATTGGCTTGGGAAGCAGTGTTCTGCTGGGCTCCGTTGCTAGCTGTACTAAAATTGACTTCATTGGCTACGAAGGCTGGATTCCCACAGATCCGAAATTCGATCGTACGACGATCAGATATCTTTCTGATTGGTCTAAATTTGAATTCAGACCAATCAGAAAGCTATCTGATCGTCGTACGATCGAATTTCGGATCTGTGGGAATCCAGCCTAAATTGGAAGCTTCAGTACTAAATTCTTTCTATACCGACAAAACGCGGCAAATTCGAATATTTGTGATGAAACAAAATGCGGGAAATTTGAAAAACCTATATAATTCAAAATGCAAGAAATTAAAAAAACTGATATAATTATTTCTCCCATGGGGGAGCACATATCTGACGAATGACAATGACAGAATGACGCATATTAGCATATTGTATGGGAATACTAGATTTCCATTGAGAATACTAGGCTACTAAAAAGAATCGAAAAGTACTAAATTTGGTAGAATACTACTAAAAATCCCAATCCTGTTGGGAATGGAACCCAAGGGCAACCGACGCTGTCGGCGTACCAAACTTTGTATGTATACAATAGCACGCGCCCGACACGTATTAAGAGAATCTCATTTCAGCGGTAACTTTGAAATTTGTTTCTCGATCTACTCTCACCAACGACTTATACTGGTAAAATTATTTAATTTTATGAAATGTACATGTTAACAGAATTCGGTGATTCATTCTGTAAAACTCCAAACTGCGAGAAATGCGTCGAGTGAGTTTTTAACAAAATATATCTATTCCTGGAAATACATACCACTTTTTGTGTGGGACAGTGGTGAAATTGTGTTCCACACTTTATTCCCGATAAAAAAAAATTAAAATCAGGTTGTTATTAATGAAAAAAGTGTTACCGTGGTATCGACAACTTCCAAGCGTAGGACTGGGAAAACGTGCCACTAAATTTGTAGGACTATGTGGCCATTCCATTATACAAGTATTTACTAAGCTGTATAAAAAAACCAGCTGGTTATTAATAATTTTTATGTCCTCGTTTTTTCGACATATTCAGAGTGGAGGACGCTCCAGTCAAACCATCCATTTTGTAGGACAATTATTTTTCCGAGTGTATTATCCAATTATCTTAATATTTGAATGAAAAAGTGACTGTTAGTCCGACAATTTCGACACCCCGCCGAATCGACATGTTTCACACCTGCGCAGTACGTTAGCTACCTCTAACGAGAATTTTCACAGAGGGAAAACTTAGGCGTCTCGTCGAACCGAACTGACTCACGGAGATTCAGCCTGTTATTAATCACTCGAAAAATCAGGCGGTGGCTGCTGGACTAGTCCCAAAGACATGCATAACTTTTTTTCTCAAAATCAAAGCATGGTAGGAAAAAGTTGCTTCAATAAAAAAGTCTACCTTTCAGTTGTTCATTGCGATAATATAAAAATTGCAAAAAAAACAGGAGTGCACAATATTTTGGTGAAACTATTGGTGCCTTTCGGTACACCATTGCACACGATGACTTCAATCAAGTTAGGGCTGATCAGCTCCTCAGTACCACAAATAACACGGCCAAATTCAAACAAAATTGGCTGAAGGATCATTAGGATATTCAGGAAATAACTCCATCTGAAAATTAGTCGAAGAATCCCCCCTTCAAGTTCGGCCATGTACTTAAATGTAAACTATTGTACTGTAAACTACTATCATAGGTTGATCACATAAACAAGTAGTACAGCAATTTTGCAAGCAACATAGTGGAACTCAAAAATACTGAAATATATAATTTTTCCAACTACTGAAAGCACAATTTATGCATGCAACAAATACAAAGCAAAATGAGTTATGGAGTTATATGATTTTGGACTACCCTGTAAATGGGTAGATAGTAACATTTTCTGATTTCCCACAATTTGAATTCCATTCAAAATTCCATCAACAGATCGGTTACATCCTCGTTCTGAAGAAATATTGTACAAGAACACCAGATAATTTGCTTTGATACGAATCATGCCTTGAAGTGATGCAACGAATTAGTGAAACCATCTGGCGATGTAAAAACAGAAGCAATTGCTACTCAATTCTCCATCAGTGATGACAGTTTTGCCACGTCACCTGACAACTGAAACATGATAGTTTTTTGTTTTGGTTCAGCTTGCTCTTCTTGTTTCGAAAACTCCACCGTATTTGTGGAATCATTTCCTATGTAGTTGCCACCACAACTATTCAACCTAAAAAAACTACATTTCTCTTTTTTTTTGTTTTGTTCCGACAATGTCACCGATATATTGTATATGGGTTATGAATAAACGATAAGATACTTAATAACTAGGTTCAATGTTGATTTACAAGTCAGCTAAATCTCTCACTTCACTTCGAATTTCATCTAATTTTCAGATCGTCTGCCTTATTCAATCAGGGTACTTTTGGAATCAGCAGTAAGGAACTGTGATAACTTCCAGGTGAAAGAACAAGATGTCAAAAATATTTTGAATTGGGAAATGAATCAAAATATTGAAGGCGGCATTGAAATACCGTTCAAGCCATCTAGAGTTATCCTGCAGGTAATATTTTACAGTTTATATGCTGGAATTGGAATTTTTTAATTGTTGCTTGGTCTTAGGATTTTACTGGAGTACCGGCTGTTGTTGACTTTGCTGCTATGAGAGATGCAATTAAGATGTTAGGAGGGAATCCAAATAAAATAAATCCAATATGTCCGGTTGATTTAGTCATTGATCATTCCATCCAAGTTGACTTTGCGAGATCGTAAGTTACAAAAAACTTTTGTCACAATTTCATTAGAGAGAGTCTGATTTAGTACAGTTTCCTTGTTTTCGTTTTCTTCTTGTGATGTTCATGAAGTTCAAATAATAGATCGATGTGGAGCTAATCGGCACATGTACTAATGATAACGCATTTCTAAACACTCAGAATATTCGATCTCTAACTTTGACACATTATGTGACACTTTTCAAAGCTGACAGGTATGCTTCTCATAATCAGATATAAGTTCACCAATATCTAAGGACCTCTAACGGTAGGGGCGCTTTGGGCGTCAGCTGATGCTTCAAAGTGTCACCAAGTATCACGACCGGTCAGCTGTAGTGAAGACGGTAAGCCGTCTTGGTAAACAGCTTTCAGAGGTCGGAGAGTCAGACTTCACTTGACTCTGCTGAGATTCGAACTGGCTCCGAGAATCGTGAGTCCTGAGCAGACGCAACGAACCGAGAATAACGGCCTTCTGCATGCGGCCGGCCAAGATCTCTGCCGCATTACGGCATGCCGGTATGATCTTGAGCTCCGAGAGTAGCGTTGATCTGGAACCACCGAGAACACCTATAATCAGAACCACTAACTTGACAGAATAGTCTGGGTGGAGCCTGCGGAGTTCGTAAAGTAAGTCCTGGTACTTTGTCCGTTTTTCCTCCTCTTTTCGGACGACATTCGTTTCGGCAGGGGCCGAAAACTCAATAACGAATATCGTCTTACTTCGGTGGTCGAAGAGGACTATATCAGGCTTATTGGCCTGTATTTGCCTGAGGGTGGGAAATGAAAAGTTCCAAAAAATTCGACACCTTTCATTCTCCACTACGGACTCAATATCCCCTGGAGCGTAAGGCAGCACCGGTGTCCTGTCTATTTCATACGAGTGCCGAAGAAAATAGTACAGCACTCGTAGGGCCGCGTTATGGCGATGGATATAGGCCGAGAACGCATAAACTGCACAAGATGACAGCAAATGCATCAAAGTCTCGGGCGCCTGTCGGCAGGCCCTGCATCTAGTATCAGGGACCTCTATACCCATCACGCGGCTCCGATAGACTAGGGTGTTGAAGACACCGTCTTGGCACGCCATGATAAACCCTTCAGTCTCCGACTTCAGCTCACCTGACCTGAGGAAGGCAAATGTCAGCTTAACAGACAAGCCATGGTCCTCGATGTTCTTAAAGAAGACTCCATGCATGGGCTTGTCTGTATGCAGCTGCAGCATTTTAGCATTCTCTGCAGCCTTGATGTGAGCTTTTCTCCGAGCGGGCTCCAACTCGGTGACAGAGAGTTGGTTTACCTACTCGGTGTCGAAGACTATATCAAGTTCATTAGCAGCGCGCCTTGCTGCCTTGAATAAAAAGGCTCCGATTCCTGCATGTTCATGATCTCGGATCATGCAGTTTAGGGGATCCGAACTCCTGATGACTCTACAGGCTCCATCCAGCACCATTCTGTTGTGGAGACACTCCAAACTCAAAAGTCCACGGCCCCCTTGTTGTCGGAGGAGATATAACCGTGGAACGGACGATTTGGGATGCATGCTTCTGTGCATATGCATCATTTTGCGAGTCTTCACGTCAAGTTGCCGCAACTCTTCCTGAGTCCACTTGACTACTCCGAAGGAGTAGAGTAGAATCGGAATGGCAAGCATGTTGGTGGCAGAAACTTTGTTCTTGCCCGACAGCTCTGAGGACCAGATCTGCCGTAGTTTCTGCCTATACTTGCCACGGAGAGCATTTTTTACCGAGTCCACCTCTTGGGTGTGGCGTTGTTCCACACCCAAATAGGTGTATGTCTCTCCCGCATTCAAATGATGAAGAATCGTCTACGAGTTGGGCATCCTCAGCGAAATCCTCGCATCGTCCTCTTTTGAGATGAACCAGTGCACATTTATCAATCCCGAATTCCATACCGACAGCATGCGTGAACTCCTGCAGCACCCTCAGGAACTGCTGTAGGTCCCTTTCTCCAGAAGCATAGAGCTTGAGGTCATCCATATAAAAAAGATGGGTGACCTTATGCCTCCGGTTTCCAGGGGTGCCGCAGTTATATCCCCGGGTTTTCCTGAGCGCAACGGACAATGGCTTTAGTGTGATGCATAAGAGAAGAGGGCTGAGAGAATCTCCCTGGAAACTCCTCTTCTTATGATGACCGGCTCTGTTTTGATCCTGCTTTCACCTGATGTTATGCTGAAGCGGGTCCTCCAGAGCGGCATCAGTTGTTCGATGCATCTCACTATTTGATCGGGTACCGCAAGGCACTCGAGTAAGTACAACAACTCATGTGATGTTGAATCGAATGCCTTGCGATAGTCGATCCAGGCCATAGAAAGATTCCGCTTATACTGCACGGAGTCCTGCGTGATACATCTATCGATCAGCAGGTTCTCCTTACAGCCCGCGGAACCCCTCTTCGACCATTTTTGCTCATATATCCGTTCGAACACCGGGTCAACTGCTTGGAGAGTACGCATATACAAGATGCGTGTAAACATCTTGTAACACGTATTCAAGCATGCTATCGGTCTGTAATTCTTAGGATCCGACAAATCTCCGTTCTTCGGGATCAGCACGGTTCCCCCTCGACAAACCATTCCGGAATCAGCTGCTCCCCATTTAGCCAAGAGCTGAATATTCTGGCCAAATGGTAGTGGGTGCTCGGTAACTTTTTCCACCAATAGTTATTGAGGCCATCAGGGCCTGGAGCAGCAAAGTTCTTCGATCCGTCAAGGGCTCTTCGAACTTCATCCGTGGTTATCGGTTGACGCAGTATTTCGGGCTCAGGCTGTTGAAGCCTTCTACAGAAAGCTTCGAACTGCGTCAGGGCTGGAGTGTCTCGGTTGAGTGGTTACCGATGCTCGTAGATACCTTTCCAGAAGGATTCCACCCGATCAGCGGCCGGCGGATTATCCACAACACGCGGAGGCAATTGGAATAGGTGAGAGGGTTTCTCGCGGAACTGTTTGTTCTCTGAGAAAGCCCTCGCCCGCCTCACTAGTGACTTTTTTGCAGTCACCAGCATTCGTATCCTCTCGAGGCAATGCTGCTTGATGGTGAGCAGCACCCCTCGATTTAATGTGTGATGAATTCTCCGCAGTTTTGCAGCAATTTGCCGCACTGCGTGCGTAAATGGTCTATTAGCCGCTAAGTAGTCCATCACACATTGGATACGAGACGCGTGTTGTCTCGCCGACTTGATCTTAGCCTCCATCTTGTGTATGCGCTGTTCATGCTTCCTGGAGGGGTCGAAGGGTCTGTCACCCCCTTCTCTCCCAGAAAAAGCTTGAACAGCGTCATGCACGGCACAGTTGATCTGCCAGATGTCGGCCTCTTCTGTAAGGGCACCACTCGGGCCAGTTGTTCTGGCCTGAGGGGCTTCACTTGGTGAAGCATCCTCCGGGTCTCGATGTTCTGGGTTCCCGGTGCTTCCAGGCGCACCCTCTCCTCCACCAATCGCACTGGCGGTATTTCTACCGCCTGTTCAATTGGCCTTGGCGGGGCACGTACATAGCCACGGCCTCGAAGGTGGGATACATAATCCCTAAGATTTTGTGCGGAGAAGGCGTCATGCTCCGGGTGTGCCACGTACCACAGAGCATGCATTCTCGCCATGTATCCCCTTCGAGCGGGCTCTCTACTCTCGTAGCACCGCATCAGGTCGTCTCTCAGTTCGTCGGTCCACTCAAAACGTCCATTGTCATTGCCTGAGTCGTCACCGGGCTGTCTATCGGCTTGGGCCCCTCCACCTTGCCCTTGACCCCCTATCCGAATGGGGTCGGTTGTGGGGGCCCTGTCCTCTGATGTTTGGAACCAGAGTTGGGGACCTGCAAGGTGGTTAGCCCAGCAGGTTCACGGCCGGCACCAGAGAGAAGAGGCTTTTCTCTCCCGGATGCGCATTAGCTGCCGGTCCGATTTTGCATCCTAAGCTCAGCAAAGTGGTGGCGCTACTCACCAGAGACTGTTCAGATGTTGTGTCGTCTCCCCTGCTTTATATTATTAATTATTATTATTATTGACACCCGTTATATTGAGGTGCTAAAAGATTACATGAGCCACCAGGGACCTGTACCTAAACAGGACCCAGGTCTCTTGAGGTTATGTGTGAATATCAGTGAACTCGATACTAAGAAACTTTCTACAGCACTTTTTCTTTGAATGATTTTTGTGTAATTTTTTATATCTGCATTGAAAGGGTGAATCAATTTCTGAGATCGCTTTTTTTCAGACCTGATGCTTTGCAAAAAAATCAAGATCTGGAATTCGAGCGGAACAAGGAGCGATTCATGTTTTTGAAGGTAAGATAATTAAATGATCTACACAGTTATTCCAGATATAGAATTTCTAACTCTACAAATTACAAAGTGTGGCGCTCAAAAATATCTCTATAGTTCGAAAACGAATTCCAATAATGATAATTATTAAAAAAAAATTATCTACTTTTATATCACAAAATTCAATATTCTGGACAAATACACAGTGAAGATAGGGTGGTTCATCAAATGGTGTTCACGGGCGCCTCATGATTCGGAACTGCCCAAAATTAATGGTAGTCTTTTAGTCCCAGACCAAATCATGAAATATAAAACCTCGGGTGAAAAAAAGAATAAAAAAGATGATACTATAGATTATTTCCACTACTATGACTTATTATTATGATAAAATCAATCAAATATACTATAAGTAAGAAAAAATAACGATAATGTATTTGCTAAAAGAATATTAATGAGTAGGCCGTAATATCTGACAATTCTAAATTTGGGAACTTGCGTGGTGGAGTAACTAGTGGCTCCTTCCTCAGGTAGAGATGGAGAACTTTTTTGAGCCTGATGTTGATCGAATCCCAAGCGGGAAATAACCTTTGAGACAAAAACAAATAGATCACGCGATGAACCCCTGTTAAAATTAAAGAAGACTGGTCAAAAATTCAAAATGAAATTCAAACAAAAAAAATAATTTGATGCGGATACATCGATATTTGTTTCTTAAGCCTTGCACTTGAATTCAGGTACAAAATTGTGCACCTCGATGCCCCCGTAATCAATATTGAGAAAATTCTCTGTTTGAAACGAATACACTCGAATTGTAAAGGGCTTACGAATCAAAAAAATCATTGCAAAGCAAGTTGCTCGAAAATGTGTGTCCACTGGATATACCGTGTAAAATTGTTTGGCATGACCCCCAAAATATCCCTTGTATTTGAGATATCTCAATGTCATCTTTAATGAAAAACCCTTGGAATTGATTTTTTTCCGAGATACTTTTAACATACTCCATTAATCGAAAGAAACACAAAATTTAATTGATCTCATTCTTTAAAAAAGAATTTTGTTAAAATGAATCTCAACCGAATAAAAAAAGACGAAAATAATAGCAATTACAAAGTTCTATAACAAGAAAGTTCGTGAAGTTCATTTCATATGAAAAAAAATGAAACATCATTTATGCCAACTGAATGCCATATTCAGGCACAGAAAATTAAAAAAAAATAATAATTTGACAAAAACGAGATAGCAAAGTCGAAAAATGTAAATAAAGAAATATGAATAATAATAATTACAGTTTAATTGTTTATGAAAAAAAGCAATAGCAGTAAGTGTATGGGGGCAAAAAATTATAATGTCACAATAGTTTCATCTATTATAATTCATAGTCAGAGAGACTGAAACAAAAAAATAATACATTTTCTTTTTATTCAACAGGAAAATACACACTATTCTCACCTTTTCAGGAGGTTATATTTCTGCTTCCTCAGATAAAAATAACTCAAAAGAAATACTGTTCCGGGGCTTTGGTTTTTATTCTAGATGTCCTCTACCCTTCCATTCACCAATCACTGGAGGGTTCACTGAAAATAGCATCACGTATAAGAAAGGGAAAATATTAAAAAAGGCCTCTCAAGCTAGGATACTTTTTTTGAAAACGTTACCTTGGAGAGGAATTCTCCGAGTTGACGAAATGACAGTCAAATTTTCCACCAACATTTCGTAGTTCTGAATAACTGCAATTGAATACGAGCTGAATGGTGAGAAAAAAATGCTGATTATGTAAAAACATTTTTTTTCTGTGACAGACTATGTCAGGTCATTTGAAACCCCGAAACGGTTTGTGATTGGCCTCGACAACAAAATCAATCATGAAGATCAAAAGACACTTCAAACACGAATTTTACAGAAGTTCAATCCCCAATTGTGGCCATTCGAACTATACTGGAATTGAAATATACGAAGAGACGTATAAAAAAGTATCTGATGAAAAACAAGGAACAAACACGGGCAATATTCGAGCATTAGAATTACATTTATACAAGGAGAAAAACTGTTACATGAGTAGAGCCGTGTACAATAATTTCGTTGTCACCTGGTAAAGAGTGAGGGCTGTTATACCTTTTTCACTATTGATAATGCCAGAAATTTTATTGATAGAGATAAATACAAAAAATAATATTACCGAATATGAGTTGATATCAAATGGCAGTATTCAATTTCTGACCATGCCACAAAAATTGCAATATGGGCAAACCTTATAAATGACGAAAATCATTGAATAATGTACAGCTCATTCAACTTCATTTTGGCAAGGAAATTTGACGTCTTGCGTGCTGCCGGACATGTGCCATTTGAAACCTACAGTCACTTCACTACACAGCCGAATATGGAACGAATTTCCGTGGCAAGTTGGATTTGATGAGTTAAAAATAACACTTGCTTTTCCCGTCTGCTTTTCCCGAGCAATTGAATCCGACGCTGTTATGGAAGCATATCTAAATTATTATTAGTATATCAGTATTAGACTACCAGTTTCGAAAGGGAATGTTAGTACCCTAGAAGAAACTTTATCACAATCACAGAAAACATTGAATCAATTGACAGGGAACTATCTCGTACAGAAATCATAAATAAACCCAATACGCAATCCGTAGGTGTAACTAATCTATCTGAGACGTTGGAAGTGAACGTATGTCAGTTCCACCTCAAATCTTCTGTAAATATTATTCACCTGACATTCACTGAATAGAGAAAGAATATATCTACTGAAACCAAAACTCGTCAACAATACTGAAACGTACCCTGTTTGGAATTTGAATCTCTCGATGAAGGATGGTAGTAAAAAAACAAGTCGAAGTAAAATATCTTCAACAGTTGATGTTTCGTGATAGCTTGACAGCTTTATCTCAGTATTCGCGAGAACGAGCAAAGGGTGCGACACCTACCGTCAAAAATCTGAACTTCCAGAATGGGGATAACAAACCCAGTCTCCATTTGTTAGTGTGTTATTCGAGCAGTGGTTTTGAAGAGATTTCTCAGTTTCTTAACGAATCTGGTAAAGTTTTTTTGTATCAGAATACTGATTTAGATTGGTATTTATGACTAGCAAGTGCAAGAGGTATTGCTCTATGCCGCAGTGTAACCAGTATAAAGATACAATTAAAAAACAATACACAGCTTCCCCGCAGATGCAAAATTATGCAAAGTGTGGCAGAACGTTTCAAAGATCTTCTTACACACAGATTATAAAGGTAATTTCACTCATTTCAAGAAATTATTCTGATGTTTAATCTGTTATAATACATTTTTTATTTCAAGGTAAATGGAATCCAAATGCCAAAGTTCATTTTTTGCGACCAGATGCGATACGTTCACAGAATATACCAACTCTTCACCAGAATATTAAACCTGTTAATGCTAGATAATTTCAAAAAAGAAGGTGAGTACTAAACAATATCAATAAGGGCCTTCAAGCAATGAAACTTATTAATTTCAGAAACATGAAGCAGACCAGGACAAAGCTTGCTAAAATATAGAATTACCTCTCCAAAGTGATGAAATTTTCAGAACAGAGGATGAAGTTTCCATGGAAAATGCAAGTGTTGAAAACATCAGAACAGAAATTGAAAAACCATCTACTTTGAGAGAACCACTTCTTCATGATCAGGAACCACTGAAAAATATTGTTAAATTTCTAGACAAAGGGACACAAGTCTGATATTGTTTCATCTTTTAAAGAACGGCTAGATACAGACAAAAAGTGCATTTCTTTTTCTGGTGGTAGTACTGATGTGGCAGATACCTGTGTTATATGTATTATTGAAGTGATCAAGCCAAACAATGGACAGTGCATTGCTGACATTAGAAAAAAAGTTGTTCTTGTTTTAACAAAGTTTAAAATTTCCGCTTGTTTGTCTGTCGTATTTCGTTATTCTCCAAGTAGTTGCACAAAGTATTTTTATACTGTTTTGCATTTATTGGCATTAGCACTGAAACCAGTGGTGTATTGGCCAACCAAAACTGCAGTTCTTGCTAATATGCCATAGTGTTTTGATAAATATAAAAATACACGAGTCATTCTTGATTGTACAGAGATAAAAGTTCAAAAATGTAAATGTTTGAAATGTAGAATCCGAACATATTCTCACTATAAATAAAGTCATACTCTTAAAATTTTGATTGGAATTGCGCTCGCAGGAACTATTTCCTTTGTCAGCAATGTGTATGGGGGTCGAGCCACTGATGAAGCAATTTAAAAAAAATTAATCAGTAAATGTGATCCCCATGATGCCATCATGGTTGATAAAGCGTTCATGATTCATGTGCTGAAAACTTCGTGAAATTGATAGGACCACCATTTTTGAAACAAAAAAATCAATTTTACAAAGAGGAGGCTGAACAAACTGCTAATATAGCCCGTGCTAGAGTTCATATGGAAAGAGGTATACAGAGAATGAAATTGTCCTCAAAGACCAAATTGAATGGTTTATCATCGTTAATAATGTCATTCGTGCATTAGGTAAAATATCACCACCAATACTGTCAGGAAACAAATTTGATACCTGCATTGATTATGTTGTTAGTGAAAATGTCAACCTTGTACGTTCTAATATTACAGATGTGCCAGAACTCTTATCTCAGGGTTTTGATTGGGTTGGCTGATTTTTAAATGAAACCAGTAAATTGTTCGACTCCCAAGAAAGCTAGTTGTTTTATTCCAGAAATTCTTTATGGTCCACAATATTCTAAAATTGACAATGGATTCATTGATACACGATTCACATAGTTACCGAATTAAACCTCACCTAAAATTGACCAGGCACCAATCCAATAATATTAACAATATTATTAGCATAAGTTTAACCGAAAGGCTCAAAATTCAAATATTGATGGATTTTTAAATGGAAGGAAATAAAGACTCGTAAGCTCAAATTCTCAGACTGTTAAATGAAAAAGCCCTGTCGATTGCATTCTTCGACCTCTTATCTTGAAAAACAGTTTTTTATGTCTTACCAAAAAAAAACTGCGTTCGCACACGGTGGATTTGAAGATTGGAGCATACTGGTCGTGAGGGTAGGCAACCCATTATACGAAGAAGTAGCTCACAGGTTGCATACATCCAACGGATGAAAATTAAACACACTCGTAGTGGCTAATATAACGTTAAAGGGAAAATATGTTAATATAAAATGAAGAGCACATCTTATGTTCCGTGACACAGATATATGACAATTGAAATGGGAAGTTTTTTTTCAAAAATCTTGCTATCAACATAATGTAAATATTATCTCCTAATCTAATCTTCGAAGATATATATATATATATATATATATATATATATATATATATATATATATATATACTAGCTGACCCGGCCACGCGTTGCTGTGGCTAAAGTTTTTGTTATACTACATTATAGTAAACAATCTAAGAGGAACAATAAGAGAACATCAGTCACGGAGTCCACTATGCTTTTTCACACAGATGGTATTTGTAAAAAAATATGGTGATCTCCTTATTTGACTTTCTACTACTATAACCCTTTAGTACAACAAAGACGAAAATGTTGATGTTGGTATACAAATTCACTGGATTGAGATTTGAAGGGGAAGTACGTTGAACACAAATAATTAAAATGTTCTTACATTTGATATTAGGCAGAAATCAATAGGTACAAAATAAAAATTTATCAGATTTATTATTTCCATTTAATTTTATAACAAATATAAGTATATTACAGTATAATACAGTAAATAACATGTGACGCTTAAACTCATGAATGAGGTAGGCAAGGCAGACAGTCTCAAACTTTTAAACATTAATATCTATTTTTTTGAATTATAAATACTATCAATTTCAATTTAATTTAACACCACTCGGTGCACTATGTTTTTGGTTAACCTGTCTTTAGCTAACACAAATAGATTCGACGGTTTCCCAACACGTGAACACGCAACATATAGTTGCCCATGAGAAAAACATGGATTTTCCAAATCTAAACCATTTGTGGTTGTGCATGACCTTCTGCTGTCCTGATTCTTTGAGCTGGATTTCTTGATTCAATTTGTTCTGCCAACTGATGGGCTCAGCAGCGCCATCTATTGATTACTTACTCAACCCAGTCGAAAGGTATCGACATCTGTTAGAATTATTTGGAGTTAACAGATAATTGTGACTGTCAAATAATAACAGACAAATAATTAGCAATAAATTAAAATTGCGACTATAATTTGAGATTTAAACTATCCTATCTCTCAAGTTGGATCGAACTGCACATGGTGTGCGAATTTTATTATAATCGGTTAAGTGGTTTAGGAGTCCATTGAGGTCAAACATTGTGACACGAGATTTATATATATTAAGATAAGATAAGATATATATTATAAACAATCTGGGAAAATATATACTTTTTCAGTTTTCAAATTCATTTTTATTCAAACAATATCAATGAATCATGTTTTTGAAATACATTTAATTTGATTTCAATATCATAGATCCCGCAAATTCTTCATCAAACTCAACACTGATTTTGGAAAAGGTGTTGGTCGCAGAGGAATGAATAATAAAATCTGTGTTTTTCACATTCAGTAGAGCCATTCCAAATTGTACCTGTCCATGATATATATGTTTCCTTTTCAGGAACCACGTATCTCCTCTTCCATCTAAGTAATCACATTTCTCTGATTCTTTTGGGGCACTGTTCTCTTTATCTGGAATCATAAGATTAAGATTGAATTAGAATCAAGATATTAACCATATAGAGAATTTAAAACAATTATCAGATTCGGGTTCGCAATGAATACTTATCTAGGGCAGTTCAAAATAGTCACCCATCCAATTAGTGTAGATATATTCTCGACAAACCCTTCACGCCTCAAAAGTCCAACTATTTTGAACCGTTCGCGTTCCTGAACGGTTTTTGTTGTGAAACCGAACACAACCATTATTTACAGAAATATAGTATCACCTTACCAGAATGAGGGCATTTCATTTCCAGAAGTTTAATCTTTTAGTGATTACCAAACCAACAGTATGCACTTCACATAATGAATATTGCTTTTTATAAGCAATTAATGCATGCTGCTCATATTTCTTTCCATACTCAGTGAATTTACTGCTGAAGGTTTCGGTCCAAAAGTAATTAATTGCATTCTCAGACCAGTTTTCTTCAGCATAAGTATTGATCAAATATATTCTAGAACCTAAAAAAATATTCATATATTTGATATTATAGATGGGGTGAGTTTCAGAATAATTTGTCTTCAACTGACCTGTAATTCTCAATTTCCTAGATTCTGCCATTTTGTTACTGGCTGATTCACTGCTGCAGTATCCAGAATATCATCTCTCCTGAGAATCTTAATGATTTCTTCACAACAGTCATTTAGGACAAATTCTGACACTTTCATATTTTCTAAAACAGAATGATTAGCTTTTTCAAGTATAACGCTGATTACAGCTCTGATATCAATTGTATTTAGCTTTCTGAAACCAACATAAATGAAATATTTTTATGCTAGAGCAAAAACTAATGAAATTACCTGCACTTCACAGAAACGTTTTCAATATTGCTGTTCCTACTTCGTTATTCAAAAACATATAGGGCAGATAATTTGTTGCCTAGAAAATGTATAACATGAATTAATGAATGTTTGAAAACATATCAGACTTACAATCTTCGACAGCTTGATTTGCTTTGTAGGAAAAAACAAAGTTAACTTTGATCTTTCCTTTACTTTGATGGTAAAAGCTAGTGGTGGGCTCTGCTTCATAAATAGCCTTTATGCCTTCTTTATCTTTACCACATGCTTGGGTGGTTGCTGTACAACTGAATTCTTCCAGTTCTTCAATTCAAAAAATATGAATAAATGGTTAGCAAAAAATGCTTATATTCTGAATAGTGAGGCCTAGAGAAATAGTCACCAAAATCAAGAAAATAATGTCAGCTCAGGATAAATAGAATAGACACAGTAGAGAAAGAACCAGTAATTCGATTCCACCCTTTTCTGTGTTTCGATTCAGAGATCGTTCATTTTTCGAGCAATGCTTGCAGCTTGTTTGAAAATGTTCCTTGATCCGCTACTCTTCTTTTCACATTCTGTACACCCAAAATCTGCGAGCCCAATCCTTCACTTTTAAGTTGAGGTACTATATATATATATTAGTCGAATATTATTTGATCATTCTTGTAATTAACAGAACACAGGCAAAATTTCATTTGATGTTGGTAACATTGCTAAAAGATTGTACCTACCACCTACAGTCTATTAAATTTGGTTGTTCACCACTATTTACATATTTTGTTTACAACACGTGAATCGTGTGTGATCTATGATATTCTCAAATTATCTTCAAAGATTTGCTCTGCTGACAATATATACATCACGTGTTAATTGGTTTATCGTTGGTGAATTCTTCTGTGCTTTGCTGAAATCTAGACATCGATGATGACTGACAATTTGAGGAATGCATCAAATTATTGTGTTTGTTCAAATCATTCGAAGAAAAATCCCCAATTCTCAGCCTACTCTGATTTCCGAAAGATGGCGTTAATATTATCAGTGTAGACATCAGTTCACTCTGAACTACACTAACAGTTTCTTCCCTAACTAACATTGACTCACAATTGATGTCGATCTCGTTGATAGGCTTATTCGATGGAAGTATCTCATTTTCATTATTCGGACTTTCTATTTCAGTATTTGACTCTCCTAAAATATTTGATCTTACTCTAATATATGAATGATCATCATACCCTGTATTCTCAAAACCCGACCGCTCACTTGTGTTGTGATTTGGTGTTCGTGGACTAATCTGGTTGGCATGACGTTTCCATATATGACCATCAGTTGTACAACAAAGGTATGTGATTCTTCCTGATTTCTTAACGATTCTGGCTGGAATCCATAATAATTCAGTGGATCTGTAGTTTCTCACCATCACTTCTTCATCAACTTGAAACTCTCTTTTTCTTTCTGGATTAATTTTGATTTCTCTTTCCGTTTCTTCTTGAATGCCAGTTTTTTTTTCAGCGATGACAATCTTTTTTTCAATTTTTTATTGAACACTTTCAGCTGGTGATTTAGCTTAGTGTTACGGTACGTTATCAGAAATCGGGATATTAACCCATTAACCGCCAAAGGTGCGTGAACGCAACTTTTCTATTCACATTTTTATGTGGTATGGATCAATATCATTCTGATGGATTTTCATAACAATAATTCAGAAAAAGTAAAAATATTTTCATTCAAGCCAAAACATGGTTCTTCCAATCTCTGAAATTTACTTGAAAATGTTATAAATTGACTTTTCTTGTAATTCTCCAATGAAATTGATTTTTTTTAAACTGAATATAGAATGATAAATTCATTTCGTGCTGAACAGTAATGAAAAATATGCTCAATAATAAAGTGTATTTTCATTTACTCGAATATTTTCGGATGTGGTTCATTTTTGCATGTATGTATTTGTTCTAAAATTGTTCGAAAATTGTACGTTTTCGTTAACCAGCTGACGAACGTCAACCCTCAGAAGTCGAAACTTGTGCGAGCAATGGATCAACGAGGCCTTACCTTTTAACGTGCGATTATCCAGCACGGTGGCCCGGCGAGGATTCGAACCCCGGCCTTCCGCTTGATAGGCAGATATGCTAACCACTACACTACCGAGACCACTATGTATGTGATGTTTGTATATACGCACCTCTGGCCAATTATGGTGAAAATTTGCATGTACTAGTATGCGAGTCTTCACAAGTTTGGGAATATTACGATACAATGGTCAGTTGATCATTAGCCTTGTTTAGTCCAGTGCGAATCCAGAGTTCTGGTATTTTGTGTAAACTTCAAAATGAGGTAAAAATCATAACTGGAGTGTAGATTTTGATGTTTCAATATCATTATTTATTATACAGTTCAGTTTTCGAAATGAAAAATGAAGGAAGCACTGACGCACAAGAGTTGAGTACTTTGTTTTTATGAGCTCCAGAGAAACTGGATTTTCTGCAACAGGGACAGTGAGGGAAAATCGCACTGCTGAATGCCCCGTTGGAGATAGTAAAACAATGACTGAAAAGGAAAAATGTTTTTACACTTGTGCTTTCGATCCCATTCTTAGAGTTCTAGCTGTGCGATGGAATGTAACTGTGATGACCAATACGTGTAAAGTTCTACCACTTGTTCAAACTAAACGATACCATCGAAAAGTAACATTATTTATTTATGTAGGAAATACGAAGTGCAGGGGCACCCAGATTGTTTCGAGAATTATCATATGAAGAAATAGGGCACCTACTCTATATTCGTTTTTTTTCCATTCGGTAATTTTCACCATTTTTGACCAAACGTGCGCTTACTTGGTTTTTTCGATACTGTGAATTTATATTTTTTTCAATGACTTGTTGTTTGTTTCGAGTATTCTAAACGTGACGTATTCTAAATGTCTCTGACAACTTTTTCTGATTTTTTACTACCTCTTCCAATTTCTTCAACACTTCTAAGCTTTTCAAATGAGCTTCATTATTCTCTTCCGTTACCAAAATATCATCCAGGAAATTTATTACGCAGTCCATACCTTTCAAAAGATTCTTCATCTCTCTCTGGAAAAGACTGCTTGCACCTTTTATGCCAAATGCTAAACGATTTACTGCATATAAACCACGATGGGTATTCCATGTGAGTATTGTACTAGATTCCTCATCTACTGGAAATTGCATGTAAGCCATCTGTAAATCTATCTTTGGGAATTTTTTCCCATTTTCCATTTTTTCCCTTTTTTCATTTTATCCCATATTTCTGTTATTTTTGGCAAAGGATACTTTACATCTCCCAGATTTTTATTCAGTGTGCTTTAATAATCGCCGCATATCCGAAGATTGCCGTTTAATTTCAAAACAAACACAAGAGGTGTGGCCCATTCAGAATTTTCTACACTTGTTATGATATTTTGGTCCGATTTATCCAACTCGTTTTTCACTTTAAATTTACCCACATCGGCTGTGAATACATTTGAATATTTTGCAGTGAGGCTCCCAATCTCTTCACCTACACTTCCTAAGACCTGGAGAATAGCAAGAGTTCAGCCAGTTCCCAAAAAGGGGAAGAAAACTATACCTTGTAATTATAGACCAATTGCATTGCTTTCTATCATTTCCAAAGTCATGGAAAAAGCAATCAATATGAAGCTTATCAAATATCTAGAGGAATCAGGAATAATTAATGATCGACAATACGGATTTCGCCATCGAAGATCAACCAGTGACTTATTGGCTTATTTTTCTCATATTTGGCAGCAATCAATCGAGAAATTCGGAGAAACGATAGCTGTTGCACTCGATATTTCGAAACCGTTTGATCGAGTTTGGCATCGGGGTCTCCTTTCTAAACTGCCGTCTTATGGTTTGCCTCCTCAGTTGTGTGCTTTGTTGAAGAGCTTCTTGTCTGATAGGTCTCTGTATGTGGTTGTTGATGGAGTATCATCTGATATTCTCCCAATTGATGCAGGTGTTCCACAGGGTTCAGTTCTAGCGCCTACTTTGTTTCTGCTTCATATCAATGATTTGATCGAGAAAACATCTTGTTCAATACATAGTTTTGCGGACGACAGTACTCTTCATACCAGTTTCTCTTCCAGAGTCCCCATACCAGCTAGAGAAACAAAAATTCAAAGAAACATTCACGTCAATAAAATCAACGACGACTTGGCAAAAATAATAGAATGGGGTGAGATGAACTTGGTGAAATTTAATGCTACGAAAACCCAGGCGTGTCTCTTCTCAAGAAAAACTGATCTATCATCATCAAATATTCAGATGTTAGGAGTAACTATTCCTACAAAATCAAATATCTCGATGTTAGGAATTACGATCAGTGATAATCTCTCATGGGAAAACCATGTGAGATCGATCGCTAAAAGTGCTTCCCAGAAACTTGGATTTCTATTTCGTGCGAAGAAATACTTCACTTCTCGTCAGCTTCTACTGATCTACAAGGCTCAGATACGACCTGTCATGGAATACAGTTCTCATGTGTGGAGTTCGGCAACAAAACATTCATTGAGGCTTCTCGATTCCACTCAGAGAAAGGCAATTTGTCTTGTTGGTGATTCTTCGCTCACAGACTCGCTCACTTCATTGGAACATCGTGGAAGGGTCGGAGACTTGTCTCTCTTCTATGAATACTTTCAAGGTCGATGCTCTTCCGAATTGTTATCAATCGTTCCCCGCTTGGAACTTTCAACACGGATGACTCGACGAGTACAGAATTATCACCCCTTTGTTGTGAATTTGGAAAACTGTCGAACCTCTCTTGCTCAGGGATCTTTTTTCAATAGAACAGCTAAGGTTTGGAACTCCTTGCCAAGAGAGGTTTTTCCTGAGGCTTACAAACTTCAGAAATTCAAAGTTAATGTTAATTCGTATTTCCTGTCCCTTGATTCACGCGGTGTTCTTTGAACATCACAGGGCTTCCCTTTCGTGTGAATCTACATATATATAAAAAAAAAGCTTGAATAATAAAATTAATTTTTACCTTGAATGACGAAATCCAGTCACGTCCGAAAATGTCCGCAGCACCCTAGGAAACTACATAAAATTTCACTTCATTTACTTTCTCCCCATATTTTACTCTCACAAGAAAATATCCTTCCGGCGTAAAAGTACTTCCATCTTAACCCTTCAATAGTATCGGACCTGGTTTAAACCTGAAATGAGAAAAATGGTTTGGATAAGTTTCTTTTGTAACAGCACTAATACCTACTCCACTATCTTTAAACATAGTATATAGTTTACCTCCAATATCTACGTTTATTTTGAAAGGATTCTGTTCGCCATTTATATTTGAAACCTCTCTCAAATTCTACCCTGTCACTTCGAAGTAAAATAAATGTTCATGCTCTTCCAAAAAATGTACCTTACTACTGTTTTCGAAACATGCTCGTGCAATGTGACCTATTTTTACAATTGTTACAAGGAGAATCTTCAAACCTACAAATATTATCATGAACTAAGGCACAGTGTTTACACTTATTTTTTGTCCTTCCATTTGTTGACGTTGATATTGACTGGTTCCTTCGACCCGTGCCTTTGACCTACTGATGGTCCCAGTATTACCACCTGGCAACGGCTTCCGCTGCCAACTACCAGACCGCCATTTTTCGTTTCTTTGGAATCAGTAGGGGTAACTGCTGGAAATGTGATGCTTCTGGGAATACTATCTATCACTTAGGTATAATGAAATATTCTTCGGAACCCTAGACACCAAGTTGAAGTTCGCCTGGTTTAAAACCACATTCTTCGTTTTTAGTGCAAGAGACACCAATTCCTCTGAATTTGTCGTTTCCGCTTCCTCCCACAGCCTGTCACATACTCTTCCATTGTTTACTCCAGATACGCATCGATCTGTTAGTATTTTTTTGATACCATTCCGATACTTTCTCTTGGGTCTCCTGTTTCAATTCGTAAAATTTTCCTCTCTCACGCCATAAACTGATTTGGGCACAATATTGTGATCATAGAATTTTAGAAAGTTCGTCAAATAATTTCTCTTTCGCGGCAGTTAGAAAACACAAGTCTCGTATTAAGCTATACGTTGAGGCACTTATTGAACTCAACAATACCGCTTCTTTCATCTTGGCATCAGTGATGGAATTTGCAGTGAAGGGTTACTCCAATCTCTCGGCGTAAATTTGCCATGGGTGAACTTCAGGGACAAATTTTTCGAATTTCAAGTTCGCCATTTTGATCACAATGCCGGCACGCACGTTTTCCCAAATCCCCGCGTAATCACTTTTTAAATCCTCGTCGCCAGTTGTTATGTCTCCTGATGGTTCACCAAGCTCGTTCATTAAAACAAGAACACGTACTAATAATCATTTATTTTCCCTTACAAGACCTCATTTCTCTTACCTGCCACCTTTGGCGATCTTACCGGAAGTCTCACATGTGTGGTACGCTCTCAACAGTATTTCCAACAAAACAAGATCTTTACAGAGATATGGAAATATTAGACAAATCAAATAAGAACATAACAAATAGAATGAAATCCAATAAAGCATGACAATTAACAATTACAGCGTTCCTTCAGATATGGCCTGTTTTGAGGTCGAAACGATTTAAGTATAATATATACTAGATGTTTCAACCATGACTGTTTGCATTTTTTTTCGGAAAACTCAGACAATCAAGTGGAAATTGGAACTTTACTATGGAGGATAAACCTCCAATTTTCAGTAGAACATTTTATGCACTAACATTCAGAAAGTGGAAATGGAAGTTGAACTTGAAGTGAAAATCACTGCCACAAGCACTAGTAGGAAAAATAAACCTGTTAAGTATTTGGGAAGCATACTGACATTTGAATATTCGAAATATATATTTGTATGGTTGTAGTTCATAGAATGACTGAAAAATGAAAAAAAAAAATAGAATTCTATGATTTTCAATAAAAAGAAAAGTATGTTTCAATATTTTTTTAATGGTCCTGGTATAAGCCTCATCAAATGAATGTCAAATAATGATAAACATTTCACATTTTTCATTTGCCACTTTGCATTGCCATAGCAACAATAGTATATTACCTCACTAGTGCAGAAAATCACTTTGACACAAGCAATGTACACTGTTTTTCCTACGACCACCTATTTTATCAAACGATATGTAAATATTTAGTCGTGTATATTGAGTTGCCTGACTAGCGTTTTATTTGTGACAGTCTATGTTTCTATAGAAAGTGCACATGAATTTTCAATTACTAGTAAAGTGAAATGAAGAAATAGCGATAATTAAACGTTTATTTGAAAAATTGGCAATATATTAATACTCATTAGATACAAGAGAGAAACAAAATGAATTATTTGGAACCATAAAAATGTTAATTCAAATCTGGATTAGCTCAGTTGGTAAAAGTATCCGGTAAGATGACCGCAAGGTCATGGGTTTGACTTTCGGCGTCATCACTTTTTTTATTTTTTTTATTTTCTATAAATGATTAGGTTTCAGTCCAGTTTTTTATGTGAATAGTATCAATGAGGATGAGTAATTAATCATACAGGATTCACAGTTTTGACGGCCTATTGACAGCCGTGCGGAAAGTACTTTCCGCAATAGTGCGGAAAGTACTTTCCGCAATAGTGCGGAAAGAAACGCACGAGTGAGAATAACTTTCCATGGGAGTAGAGAATGCGATATGTGTTACTTTCCTATGTGGTCGTAGGGCAACTGCTATTTCGATGAAGTTCTTTACAAAGTAAGACATGATATCAATAATCGGGTATGCCAATAGCAATTTTATCGACCAAAAAACACAATGCCATGCGTCTTGTTGGTCATAATTCATTCAGGAACTCAGCTACTCCATTAGAATACCGCAGTAAAGAAGATGGAAACCGATGTTTTCCTTTTATAGGGACAATGGAGTGATGTGTGGTCGTTGAGAGAATTGAGGTCTCATCGAATTGGATGTTGTGGTTTTCTAGAAAGGCAAGTTCCGATGGGGCCGATTCTTCCGTTTGTCCCAATCGACAATTTTGTCTGTGCTCACTGATTCGTGTCTTGAAGCTGCGTTTGGTGGTTCCTACATATACTTCTCCACATGAGCACGGAATCCTGTGTACCCCAGCATTAGATAGCGGGTTTCTTAGATCTTTTGCGGATCTCAGGTGTTCCTGTATTTTCCTCTCGGGTTTGTATATCGTTTTAATATTGTGCTTTTTCAAGATTTTTCCAATTGGTTCCGTGGTACCCCTCAGGCGAGGCAGGAAAGCTGTCCCCGCTGGAGTCACGTCCTTTGTTCGAGGGTAAGAATTTTTCGAGTTGTTCTAGGTAGTATCATCCTCCTGTCCTGGTATCCATTAGCTCGTAGAGCGTTTCTGAGGTGAATGAGTTCTTTTTTCAGAAATTCCGGTTCGCAGATTCGTTTCGCTCTAGCAAAGACTTTTGTGTTTCTTTGTGCAAATCGGAGGCGGTCACCCCCAGACTATATGGACGTCCGAAGATTCATAAGCCGGATTTACCGTTGAGACCCATAGTAAGCACAATTGGATCACCAACGTACGACCTAGCGAAGTACTTGACAGGAGAGGTGCAACCAATAATAGGCCACACGGAATCATATGTCAGAGATTCGAAACATTTTGTCAAAAAACTAACGACGTATTTCCAATTCAACGGCACATTTTATGAACGAAAAGATGGAGTCGCAATGTGGAGCCCACTTAGTAATTCCAATGTACCCAAATTGACTATTTAGGTCCTAAGTCAAAACGTGAAGTTATCCAAAGTGATCCAAACAGTATCATTAAATTTCTGCAATATAAAAATTCATTATTACAGAAATTGAAAAAAGAAAAAGTATGAAACAACTATCTGAAGAAAACCAATTTTGACAACAAAATTACGATTTTTGGTATACAATTTAGTTGAAAAAGATACAATTATGGACAGTTTGAACAAAAGTATTTAAAATATTACATCAGTCAAAGAGAAGCTCATTGAGAACTCACCTAAAGAAACGTTGTACTTTGATATTTTACAAAACAAGAATTACTTTCAAAAAATTGACCAAACAATTATAATCAAACCTAAGAATCATCAACCTTCATCGAAGACAAAATTTGATTTGGAAACTGATCTTGATGTGAGCAGGTTACGAATTGGAAAAAAAATTTACAAAAAATTGAAGGATGGTATCATGGAAATCAAATGTGGGAAGAAGGAAGATACGGAAAAACTACGGAATGAAGTGAAGAAAATACTCTCTATATAATATGAGGTTGGAATAAAAAAACAATTGAAGTCGAAAATCAAAGTACCAAATATAAAACTTGAAAAAGGAGTAACAAAAGAAGAGGTGCAAGAAAGAATTATTGGCCAAAATGCAATAATAGAGAAGGAAGACTACTTAAAATATCAACTACATGAAATATATCGAAACCAGAAATAGCTACATCCTTTTTGTAGAGGTGAATGGAAATTTATCAAGAAAAGTAAATAGCAATAAAAATGAATTATTTGTGGGATGGCAAAATGCTACAGTTTATGAAAATAATAATCTCACTCAATGCAATAAATGTTTACGATATAAACACAGTGAACATAAATGCAGGAATGATAGAGTATGCCCACGTTGTGCTGGGTCACATAACCTAAATTCTTGCGATAACACTAATTCAATAAAATGTGCCTATTGTGAATATTCAAATCATAAATTCAAAAGTACCCATTGCACGAAACATTTACCTACAGATAGAAATTCCCAAATTTCCAATACTATCAGAACCAAATTTTTTCTCAGATCGACTATAAATAGTGTGAAAGACACCAGTATTACGGATTACAAATGTAGTCTTTAAGGAAGTACTCTGAAAATTTTGTATCTGAATGGAAGATCTATGAAGAACAAAATGGATCAGTTTGAAGAGAGAGATAATTTATTTATTGAAAAATAAACATCCTACCACCTTCGTGGTCTGTATAAAACAAGGAATACTAATACAATTCGAATAGAAATTCAGTAAAGGTAAAATAAAAAAGATGTAAAAACATTAAATATAAACTTAAAAATTATGTAAATAATAATAATAATAATTTCTGAAGTATCACCTGATATAATCATAATATCTGAAACATGGATAACAGAGGAAGAAGAATCATATTACAACTTTCAAAATTATATTTCCATATACCACTGCAGGCAAAAACGAGGAGGCTTTAATCGAGCTCTCCTGTAGTGAAATGTAAGTTACTTACATCCAGATATCCCAGCATTCACCCCTCATTTATGGTAACCATCAATGGGAAGAATTTCCGAAAAACCATGGATCCAAAGCTGTGGCCGGAAGGTGCTTGCATTAGTAGGTTTTTTCGCAAGAAGGATCCATCAACGTGTGACAAACTGATCTTTTCACCTTGAATTTTACTTTTGAATGCTCAGAGATGGGGGTTCGGTTGGGGGAAGTCTGAAAAACATGTTCCGACTTATGAGGGCTGCCTGTTCAAAAGGCGACGACAGCTGGTAAATAGAAAAAACCTTTTTTCTAATTTGTGGAAGTTAATTGAAATGATGACAAAAAAAATATTAGAAATTTATAATAATTGCTCGGATACCACCGGATACTTCCAAACCATAATGTATTCGGGTTTCAAATACTTCATTATCTCGCCTCAACATGCTGAGTGGAATATTTTAGAATACGTCCTTGATTCTATTTTTCATATCCTCCTTCGTAGATGGGGTGTTCTATAGAGTTTATCTTCAACGTATCCCCACTGGAAAAAATCATTTTTGTCGAATCTGGTGAGTGAGGTGGCCACTTATTGAAAGGTCCTCTTCTACATTCTTCGTGTGATTCGAATGGATAAATGATCATTCAATTTTGGCAATTGGTTTTCAAAAAATCGAGGTAAATCAAACCATTAACTCTTTTCCCAAAGACATTCGACCCAACGATGAAATTTCCAATTATGCCGCCCCATAAATTTAGGGACCACTTTGTCTACTAGTGGTTCGAAAGAAATGGGGGTTATCTGTTGAATAATAATGGAAATTATGTCTATTAATAAACCCATTCTGATTGAATGTTTGTAATTGGAAAATAAAGCAATTAAAAAAGTCTCTGTCTTCTATCAACTCTCGCTGAGCCCATTCACAAAATGTTACTGTTTTCTCATTATTATGGAAATTATTCAAAAGATATGTTGCAATACCGTCGCTCTCCATTTGCGAAAACCTGCAACATAATTTTGCAAAACAGTTTTATGTTTTGGTCCATCCCGTAGTTTTCATTATTTGATCGACGCTCACGCCTGCTCTACTTGCGGCCGATATAGATGCGTGCGTGTCTTGTATAGTGCCTCTGGAATAGTTTCGTGTCTGTTCTGCTACTTGCCAAAGCAGACGTCAGCCATCTACTCAATATCCATTGGGGTTGGTATTGTCGTTGACCAAAGGATGCAAAAAAAACTCATAACATCTGTTACATTGGGTTCGAATGATTTTATGCGATTACTGTTGCAATATTCATACCATTTCCATATTCTCCCTGAGTAATGATTGGTGGTAGAGGGTGGCCACTGTGACAGCAACAGCTTCTTCTGGTACACCTTTATCTGAGAAAGCCTTCCTGATAATCTGCTGGCTATCAGAGAAAATTTTCTCCACTGTGGATGACTGTCTTGGAAAGGAGAAAATAGTGGGTATTTCCCAGGTGGAATGGATGAAGGATTTCCAATTAAAAGTATGAAAAACAAAAACCTACCAGGATACATACAGCTTTGTCAATAATTATTTTGCCCGTAGTTTTGATGAGAGCAAATGATAGAAAAACAAAAAAAAAACACTTAATTCTCGAACATGTCAAGTCAAAATATACTTTGTCAGAAGAAAATAATTCTCATTGACAAAGCATTAATATACAGAGTGAAATAGAAATGAGTTAAAATAAATCATTAACAACATTCATCTGGAAAAATGTAAATTGAATATCGATTTATGCAAACTCGAATAAAAAGAGTATATATTTCTCTGTTTGGGTTCGGTTTGTAATTATTCAAAGGATAGGTCATTAAAAAATTCCTGAGTGGAATGCTTTTTCAACTATAAGATTTTTCACCTCCTTTCTGAGAAGTTCACAGTTATCGAGTTTGTCACTGCGGTTGGTAGGTGATTGAACGTTTTGATCCATTGTAAATAATAGAATCTTGAACAACTGAAGTAGTTGAAATGAGAGGATCTATAGCACTGTCACGTTGTATTGTACGGAGTTATAAAAGATTTGCCAAGAGAAGATTAATTTTTCTCCACCAAGCAGACTGTCTCAAGAATGAATATTGAGGATACTGTTAGAATACCATGTGCTTTGAATAAGGGTTTACAGATGTACCCTACTGCTCTGATATGATTAATCAGCGCAAAATATGCTGTTCTTGAATGGGAATATGCTAATTTTAGGAGATAATTCATAGAGCATGCCAACTTGAGCTAGTTTTCTGCTCAGATTGATTGTATGTACTTTAAACGTGAGTGAATCATCCATGTCGAGACCAAGGAAAGTATGGTTATGTTCACTCTCAATGATTTCATTGCCTAACCTGATTTCAGGAAGAGAACATTTATTGTGAATGCATCGCAATTTGGTGAATGAGGGTCTGGAAACCACGATTTGTATTTCTCGCAATTGGTCTTGGAGTAGCTCACGAAAATGTCTATAGAGTCTATAGGAGATCCGAGCTGACTCACTCTTGCGATCAAACTATCATCTATAGTCGGGCCGTTCAAAAGAGAGAATTCAAGGACGCGTGAACAGTGAATGCCTGCATCTATATACAGCCGGCGCGGCGTAGCCACGCCTTCTAAACTGAAATAAATGAAGAACTGTTTACACTGTACTGTACTGATTTGTGCTTTGATGTTACGTGTGTAACGTTAATTAAATAATATGGATGGAAACACTGTTTCACCCCCAAGAAAAAGATTAAAAAAAAGACATTCAACTGTAGAGGAAAAAGGTGTAATAATGAACACTTATAAAAAAGCATCCCAAGAGTTTATGGGAGAACAGGAAAATGCGACGTTTTTGTTGAGTGGTGTAAATCGGACTTGTAACATTGGGGAGAGGAACATTCAAAGAGTGCGTGCCGTTCACGTGATCATTCTATCTTTTCGGCTACACTATAGTAGGCATCCTTAGGATATATGGGTGCTAGATAACGTTATCAGTGGTCATACTGATGACAGTCTTGACGTTCTCGAGTTAAAATGTGGTGGATTTTTATAACTGTTTAATGATTTCAAGTTGATAATGAATCGAGTTCTTTTTCTTGGTTTTTGTCGCGATAGTAGGGTGATAAAAACTGGTCCGTAAATGGTTAACATTCAATAATATTGTTACGAAATATCCTAGCGCCGAACATAAACGATTCAGGTTAAATACGGCTACTTATGGTACACTGCTTCAGGGTGTTATTCATCAATCAGATGCCTAAATCAACTGGCGATTGATTATGAAGATAGATATCCTGTTGCGAGTAAAATTATATTAGATTCATTATTCATTTTATGTTGATGATCTTCTGACAGGGGCTGATAGTGAAACTGACACGATCATTATTCAATCAGATATTACTAAAATTTCGGTGGTGATCGAATTGCGAAAATGGTTTTGCAATAACAAAAGGGTGCTCAACCATTTGTATGTTGAAAAATGTTGAAATATTTGATCCATCGGGTCTGCTAGGTCCAATAATGATTGCTAATATGATCATTCAACAATTGTGGAAACTGAACGGTACTTGGGATGATGACATATCCGAAGATTCAAACATTGAATGGTCCAAATTTGTCAAAATACCTAGCCATGCATTCATTTACAAATATATCAGGGTAGAATGCCATGGCTTTTCGGAGTCGTCTGAGAAGGCGTACGGTGCTTGTATTTGCCTAATCGCGAGTTGCACCTATCAAACAGATACGTTCACCTAGGTTAGAATTATGTGGTGCAGTATTACTTCCTGATGATCTATTATCGAGAGTTTGTGCACCAACCACTCTTTTGAACTCAGATTTGTGGTGGAATGGTCCCATATGGCTTTTGTCTACAAGTTCCCAATGGGGAATTGAAGATATTGATACAACTTTTGATATTCCAGAACAACGACCCGAAACATCTCCATCAAATGTGATGGTCTCAATTCATTCACTAAATTCTCCTCTCTCGAAAAACTACGTGTATCAGCTTTCATTTTGAGATTTATCAATAATTCAAAAATATGCCAGAGTCAAAGACAATACGGAACATTAACTCCTACAGAATTGCAAAACTCGTTGTTTTCATTTTTGAAAATTTCACAGATTCAATCCTTTCCATATGAATATTATGATTTGGAAATATGAAAAAATATCAATGAAAAAAGTAAAGTTTTATCTCTGAATCCATTTTTTTCGTGGAGGTGTCATACGATGAGTAGGTGGTCGACTTTTCAATTCAATCATTCGACAAGAAACATCCAGTATTAATACTTCAAGGTCAAATTGACGGAACTGTTCCTGAAAAAATGAACACGAAAAACTTCTACACTGTGGGGTGCAACAATTGCTGCAATTGTCATTCATGCAAAAATATCATTAGAAAGTGTATTGTTTGTATCAAGGCAAAGCCTAATCTGATGGGTATTCTTCCAGATGTTCAGGTGAATGGTTATTCGACATTTTCATATGTTGGGGTGGATTACGGGGGGACCATTCTGGCTCAACGACAGAACAACCCGTGCACCTAAATTAACCAAGGCATACATGTGCCTATTTGTTTGTCTGTGTACCAAAGCAGTGCATATAGAACTGGTGTCTGAATTAACCACTGATGCATTCATTTCTCACTCTCACTAGGTTTGGCAGTAGAAGGCAAATAATGAACTCAATACAATTGCGGAATTCTTGAAAAATCAGTCAAATTTCTTAGAAACTCATTTCTTCAACGGAAATGTTAAATGGCATTTTATTCCTGCTTAGTCGCCAGTTTCGGGGGAATTTGAGAGTCCGGTTTCAAAATTGCAAAATATCTGTCCAAAAGAGGGATAGCTGACACTAAACTCACTTTCGAATAATGCAGTACCTACAATACTAGTTCAAATCGAAGTTATCCTCAAATCCCGTCCTTTGTGTCCCCTATCATCTGATCCAGAAGACTCATCTACGCTAACGCCAGCACATTTCCTCGTTGGAAAAATACTCATTTCATTGCCCGAAATCGATATCAAGGACATTCCTGAGAATCGTTTACTCCGATATCAACGTCTTTAATGTATGCCACAACATTTTTTTCATTCTTTGAAGGTCGAGTGAATGGCCTACTATTCCTGCAATTCCTCCAAAAAAAACTCTCGCGAACTCATCATAAATGTGCCAATGAATATTATCGATACCATGTGCCTTTAGTTGGGCGGTGACCCCATTCATTTTTCGACTGTGGTAAGACAGTGTATTGATGAAGAGTTTGGTGAAAGATTGATTGGTCGCGGAGGACTATAGTCGGGCTGTTCAAAAGATAGAGCTCAAGGACGCGTGAACAGTAAATGCCTGCATAGCCACGCCTTCTAAACTGAAATAAATGAAGAACTGTTTACACTGTACTGTACTCATTTGTGCTTTGTATTTACGTGTGTTACGTTGATTAAATAATATGGATGGAAACACTCTTTCACCTCCAAGAAAAAGATAAAAAAAAGACATATAACTGTAGAAGAAAAAGGTGTAATAATGAACACTTATAAAAAAGCATCCCAGGAGTTGATGGTAGGACGACGCGGCGACGTTTTTGTTGAGTGGTGTAAATCGGACTTGTAACATTGGGGAGAGGAACATTCAAAGAGTGCGTGCCGTTCACGTGATCATTCTATCTTTTCAGCGGCTACACTATAGTTAGTTGACCAGCTCGATCGCAAGATGTTTTCGTTTGGGGATATGTGGAAAACAAAGTGTATGCAGGGCCAATCACAACGAAAGAAGACATGCAGCTGAGAATTAAATAGATATTTTCTACAACCACCCCGGTTATGATTCAGGATGTTCGCAGATCCATTAAAACCCGAGCAAGAAAATGTATCGGACAGAATGGCCGAAATTCTCAATACCTTCTGAAATAATATTCGTTTGTTACTAATTTATCGTCAAGGAACTACGTGTATAAATGTTTGTACGTACGTTATTGATGGGAAATGGAGAATTTAATCAACTATTCGTTTGTTTCGTTCAATATAATTGATACTTTTCAATTATTTTTTTCATATCGTTCGTCGGTCAAGTGTTTCTTTCATTATTGAAATTGGTGAGAAAACCATTCTCTATCATCATGCGGATAGTCACGCGAAACCAAACTGATAGAGGAGGGATTTGGTTTGATATTGGAAAATGTTTTCGTCTTTTGAAATCTGTAGTTCTGGCAGTCGTCAAGCTAGCACCCCGTATATCTCTGAACAATCTTCGATGATTCAGTGGATGTCTTTATTCCTGTACTGAGAACTCCATTACTTTTTTCGTGACTATTCTAAGTGCTGATGTTTTATAGACTTCAACCCTCCACAATGATTTTTCAGAAATTTTTGTTTGAAATGCAATAACTCGGCAACCTCGCACACCTTGTTATTCGCACTATCCAAAATGAAAAAAATACAGTGTGGTTCATTTAAGAAGAAACTTTTTTTTGGTCACCCGCTTACGAAGCCTTCGTATGCTTCAACATATTTTACAGAAGTAGTCATTTAAGTGCATGTTGACCTCTAGTTTTTTTTTTCTACAGTGGTCTAGGAGCTATCCTTCGATCTGTAATAGTTGGCCCATCCTGTATGTATCATAATCTGACATTTTCAAAATGATAATGCTAATGAAAAAATCAAATATCGGAAATAGAGTCTAATTTTTTTGTAATTTTTATTTTATGTTGTTTATGTTTTACCATTCAATAATACTTTGCAATCACATAAATATCAAACTTTTGTTGGTAAACGTTTGATAAACTTTTACTGAATCAAGAGAATAATAAGTTCGTTCAGAATAATACTTTTCCGTCATTTGTCAAGAAATGGAATTTCTAAAAAAATATTTTCTGAATTGATTTTTCAATGTTTTCATTATATTGCGAAAATGTGTTTCCACAAAATTAATGATTTGAGATTCTGCACAAAATGGGTCAGAAAAATTATTACTTCATAGAAAATCTCAAAATGCATGATCGAACTTTTAGTAGTTCTTCGTGGGGGTTGTTATTTATGTAATTGATACTATTGTTTGCTCGATTTATTCCCCTCACATTCCGCTAGCCTAAGAACGTGAGACTGCCTCGTTTTTCTGGTTATCATCAGTTTCAAATACCAGATGGGAAATTTGTTTTTTATTGCCTTGTCTTCTTGCCTTCAATAAAGAATACGATTTATTTTCATTCTGAAAATGATAGTTTGGTTCATTTATATTTTCAGAATTTCAGAGGTTTTTCCTTCTCTTAGCCTCTCCAATGCACACTGTAAGTCATCTAGACCAATTTTGGAAATGAGTTTTTTCAAGCATTTTCCTGAAGGAATACATTGAGTGAAGTGATCGAAATAAGTTCCTACTTTGCAGACTTTCTCTTTTTCGGCCTTGAAATCATTCTGGACTTGTTAGTTTGATAGTTGTTATTTATCAGAAAAAATGCCTAACCAAGTTTTGGCTACGCTTTCGAAATAGTTATTCAAAATTGTTTTTATTGTGAAAAATTGCAATAGACGTCTAGCGTTGACTCTAAAATTTTCTAATGGCCTAATGGCTGTGATGCTCTTTGGTTGTCAAAACTTGGCAACAGTTTTGGAACTTTGCAGGTCTGATTACTTGATTTTGTTCCTTCTTCGATTTCTGCATTACTTTGGTGATAATATTTTCTTCATCAGAACTGCTAAAAGTTGCATAATTAGACGCTGGGCTAGCCCTTGGTGGAGACACTGTAAACGTTTTTGGAATGGCCCTCTAAATTTGGGTTCGGACATGATGGATATTGTGTATTTGACCAGGAGAGGCGATGAAATTGCTGCCCGTGTGATTGAAGATCGAAATCAGCTGCATCTCATTGGCTCTGATTGTCGGAAGGCACAGATTTCCCGCCTCTACTTGTAATCGACAGGTTACCCGGAAGTACTGTCGGCGTATTCCTTCAAGATGTCTAGCAGGTTCTTCGACTGGATCGCAAATTCTATTAATGGAGGGTGGTTTCTACCACCTCAGGGTCACCATGGTATCGTGGTGTCAGACCGGTAATGAAAACACCAGGATGGAGTTTTATCTCCATTTAGGCAGCAGATTCGAGAACGAATAGGAGTAAAGCTCACTTTCTCACTTAAAAAAGATACATACGAATTAGAAAATGAATTGTATAGTACGTATAAAACAGCGATAATATATTTTCGAACTTGAAGGTTCAACTCGATAGGAAATCATATTTTGTTCGAAGGAATAACTATCGAAAATTAAAGCCTAACAGAAGACCAGCCAGTGTCAACGTTTTTCATCATCAGTTCGAATTTTTTTACGATGAATACATGAACGGAAATATTACATGAAAGATTGACCAACTTCAAACTTTTCTATCCCAATTGCAACATTAATGCGCATCTAGTACAAAATTGGCGCCATAAGACCATTTTCGAATACATACAAGAGAGAGAAGAAATATGTCCTCATAGAATCAGATGTAAAGTCAATATTACGGATTTCAACTTTCTCGAAAAAATTCGAGAAGGCTCAGTTATAATACCTGACACCTTCACGAATTCCCAGCTTCATGGGAATTTCAACAAACCTACCACTGTTTCATGTTTACTTTTGCTATGGTGCCTCCTTTTGATGCAAACGAATAGAATCAACCTCACTACGAATACTTCTATCCAGCTCACATTTTTCGAATAATCGACCTCGTCCCTTACCGACGACCCCGAAGAAACTCAAAAGGAATTTGAGAAAATTATATTAACTGTTGTAAACGAAGGTGGATTGCAAATATTGGATTATTTGTTTGTAATTCTGGGTTGAATCATGGCGGGTATACACTCTCCACCAAAATAGTTACTATTTCGTAGTAGTATTAGCGCCCTAGTTCAGTAGGATAAGAACTATTTGCTTTGAGATAGAAGCAGGAATATACATTGTCGGTCATTTCATTTGTATAATATATTTTGAAATTCATTCTTTCATGTCTTATATCTCTTGAAAGTAATCAATAAAAAATGATTACGCCATTTTACTATGGGGTTATGATATCTTTATTGGAACCATTTTAGCTTTTTAATGTGTTATTTTGAAGTGATCATTTTCGGTTCCGTTAATGTTTTTGAAAAATATCGCATTGAATTTTTTTTTCAGTGGGGAGCAAAAAGTTTCAGCAACATGTTGATCGTTCCACCTGGAAGTGGTATCATCCATCAGGTCAATTTGGAGTATCTTGCAAGGGTTGTTTTCACTGATAAAAATACATCAGTCTTGTATCCTGACACCGTGGTAAATATCACTTCAATGCTGCAAACTATATTCTGGAATATAATTTTACAACGTCGTAACTTTTTCAGGTTGGAACTGATTCACATACTACTATGATAAATGGATTGGGTGTTTTGGGTTGGGGTGTTGGAGGTATCGAAGCAGAAGCAGTTATGTTGGGGCAAACCATCAGCATGCTCTTGCCTCAAGTCGTGGGTTATAAGTTATATGGAGAAATGAACGAGTATGTAACGTCAACCGACTTGGTACTCACGATTACAAAGGTAAGTGATAAGTACCAGTGGCGGCTGGTTGGTCATGGCAGTCGTGGTGCACTTTTTGGAAGTTTACTGAGTGTTTATACATAGTGTGTATCATAACAGTCGATGTTAAAGTTAAAGCTCATTTCTACAGCTATTTACTCACAAACACTGAAAACAGTATCCTACAACAAACTTTCAGAATGTAAACAATAACAAATGCAAAAACAATATAAACACGCTTTTGCCAAATAGACGTTACAACTAATGGACTGACCCAAATAAAAAGAAGACTACGGAATGAGCAAAATAGAAAACTTTGAGTATAAATTGAATTCGTACCTCACTCAATGTAGAAGATAAAAGAAGGTTGTGGAGGATAAAGTAATTCGACTATAAAATTATCATTCTGCCTTTCTGTCGTTAGTTGAAATGTCTATGGTCCGCGTGTCCGCGATGTGCACAATGATAACAAGCCGGACCGGCTCTCGCGAACTTGAGGTCACTTTGGACGGCGCATGAGCATTTCTATCAATCTATGTCTGTCCCACGCTTCAGGCGTGTTAGCTCCTTTCGCTTATGAGTTATATGAGTATACGGCATACGCCTTAGCCTAGTGCACGATAAATTTCTGTTATAGCAAAAATAAGTCTTCATTTTTTCTAACAAAGAGCATGGAATTGTTCCGTTATAATTTCGTTAATATTGGATTAATAGATGTTGATTAATAGATAGATATATTATAATGATGAATATATAAGTGAATTGAGCTTTTTTATATTTATTTGCACTAATTGAAATCTGGTAGTTTGGCGCACGAGTGCCGTTAGGTGGGATCAACGTAAAGGTGAAATAGGATCTAAAGACTCGTAATGTATTTTGAATTGTATTCATCGGAGTTTTCTACAAATCAATATCATTAGAAATTATTCTTCGCTGTTGCCCTCCATGATTATTTGTAACAGTCAGTAGTACCAGAGGAGACGGCAGAGGACATGAGACAGAACATTGCTCACTATCCTACCGGCAGATAAAGGTAATGCGACCGTGGTCATGAATACAGTGGATTACCAACAAAAAATGAATGATATTCTCCAAGACGGTTCCTATAAACCATCAGCTATGGATCCAACCACCTACCTGGAGAAAGTTACGAAAGATAAAATAAAATCATTCAAATTATGACTCGAAATAGAAAGGCAAACTATACCCCGAGAAAAATCAAGCAAATGCCCCAACCTCTACGGCCTATTCAAAATCCATAAGGCAGGTGTACCCATACGACCAATAGTGAGTGCCATCGACTCCCCAACTCAGAAACTGGAAAAATACTTAGCACAGATAATGCAGCCTGTGACAGAAACAGCAGATTCCTATGTCAAAAATTCAGAACACTTGGTAGAAATAATAAAAAATCTCCAACTGAAACAAAACGACATCCTAGTCAGCCTAGATATCAAGTCACTGTATCCCAGCCTTCCCATTCAAGAAGCTTGGTCAATAATCGAAGAAAGAGGAGATTTTCCACATCACGTCACAGAACTGACGAAACACTGCATGATGAATCATTATTTCATCTTCAACAACAGTTTCTACAAACAGATAGAAGGAGCTCCCATGGGCTCTTCCTGATCCCCAGTTGTAGCAAACCTGTTCATGATGAATTTTGAGGAAGAAGCACTACGAAATGCTCAAAAGAAACCGACGCTATGAAAGAGATACGTAGGCGATATCTTCATCATCTGGCCTCATGGAAAAGAGGAGTTCACTCGCTTCGTGGCATATCTGAATAGCTTGAATTAGCGCATACAGTTCACTACGGAATTAGAAGAAAATAGACAACTCCCTTTCCTAGACCTATTGATAACCAGAAAGCCGGACGACACTTCAGGATACACAGTATACCGAAAGCCCACCCACACAAACAGATACCTACACGCCGAATCCCACCATCACCCGTAGCAAACCTGTTCATGATGAATTTTGAGGAAAAAGCACTACGAAATGCTCAAAAGAAACCGACGCTATGAAAGAGATACGTAGGCAATATCTTCATCATCTGGCCTCATGGAAAAGAAGAGTTCACTCGCTTCGTGGCATATCTGAATAGCTTGAATTAGCGCATACAGTTCACTACGGAATTAGAAGAAAATAGACAACTCCCTTTCCTAGACCTATTGATAACCAGAAAGCCGGACGACACTTCAGGATACACAGTATACCGAAAGCCCACCCACACAAACAGATACCTACACGCCGAATCCCACCATCACCCCACACAACTACAATCCGTAGTCAACACGCTGGTGTCCCGATCTTTTCGTCTGACGGAAACAACAAACAGACAAGCAGAGCTAACAGAGACGTCTAAAGCACTTCGACAAAATGGCTATGGAATACACTCAACCAGGAGGGCAATCCATGCGCAAACAAACCCAAAAAAAACTTGGACGGAAGACCCCTCAGAACCCAAAACATCGGTGACACTACCTTTCATCGAAGGAGTCACCGACAAAATCGGAAGACTAATGAGAAAACAAAATATACGAACCGTCTGCAAACCTCAAAGGACCATTCCGTTTTGCTTACCGAGACGAAAGGACAGGATTTCTCTCAAAAACCAAAGAGTATATAGCATCACATGCGGGGACAGTGTTAAGCAATATATTGGCCAGACGAATAGGAGAATGTCAGCTAGAGTACAGGAACACAAAAATAGCATAAGGACAAAACAAACATCTCCCGCCCTCTTTCAACACCACCACCAGACGGGTCACAAAATAAATTTCGAGGCAGCAAAGCAAATAGCGCAGGTGAACCATTTCAGAACACGCCAAATTAGGGAAGCCGTCGAGAAAGAAAAACATGAAGAGATAAACAAAAGAGACGACTCTCAAAATATACCAAATGTCTGGAGGGCCCTCATCAACAAAAAGAAAAACAGTTAAGGAAATGGTTCTTCGGTGGATGCAGTTCGCCACAAACCAGACCGACCGTTATTACCGAAACAGTCATTAGCCAAAGATCCGACAACCATAATCGACCCGGCGGCTGATGGAACGGATCACATCGGCTACAATTTACGACCGAGAAACTGGAAGAAGTTTTTCAAACAACAGTTGCTAGCAGCAAGTAGGAGCAGTAACATTCTTGAAAATGCCAACTGAGATGTTGGCGAAACGTCGAAGGTCAATACTGACAAATCAACGGATAAACTCCCAGAATACCAACTTCGCATACTCAAGCATCCGTGAAAACCTTCACTGTAACATTTATATATATATATATATATATATATATATATATATATATATATATATATATATATATATATATATATATATATATATATATATATATATATACATATATACATATATACATATATATATTTGAATTCTTGAAAAAACGGTACAATAATTCAAGCCTAACATATGCTAGTCGAATATATTTGGTTATATACTCACTGAATATCAAATAATTGTCTTTTATTATTCCTAAATTTTAGTCGATTTCATGCCAATTGGTACCAAATCTATGGATATATCGAAACTATTCGCCTCTTCGAAAGTCTAGACTCCCCCTGGCGGATAAATCAATAACCTACTTTGTGAGTGATCTGTTCACCCTCCACGAAGCACCTACTGTCATGTGTTGCATCCAAATATGCAAATACAGTGCTCAAACTCGAATATACCTCCTGGTTTTCCATTACTGTTCATAACTAAGAAAGGATCTGAATTGATACCTATTGTAAACCATTGCAAAACGTTATATTACCTCACAGTTTGTTATTTTCTAAAACACACACAAAACTCCAGTATAGTTCGCAAATAATTAAAACATACAACTAAGTCCGTATACAAACTGACACCATAAACAAAGAGATTACTCACAATCCTCCATATTTGTTTACGTCTCTTAGCGCCCTCTACGGTGGTCGAAATCGCGAATTATTCAGCCGATTTCTAGCAGCACTATAGCCGTGTATCATAAGCTCAGATTTTTTGCGTTTATGGTCAAACAGTGGTTATGGGATGCCCTTGTAAGTGAATTTAGATCTGTTTTCAAACCTTCGAAGTCTTTTACATAATTTCAATTACTGATGGTGCAATAGATTTGAATATCGTCAGCATAATAGTGTGATTACCATTTGACCGAAAATGGAGATAGATTCAAGCTTCATAGGGTGAAAAGGACCCAATATTCAACGATTATACTAAATGAATATATGTTCCAGTTCACTCCTATCGCATTGATATTGTCGGGAAGTAAGGTATGAATTTTGGTCCTTCCTTGGGGTTAAAGTAGCTCAGATGGTTTTTGTGATAACCAGGATGAAATCAGTTGGTAAAAAACATAAATATAGAATTTATTGATTACACACATTCACTCAAAACGACAATCATTCATTATAACAACTATACTTACAAAATAAAAACTATACTTACAAAATAAAAACCCAACAACGCTGAATTTACTTGCCCTATTGGGCAGAATCGTTTCACTGACTACATCTGACAATTTTGTGATCAATCAGGGACTTCTTTCCAATTCCCCGATCAAAGGTTTATTTATCAATCTCCTCGAATCAGAGCCACGCCACTTCTTTTATAACACATTCGATTTACTGAGTGTGATATTTGCCAAAACATTTAGACGTGCCTCAAACCATTGTCAACGAATGCGTATATGTACGTCAATGTCGAGACCTGATTCCGAAAAGTTTTTTTTTTATTAAGGCCTTCTATACGACATATGCCCCCCGGTTCTGAATGATGGCCCCCATCATTAAAGATGAATTCCATCGTTCGAACTATGAAAGAATAGATAATTTTACAAATACCAACAAACAGCAAATGGCTAGAAACCTAGACACACTCCTAAAATTTCTCCCAAGATGCCCTATCTTCTATCTAAGCAAAATACTGCTCATTTTACATTTTTCATTTCCTCATCCTCTCTTCTGGCCACCCTGGTTGTGGAAATAATTCACCTTATCTGATGGCGACTGCATTCTTCCATGGACCAGTTTCACTTCATCCTGATTACTGAGTGGAACGGAAAAGTTCAAATCTTCCTAACTGCTCCGACTTTCTGTTACTGTTTGGAGAAGACCCTTGTGGGAATAAGAGTCTGGACAACTAACGAAATTGGCTAATCTTGATGCAACGCTCCCTTGCCTTCTGCTTTCGACTTTTGCAGCTCACTTTCTCAATAGGTGGCTTGTGTTATTCTACCGGAATAGACTGACATGACGGCAGATCTCTTTCAGCTTCAAACTCAGGACGATATCATTGTCAAGACAATTCAATGCCCATGAATGGTTCAGCGTTTTACTTTGGATTGTTGGATGGCTTGTAACTGAACCAATTATTGATCTGGTGTTCCTCCCCAGCATCCTGGATAACTATGTGGTCTGGTTTTCCAATGACCAATATAGCGCTGGATTGAACATTGGAAGCATACGTCTTCGAGCGACTCGTTGACTGAAGTTCACAAATAGCCAAATTGGATGGAGCCCGCTGATCATTCGTCCTATCTTTGTTCCTTTAGCACAGCATCACGGATTCTATGAATTCATATCGGATGGTCCATGGATTTAAACAACAAGCTGGCCTCTCCTCTGTTCTCGGGTGGTAGCATCTTCTTGGATATGAGGCGTAATTTTACATGAAAAGAAAAATTAATGGCAGTAAAAATTCAGAATGTATGTTTATTGAATGAATAACTATCTATTCCTCCATTTTCAATCACAACTCGAGTAACAAAACAATCAACGTAAATAATTACATACTCATATTTTCAAAACAGTAACTTGAACTCCGTTATGCCTACTTCAGCATAATTAATATTGACGAGGTGGTGTCATAACCTAGGCCTTGAAAATATTTCGATGAACTCTTTGGGTGAATGAATACTGCTACTCAATATAAAATATATAAGTATATCGATTCGGAACAATGACCTAAATGTTTATGTTTTGTCAACAAGTCAGCAAAAACCTGCGCCGTGCGCGCTGAGAGAAAGACAATTTGGGACTATTATTTTGAACCAAAAATGGAAATTAGTTCGATAACAAGTTTGATGACGAGATAAATGAAGTACATTTCAACTTTCTCAACTTTTTTTTTTGGTCAGAAATCAATAAGTCTTTTAAAAAACGATATTCTCAAAGAATCGTGTTTCAAATAACTCAGTGATGAAGTAAAATTACTGAAACATTCATTATTTGACGAATCTGAACCTTTTATATGCTGACACCATAGGAAAAACCCTGCATTATTATGCATCTCTCAGCTATTTTTCTACCCAATATAATTTCATGATTGCCCTGAAATTTCAATGATCGATTACTCCCTTTCATCACTTCGAGTTGCGAAAAAAATACAATTCAAATTTCATCATAATATCACATACGTCTCGACTCATTTACTCAACATATCATGATCTCCATAAACTTTAGGCTAAGCTTTCATGTCGACCCGTAACACCTCTTTCAAGCTCCCCTCGATGACAATGTCCCTCTTTACAACGAGACACAAACAACAATAACTAATTCTTTTTCCATAAACTTCAAGGCAAGCTTTCATGTTGAACGGTGACACATCTACCAAGCTCTCCTTTGTATCAAATTCTTTAAACAACAACAAAAATACTGTTTTTTCTCGCATCAACTCGAAGTAATATATTGAGATCACTATGATCGACACATAACCAAAGGGCGAATTTTCACGACAGTTTATCTACACAACTCGATTTTTTTTTTCATCATGCAGAATAATCCTAATTGCACATGTTGAAATTTGCAACAGAACAGTTAAGAATTTATGAATGACTTTCCGGAGAGATCTCTGGTTGCAAATCATCGATCCCAACGGATTTTTTTTTGAAATTATTATTAGATATGAAACAAAATTTTAAAGAAACCAGTTGAACATGATTGATTACGTGTCCTCACTCGAAAATACTTTTTCATATATCATCTGAACAACTATCACTCATTAAAATGTTCACTCGAACATCGATACACATTACATATACACTTTTTCTTCACCTCTGTGAAGCATCAAGAAAAATATTCAACTTATTTCAGTCATCTTCCATATTCTTCTCAAAAACAATTAACACTTTGGGTAAGGTCATCTTTCAGCGCTAACACACGCAATTCTTCCAAGAGTACCTCCCCATATTCGACAGTTCAGACATAAACTTCCTTCATTATTTTCAACTCTTTTCGTGACACTAAACATTTTTCATCATATCAACTTGTTCCTCAAAAAAAAAACTAGTTTTTTTTTTAATTTCACACTACCAATAACGAACTGAAATGCAATTAAATTTCGGGAAAAAAAAACTGAAACTCTTGAACCACTACTTTCATTTCGTATTCACACCGTCAAAGATTTTATTTTTTAGCTCCTCACGATATATATGCCTTTCCGAGAGAGCTGTTGCAAATAGCTGTATCTCCACTGGTGGCTAGGCAGTGCTTTCAAGACATATTTCGTAATTTCTCAAGTATGATTGGAAAAATAACGTTGTTTTCTCGAAATGATAACTATTCCATAAGCAATAAGGCATTCTTCAGATTCATCTAATCGATTCGTCAAATTATATTCATTCAGATAAAATTTTGAACAACAAACAAATCGTTATAGCTATCAATCAACATCATTTACTTTACTCATTGAACATACTATAATTATTTGATATACTCACTGAATGCAAAAGGAATATCTCAACAAATATTTGTACTTCGTTTTCATTTCATCGAATGAAAAACTTCTCACAATTTTTTTTTTTTACTTAATTGAAGTTCGATTAAGGCCTAGTCGAAAATTTCAATAATATTAAAAAATCAGACAAATAATACCAACCCATTCACGCCAATCAAATCATTCGAGACATAATATCATCATCAATCATTGATCCCTTAAATTTGGCAAGCTACCAGAAAAAAGAACCATACATACATTTCACTCGAAAAACATATCAATCACACAAATCATACTGAAAATGACCTAAATGAGAAATTATAATCGCATATTTCACACACACACACATTCTCAAAACAACTGTTGCGGTTATCACAAAATTTCAGTAAAAAATTTTATATAACAAAATTTCACGAGGGTACTTCATTAAGATTCATTATGGAGAATGAATCTTCGAAATCGAAACGAGGCACCTCCACCATGTCGGGAAGTAAGGTATGAATTTTGGTCCTTCCTTGGGGTTAAAGTAGCTCAGATGGTTTTTGTGATAACCAGGATGAAATCAGTTGGTAAAAAACATAAATATAGAATTTATTGATTACACACATTCACTCAAAACGACAATCATTCATTATAACAACTATACTTACAAAATAAAAACTATACTTACATCTCCTCGAATCAGAGCCACGACACTTCTTTTATAACACATTCGATTTACTGAGTGTGATATTTGCCAAAACATTTAGACTTGCCTCAAACCACTGTCAACGAATGCGTATATGTACGTCAATGTCGCGACCTGATTCCGAAAAGGTTTTTTTTTTATTAAGGCCTTCTATACGACAATATCCTGGCCAGAGTTAACTATTCAATCTGAACTATAACCTCTTTCTTGTTTCCACTCCACCCGCTATATAGTTCGTTCTCGGCACCTCCAATTCTGCCCCGACAAAGCACGAACTGTAGAGGGTTAAGGGAACGCTATGCGATGATAAGGAGTTTTTTTGCTATTATTGAATCAACGTGCTCGATAAAGTCATACTGGAAGAACTAAATGTTTACTCTAATCAGACGAGTGAGTATATCGAAATATAACTACAGTTATATACTTTCTGTCATAATAAAAATTATATGCTTTTTGTTAAAGGACGGGTGTCTTACAAATATAATTCATCTCTCGTGGTTTTGTTTGTCAGTGTGAAATGAAAACTATTCATTTGTTCCACTTTAATAACATGGGTGTGATCAATTTGACATTTATATGAAATGAATGATAAATTTCATTTTATTTCATTTCCAGAACTTACGTCAGCTGGGTGTAGTAGGAAAATTCGTTGAATTCTATGGGCCGGGTGTATCGGCTTTGTCGATTGCCGACAGGGCGACGATTGCAAATATGTGTCCAGAATATGGCGCGACTGTTGGGTATTTTCCTGTGGACGATAATTCCCTAACATATTTGAGGCAAACCAGTAAGTAGAATTAATGATATATTAAGTTTCACTTTATCAGTTTGATATTATTTTTTATATTGTGATTTTTTTCTTCATCCAGTTGTTTGTTATCACTGCTTATTCAAGTAACGCCCAATATAGCATTTTAGAATTACAGAAATAACTTGAAATATTGAAGGAAGGTTTCCTAGGACTCATGTAATCAGGCAGATAAAAAGTTTTGAGACGTATAGACGATAAAAAAGGATAAAAAGACGAAATAAATCCTTTAGTTAAAGATCTACTGATAAGACGATTAGACGCTATAGTTGAGCAGCGACGGATATTTCTATTCCTGAAATTAAGGAAACGCAAAAAGAGCAAAACCAAGACACACCGAATATTGTGACTTACAAACTGGATGAAGCTGTAACTTTTTTGAATTCAGCAACTTGTTCAAATCCTCAATAAATTCAGTTATCCCTTCGATATAATCATCAATCCTAGACATCGAAAGAAAAACCTACATATATAAAAACATATCTTTATCAGAACTCTCATGCTGGAATCTTTATCAAGAACTTGAATACATATCACCAGGAAAACTACAATATCAACATCGACTGCGTTTGAGTAACTGGTATTTACTTGAAAGTGGTTGACAATGTTCCTTGCTGAATGGTAATGGTTCGGACTTCCATTGTCTATATTACTAACTCTATTGAAACCTGTTGCTAAGAACGGAAGGACTAAAATACAAATCAAGTGAGAAATATTATTATTATATTAGGGTGGTACTACTAGAAGTGTGCCAATCGATCTTCAGTGGGAAATGGATGTTTTGGCGCAAGACTCTCCCTCATCGAGCCGAAGCCGGTCCATGCCTTGGATAAGCAGCCTCCACACATTCCGGATCTCCACGCTGGGATGACTGAATGCGCCATTGTTGAGGATGTAGGCGGCTTCCTTGAATTTCCTCTTTGCTCCTCCTTGTGTATGATCTCGGCTCAAGACCATTTGATGCTGTGATGGTTTGTCCAAACATACTTCGCTATTCCTGATTTCGTTGTTTCTCCTCGTTGTGTGTTTTCCTTGTGTTCGCCTGTTCTCACTTCCAATGGTCTTTTGGTTCCTCCGATGTAGGATTTGTCGCAATCGCATGGTATCCGGTAAACGCAGTCCTTGGTATCACTGTTTTCATTCAGTGGTCGAATTTTTGTGAGCTGGCTGCGTATTGTGTTCCTCGAAAACAGACTCTGACGTTGTATTTTTCTCCTATCCTCTTGATCCTTTCTGAGAGTCCTCTCACGTAGGGGATGGTGAGAATTTGCTGTTCCAGTATCTCCTTAGTGTTCCTTTGACTCGCCCAGGCTAATGTTTAATCCACCAGCTTCTTCGAGTAGCCATTCTTTTTCCTTATGTTGCTCAGCTCCTTGTCTAGACTTTCTATGGTGTTACAGAGATTGATTGCCCGATCAGTCAGAGACTTGACGATTTCCCGCTTCGTAGATTGATGGTGATTGGATTGCTCATTCAGGTTTTGTCCAGCATGCGTTGGTTTCCTGTAGACTGATAATTCCCATAAATTTCTGGTACTCTTCACCTCCACGTCGAGAAACGGCAGTCTGCCCTGAGATACTTTTTCCATTGTGATGGTGAGCCTCACGTTATTCAGATGTTCTAGGAATGCGTCCAATTCTGCATCTCCGTGGTTTCATACTATGAAAGTGTCGACATATCCCAACCAGACGCGGGGTTTCTTCTTGGCCTGTTCGATGGCGAATGCTTCGAACCACTCCATGTAGATGTTGGCTATTACCGGTGATAATGGTGATCCCATTGGTAGTCCCTCATCTTGGCTGAGGAAACGATCCTTCAACTACTGGAAGTAGCAATTCTGAACGCAGCATTCCAGCAACTCCATGATGCCCACTACTGGTAGTGTTATTCTATTTTCCTATTCTATCGTCCTCTCTCAGCTTCTCTTTGATGATCTCGAGTGCCTCTTTGACGGGAACGTTGGTGTAGAGGCTTTCCACATCGAAACTGATTAGGTGGTCTCCTTCTTTGCCCTCGATTATTCTCAAGATTTCAACAAAATGTCTGGAGTTCTTCACAAAGGACAAGGAGTTTTCTTGTAGTGGCTGTAGGGTGGGAAGTAGAAATTTCGCAAGCTTGTGGGTTACTGACTTCCTGGAGCTGATGATCGGCCTAAGAGGTACGTCCGTCTCGTGGATTTACGGAAGCCCGTAGAGGTGAGGTGGCTTGCTGTGACGAGACGTTTGTGAGGATCTCTCCTTGATTGAATGAAAAACTTGGTATTTCTTCAATGTTAGGTATTCCTTTCTCTCTATCGATGAAGTGGGGTCTCTGGATAGCTCGCTGTATTTTACTTTCTACATTTGACATAGTCGATAGGCATACTTGAAGACTGGCGTCAAATTAAATCATCTTTTGAACAATTCGTTCAGGCCAGTCTCAAACTACCTACACAGTAGCTTTTGGCTGGCACCTGTCAGAAAACAACTACTTCCCTGGCTAATACCACGAAGGGCATTGCATTATATCAGACCGGTGCTAGGGCAGGTTTCTTCACAGACATTTGCTTTTGGCGATACAAATGAAGGAATTGGTTTTTTAATTACTGGGACGGACACACTTCTAGACCGGTTGCCTTGTACTCGTCAGTAAAAGGCAGTGCCATCATCAACATAAGGTCGATGACTTCCAATGATTGAAACTCAAAACCGTTCATAGTATCAAGCCCCTACCAAAGCTGATGCGAACAACACAAAGTCATTGCACCATCTACCCATGGACGAGGTCATCTATATTTTCTTCACATTCTTTAGAATCAATTTCACTGTATTCACCTATTCTTCAGCCATTCCATTACCTAGATGAAGGTGATGGGAGGAGTCATTTCGTTTTTGTTGTAATACTGTTCACATCGATTTGATACAAGAGGTAGGTTATTTATTGCTATATACTATAGATACCCATATCTAGGGCAGTGAGCTCATTAACTTCTAGGAAAACAATGACTGCTCCAACAAATATTGAGTTTGTCAATTATTAACATCGTCTACAGTCTTCAAATATTTGTTTTTCTTCTGGTCATGAATTGAAGAAACAATCGTACTAGTTTCGCGTCGTGAATTATCTTTTATTCCATTACTCATAGGTAGATGTTTCCTCACAGAGTGAACCATTTGAAACATGTCTGGGTTATCTTTCCCTTCATGTTTCAAGCTTGCACGTGACATACATTCGAAGAGTATTTCAAAAGTTTTAATCTTGATCGTTGTAGTCTAATAATTAATCCTATTGACATCGACAATTTATATATCATTCCATTTTAGCAATTGTCATTAAACTCCACATGAGTCTACAAGGGGTATAGAAAAAACTGAACTCTTTTTCCTCTGTTATCGCTACTTAAACTGAATGGCGCCCTATGTCCTCGCTTACCAGACTGCTAAATCGCCGGTGCAAGTGACAGTTAACTGCTTTCTCGTGGACTTAAAAATCTCATTGTAGATTCAAGTTAAAGTACTTTAGCGTCACAACATTGGCGCCCAACGCGGGGCCCGATTTTGTTGAGTAGATTTTGTTTCATTGTTACTGAGAGCAGAAGGAATGTTTTTATAACAAAAGCATGAGAAAAGGTCCAAACATTCATGTGCAATAACTGAAATATCATTTTTTGGGTTTTAAATATTTGCTAGAGAAATAGTTTCACTTCTGGATTCAGGGGCAAACAATTCTATTAGATGGTGATGGAAGGTTAGGGAGAACGGACAAGATGGAATATCATATCGATGTAGGAGAAGCTACTCCTGTAAAACAGCGCCAATACTCGATGTCACCCTTTATGCTTGGTCACCTGAATTCAGAGTTGAATAAAATGCTGTAATTGGAAGTAGTGAAACCCTCCATAAGTGATTGGTCATCGCCAGTACTATAAGTTGAAAAAAAAAACAATGAGGAATATATGTAATTGTTTTGATTGGCAAAAACTTGACTCGTAAAAAAAATGTTAATCACTTTCAATAGGTGACAGAATTCTAGCTATCTTGGGTCGTACCCGTTTTATTTCCTCAGTTGATCTGAAAAATGCTTCTTGGCAAATTCCTATAGACGAATATTCGAAAATAGTAACAGCTTTTTCAATACCGAGGAGAGGTCTGTTTGAATTTCATATCGTGCCATTCGGGCTGTGTTATGCTGCGCAATGTCTTCAGAGATTAATTGATGCAATTTTTATCCATAGATGGAACATAACATTTTTGTATACCTTGATGATTCAATAATACAGTTCGATTTTCTTGGCAAGTAATCGCCACGTAATACCAACGGGTTTCCCTATATCCTTGTTGTTACCGTTTGATTCACCGAATACGCTTTGATTCGCCAACTTAGAAAAGCGAAATCCTCTGCGGTTGTTAAATTTTCAGAAAATGATGTTTTCTTAGTCGGCGTACTCCAACACATTATTTGGGATGATGGTAATCAGTTTGTGAGTAAAGATTTCAAGAAACTGGTAGAACTGTACAATTCGAACAAGGTCTTATCATCCTCAGGCTAATTGGGTTGAACGAGTTAATAGAATCATCTGCACTGCTACCCGATGTTTTATCAATGATAATCACAAGTTGTGGGGCGAAGAATCAACAGATAGAGATTATTGAAATGATAATTCGGTATATTTCCGCTGTTATAATTTGCGCAGGCCTAACAAAGAGTTTTTTGTGGGTAATCACGTGTGGGAAGGAATACCGTGTTTTCCAATAAAGCGAATGATTCTGCTTAAAAGTTGGTGCCTCGATGGATATAATCTATAATAGTAGGGTATTATAGCCGAATTAGGGCCCCTTCCCACCACTAAGGGGCGTCGCTAATAACTTTCTAATCAGACATACAAGGAATGTTTATTGTTTCGTGGGGACGTGACATCATGTGACGTCATTTCCTTCGGGAACTTCTCGTGTGTGACGTCATTTCTTCTGTTTGATTCATTTGTTTGGAGTGTGTGTGTGACGTCATTGTGAGATGTACGGGAAAGATTGCATACACGGTAGTGAAGGCAGCATGCGTACTCTATACTAACTACAGAGTAAACGTCTGCATGCCAGCATCAATTGATAAGCAGTTCTTGCTAACAGCTCATCGATGTGGTAGGAAGGGGGGAGGCAGAAAGGGGGAAATTGCATTAGCAAATGCGTGCGTGCGTGCTCATTTCTGTAATCACCCATTCCAATGATGTCGTAGTAGAGTGTCGCGCACATAATTCCTCTCGTGGTAGAGAGGGTGCACATCTGCACGAAGCTCAACACTGAATGTTCATAGTGGCACATGTCAATGCATACAATAGTGCGTGGTGGTGCCATGAGCCACTTCCAACTCTGTGATTGGACGTCACACAATGCCTCTCGTGGTAGAGAGTATGCACATCTGTACGAAAAACCAACGACCACAGAATATTCAATGCGACACTATGGCAACGCATACAGTTTGGGAGATGGTGGAATTGAGACACACCTACAAGCCACTCCTCACTCTTTGAGCGCATCTAGCTGCTATTGGTGGGGTTTTCTGTCAGATAAATAATTTTTCAACCAACGAATTGTGCGCATCGCATAGATTCATAGTGGAGGGGTGGCCATTTTCTATTATATAAGAAACGATCTGTACGATGTAGAATCATTGCAACTTCGTATCTGCGGCAGTTGGCAATTGGTAGACTGTGATTCGGTGCCATAGAGGAAACGGTGAGTGTTTCTCTGTTGGAACTTGTTTATATTTTCCATACATATTTTTACCATATCCGATTCGAAAGCGAACTTACAGAAAATCAATGATTTGATCACAAAGGAGGTTGAAGTTTGCTTGAATGCGGTTAACAATGTTCCTTGCGGAATGGTAATGGTTCGGACTTTCATTGTCTATATTAACTCCATTGTAACCTGTTGCTAAGAACGAAAGGATAAAAATACAAATGAAGTGAGGAAATCGAATCAAAATCAAATTTTTTTGGTCAATAATGAAATTGAGGATTGGTTGATCAAAGAAAATAATGTTGTTACAAGAAATCGAGATATCGAATGTGAAACACTAGAAATAAATCAAATATGAAAAAATGTTGAAACCAAGTTTCGAGTTGAGTATACTTACGACGTTTCGATTGCTGGTATCCGCAATCGTCTTCGGGTAATGACTAATGACTGACAATGTTTCGAGGTATGCTCGGTTATAAAGCCTCAATTTCCCTATGGTGAGGAAAGGGCGGTACTAGCAAGGAGGCAAGCGAGTGCTACTACTAGCGGGAAATCGATGTTTTGGCGCGAGATTTCTCCTCGTCGTTGTTGAGGATGTAGGCGACTTCTTTGAATATCCACTTGAACTGGTGCTCCTCCTTGTGTATGACATCGGCTTCAGACCATTTAATGCTCTGATGGTTTGTCCAAACATGCTCCGCTATCCCTGATCTCGTTGTTTCTCCTCGTTGTGTATTTTTCTTGTGTTCACCTATTCTCACTTCCAATGGTCTTTTGGTTTCTCCGATGTAAGATTTGCCGCAGTCGCACCTCCCGCTCAATTTGAGAATCAATTAGTACTACATACGTGTGATGGAAATATTCAGTTATTGATTTGCAGTCGAGCACTCAACAATGTCTCTTATGGAAGTAATTCGTGATTGTGATGTGGCACAGTGGTCTCAATGGTTAGTGAAAGTTGACTTGAAAGATATTTGTAAACAATTCATCATGGTAATTGAACATGACCACCGTAATGCTTTCTTTTGGAATATCAATATGACCAAACACGTGAAATCAACGGAAGATGTGTTGGATTGGCTTAGCTGTTCTGGGGCATATTCTCAGAAAAAGTGGGGTGTGACCCGATTATTGAAGAAAAATTCTCGTATCGAATACAAGACAGTTAACAATGAGTTGGACCCCCGAAAAAGTTATTATATTTTGGATGCCATAGATTTCGAATGACTACTCATGCAGATGCGATCTTCGAAAGCCATCGAATTACTACAAATATTGTCCCCAAAGAAGTTCATCCTCATAAAGAATTGTGAGTATGAAAAATACTCTGAAGAGCATCGAGCTGAATTTTTGAGTATTAAAAATTCGCAACTCCTCAACTCTGTGAATGATTTGAAGGAAATTCTATGTATCGAGGCACAGAAGGCAGAGTTAGATAAAAAAGCTGTTGAATTAGAACGTCAAAGCCACTATAAGCGACGGTGTTTGCAAATATATCTGACAAATGATTTTTATTCGTGTATTTGTGAAGTTTTGTGAATGGTGTTATCAGTTATTTGGTGAATATATTAGTTTTGTTTCCGTTATACCGACTGTCATTTATTATCGAACCCACTGGATAACCGTAAAAATATTGAGAATCCCTCATATCCAGTGTGGTGGCTATTTCGAGCAGATTAATAATAATTATAATAATATCTTTATTCATCCCAAGAAACATAAATGTTTATAACAGGGACATACTAAAATAAATCATACAATACAACATAAAAAAAAACAGTTAGATCAGTTCAAATGTTGTGAGTAGTAGAAAATGAAAAACAGACACAAACATCAAATATCATTTTTTTTGTTAAGAAAAAATCTTTGAGATTCTCCGTACTGTTTCCTAAAAATGTTGGCTATGATGAGTTGAGGTATACCGGATGCAAATGTTATTTGCCTTGTTGGAGAATTATTTTGAACATGACATCAACAGTTGGGGATTGTGGCGGAAGAAGGAAGGTGGTGTGATCTTTCACTTCGGGATCTGGATAGATTGCCGAGTTAAGCTAGTTCGGTCAGCTGAAGTTGGTCCATTTGTCAAATTGAGATTTTCTAATGTTTTCAATTCCCACGCCCCTTTGAATGAACGCTTCGTTATTCAGTAGTGGGGGATTTTTTCCCGTCACAGTTTTCACACTCGGAAACGGATGACTCAATATTTGAATATTATAATTCATAGAATATATTGAGGGCTGTAACGCGAATAAAATTTGTCGAATTTGTTTTCTACCTATTCTGAAGTACTTTGAAGATGAAGTCTAGAACCTTTTTTTATAATATGCAGATATTCATATTGATCATAATATACATCTGGAGAAGCGGGTCGAAGATAAACTAGGTGTTCAGAGAATTAAATCTAGTTCTGATTTGTAATAATCCAGAATTAGACACATGAATGTTGTGTATATGAAAACTTGTCCTTATCTTTCTAGATCGATCGGAGGAGCAAATCCGAGTTATAGAAGCTTACCTGAAGGCAACAAAACAGCTTCGGAACTATTCTTCAGAATTGCCAGAACCCGTATTTAGTCAGAATGTTGGTCTTGATTTATCGACTGTCGTTTCATCTGTGAGTGGACCAAAACGACCTAATGACAGGGTGTCGGTATCAGCTATGAAGGAAGATTTTCTCAATTGTCTAACAAACAAGGTGAGTTCTTGAAATTTGATTTTCGTATAACTCACACATGAGCTAAGGAAATTGTTTTGGAGGTATCACGAAGAGTGTTTTGTGCGTCAACTATTTTATATAATAGCAATATTTCGGAAGTTAATGCGAAATATTTTGCCAAGACAAATAGGTGAACTAGCAGCTATAGTTCTAGGGTGTCCACCTCATTTGGAAAATTCGCTATCCGCGAACGTCAGGAAATTTGAATGGCCACGGAAAAGAAAGGAAGTATCGAAAAGTATAAATATATATTTTTAAAGATGAAATTGCGAATAACTCAGGAACGTCTGAGTCGATTGAGGAAAAGAATTGAGCCAAGTATAGATCCTTGGGAAACCCCACAAGATATTCTTTCAATTGAAATTCTGTGATTGTCTATATAAACATACTGTGATCGTGTTAGGTCTTCAGAGTTTCAGTTGTGATATAATTAGGAGTGTTGCCGATGATAGAATAAAATCTAACATCAATGCGTTCTGTTATGAAAAACAGGGTTTGATACAAGTTTTTGAGCACGTTGATCGTCATCAAACAATAAAAATGGTTCAGTATCTCCTACCAATTCATCAATCATTCTTTTAAGAAATACACTTCCTTTGAAGCTTCTGAAATTGCAATAAATTCAGCTTCAGTACTGGACAAACTGTTACAAGGTTTTCGGGCTTCCTAGCTTATAGCCACGCATGAAAAAAGAAAAACAAAACCACTGTATGATTTACAATCGGTAACGTCATTGCCCCAATCGTCATCAGCAGAGACTACTACATCAGAATCTTTTGTAGTAAAAGTCAAATTCTTGTCAATTGAACCTTTCAAGTATCTCAGAATTATTTCGACATATGACTTATGTAATTGACAGCAAATGCAATATCTGGCCTTGTATTTACAGCAATATACATCAAGGATCCAATGGATTGTTGATAGGGCAACCCTTCCTACATGCTACCTTTGGCAAACTTCAAATTTGGTTCGAGTGAAGTAGCCATGGTCTTGGCATCTTCAACCCAAAATCACTTATGAATTTATCAATGAAATCTTTCTGATTTAACATTATCTTGCCAACAGACTATGAAATAATGATACCTAAACATTTTTTAGTAAGCCCTAAATTCTTTACGTCGAATTCACTGAGAAACATTTAATGAATTTATCCTTTTCTTCATCATTGTTACTAGATAACAAAAAAATCTTCAACATACAATGTTACAATAATCAAAGAAAAATGAACAAATTTTTTCGGTAAAAGATACATGGCTCATATTCTGATTCAGTGTAACCAAATTTCATTACTGCATTTTCAGCATCTCTATTCCACAAACGAGATGATTGCTTTAATCCATAAATTGCCTTTTTCATGCTACACACTTTCATGAGGTCTCCACACACACACACACACACACCTTCTGGTTGTTTCATTAGAATATTTTGATCCGAATCACTGTTCAGAGAAGAAGTTATAGCGTCTAAATGCGTAATTTTGAAGTCCAATTTAACTGATAGAACCAGTAACAATAATCTCAATGTTGAACTTCTAACAACTGGTAAAAAAGTTTTACTGTAATTTACCCCATATTTTTGGGTGAAAGCTAGCAACTAGCCTAGCTTCATACATAATATGACCATATTAGGTTCTCTGCTAAAAACCAATTTACAATCAACAACGCTATTGCTACCTTCAGTTAGATCTACCAAATTCCATTCCTAGTTTTTCATCATCGCTCCATACTCGCTTTCCATTGCCTTCTTCTATTTGTCAGAGTCAGGAGAGTTTATAGCTTCATGGTAAGTGATAGGACAGGAGCGCTCTGCGGTGAAGTAGAGCTCATACCCTGGAAAGTTCCTCAGTTTTAGCACTTTTCCTCTTGAGCTAAGTCTTTCTTCTGAGATAAGTTCATTGACTGATCAGATTGGAGATCACGTGGTTCCTCAACTCCTCTGGCTTCTTCATCCATCATCCAGCCATTGTCAGAAACATCAATTGAACTAGCTGAAACATCATGATCATCTTGCGTTAATCCAAGAATACTATCAAAAATTGATACTTGAGTGATTCACTATATTTTTCATCAAAAAATGATAATCTGTTTTAAAAAAATTCAAAATCTCTAGGTATTCTGATGTCACCTGGCTTCTTAGGGTTGAATCAACAATATCCTTTTGTTGTTTCGGAGTATCCAACAAAATAGTGAGGTTCACCTTTTGGATCCATTTTCTTTCGCAATTGCTTTGTTGTTTGGACGAAAGCAAGACATCCAAACACTCTCAGGTGTATCAGGTTGACTTTTTTCTTGACCACAACTCTTCAGGGGTTGATCCTTGAATCGCTTTATGTAGAGAGCGATTTTTCAGATACACTGAGGTATTGACAGCTTCAGCCCCCATTCTTTCATTACATTTTGATTCTTGCATAAAAACATCGAGATTTCTCAGTAATTGTACGGTTAGTTCTTTCAGCAAAACCATTCTGTTCAGGGTTTTCCGAAATGTTTTCTGATGGATGATATCTTTTGAATTCAATAAATTTGTTGAATTTTGTTTTAAAAATTCTGTACCGTTGTCTGATCGCAGAATTTTGGTTCGGCGTACTGTCTGGTTTTCAACCATGGTAGAAAAATCTTGAAGACACGCAGAACCTCATCTTTTCTCTTCAGAAAATATGCAAAAAAAATTCGGCTATGGTTATCAACCAATACGAAAATGAATCTTGCATCACTCCATGATGGTGTAGACGTAGACAGTGGGCCAACTTTATCGGTGTGAATTGGATCCAACAGTCCTTTAGAACGACTTCCCAAGGACACACTCCTCACATTGTTCACCCTTTTCTTTGTGGAAATCAATGCCTACTGCCATTTTGTTTTTCAGCAAATTCATAATAATTATTTTCAAATACCCAAGTCGGCGATGCCACAATTCCTGTGATTTTTCATTGACTGTACGAACAAGGGTCAAGCCCTATTGAAATTCATCCATCTGAAAAAGCCCGTCTCGTAAAGTTCCTATGGTAACTATATTGCCATTCACTCAAAATTCTCGTCATCATATATTGTACATCCTTCATTGGTGAAAACATTTACATGACCTTTTTCAGTAATTTTGCTTACAGAAAGCAAGTAAATATGTAGGTCAGGAACATAAGTTACATCTGCCACTTTCTTAGGTCCCAATGAGGTATCAATTGATGCATTACCAGTACATGAGGAATTTTCAATGAAATCTGTTAAAAAATTCCTTTGAAATATCATGTGGAAGTAGCCCCTGAAACCACATATCACATAACTTTCTTATATGAAGTACATAATACAGTTTGTAAGGCTCTATTGACACCCTTACTATTAGTTGGTTTGCTTCTCTGTGAATTTGTTGACTTTTTCGACTCATTTTTGATCGAAACAAATAAAATTATTCGAAAGTCTTAGTACGGTTATTAGACAGCAACTGATCCTTCGAGTCATATTTATCATCTTGCAGCAACTTGGATTTGACTGATTCACTAGAAATTTTCTGTTCAGAATTTTAGATGGCTATTATCATTGGGTCATATTCAGAAATCAATCCACTTAGTGAAATAACTCCTAAAAACTCTTTAATTGGAAGGTCAATGTCTGATAATTTCTGGGAAAGGTTCATTACTTCATTTACCACTTAGTATAATAGGTGCGTTTTGTTGTGACAAAACCCAACCCCATTCTAGTATATTCACACGTTTTGTTGTGCACTCAACCCCACTCCCATTCCTATACCCATTCCTCCGTATGAGAAGGTTTGAAAATTGGAATGACAAACGACAAGTGACAGTTGAAGACAAAAATATAAATATTTCAATAATCAATCACTAACCTGATTACATTACTCTACAACAAATCATAATTTTTGCTATATGATATGAATCAGTTACACGGTACCACAATGAATCGAGAACCTCTGAATGGAGAAATTATTGAAACAGATGATGGCCAATATATTCGGTATAATGTGCAAAGTAAGTTGTTGATTGTTCCTGCAAAATTTATTGAGCAGCTTATTGAATTTATTTTTCAGTAGGGTGTTACGAACTTCTCGAGGGATTATGTGAAAGTCATCCCCAGTCTACTAACTCACAGCTTGCTGACCATGCAGGTGATACAAACGAAGTTGAAATATTTGAGGATAGCTCTGCAGAGTCATCAAAAAGACGATTGTGGGATGTAACCATCACACTGCTCATGTTGGACGAATTTACAACTTTCGAACAGGAATTGGCAGACCCAAAAATGAAAAATTAAAAGATTGCAATGAATATGGTTGAACATGGATACAACTTTACACCAGAGCAAATAAAAAACCGAATGAAAACATTGATCAGCAAATACAAAGAAATTCGAGATCACAATGCTAGAAATGGTAATTCTTTCAAGGTTTGGGAGTACTATGAAGTAATGGGCAATTATTTGGGAAGGACTCCAAACATAGCACCAGTAGCTTCATGCTCTAGTTTAGGAAATAATATAATTACCGCTATAAATGCAAAAAAAAACTTAAATGAAAAAAATAGACAAAGAAAATGTGAAACTGCTAGAATCCCTTGTTCGACTGTAACATCAGTGCAGTCAAGCAGTTACATCGAATGTAACTGACAATAATAGTCCTCAGAGTAGTGAAGCCCAAAAACGAGCCAAACGTTTCCGTCCAAGTCCAAGAGTAGAATTGCTAGCATTTCTCAAAGAATATAAAGAGGATGTTGAAAGAAGAGAACTTGAACGCATGAGGATGATGAAGGAGCAACATCAAAAAACTAAGGAAATTGTCACGGAACTGCTTTCAATACTACGAGAATCCAAAGAAAAAGAATGAAGGTGATGTTCTTTTGTTGCTTGTTTAAAACATATATGTGATACGGAACATGAAATAATAATAGTTATGTAGAGGTAAGACAGGAAATAATTTATTTTTGTTATTGAACTGAAGAAATGGTTTCAATATGCAAGAGAATCCAAAGAAAAAGAATGAAAGTTATGTTTTTTTTTTTAGCTTTTGAGGACATGTTTGCGATATGAAAAAAAATAATATTAGTTATGTTATTAAACTGAAGAAATAGTGTCAGTGGATCCAAAGGGAAAAAATACAAATTATAGTAAGACGCGATAATGTATTTTCGTTACTATGTGATAATAAAACACTAATGTTTTTTCAATGTTGAGTTTTATTTGTAGTGAGGCGGGTACCTACTGAAGAACAATACTAGTCTAGTAGAAAAGTATAATATATATAGCATAAAAATATTTAAACATAGTTATTATATACCATGGACCAAGAAGGGATTGCTGACGTGTTCACTGAGGCTATATTCTTATCTTACATCAAAAAATATTACAGTTACTGGTACGATTCTCACTGACACTGGGTTTTCAAAACCTCGACACGGGTTTCGCTATTACCCATTTACCCTGCTGGAAGAAGCTATTGTATAGCGAAAAACACGTGTCGCGGTTTTGTAAACCCATTGTCAGTCATAGAGGTAACTGTAATATTTTTTTATGGAGATAAGAATAAAGCCTTACTGAACACTTCAGCAACCCCTGTAATATTTATCGATAGAGTTTCACCAAGTACCAGACAGATGAATTCAATCTTATCTAACATGTCTGGGTACATGATCCCACAAATATTCTGTGAGAGCCTCTCTGATCTGATTACCATTGATATCATCTTCAATATCATTGTTCAGTGCTCCATTATCTATAAGGGCTACTTGTCTCATTCCTTCGTCAATATGAGACTGAACATCCTCTTCCTGCATTAAACATATATTATGAAGTACACAACAAGCTACCACTGTATTCACAATGTGTTGCATGTCTACCATGTCCAGATAATTGAGGAGTCTTCGAAATCTGCCTTTTATTACGCCAAAAGCATTTTCTATTTTGACACGAGTTTTTGAATGTATTATGTTGAAATGTTCTTGTTGTTGTGATAATACACCATTTCTTCTATAAGAAGTGATGACCCAATTTTTGCATGGATAGGCTGAGTCTGCAACAATGAAATAATGTGGAGCACATAATTCTTCACCCAATGAAAAAATCTCAGATGTACGAAATACCCTTGAATCATGTACACTCCCTGGCCATCTACAGTCTACATCAGTAAACATTAAATTTGAAGTACATGCAGCTTGTAATACTACTGAATAATATTTCTCTCTGTTGAAATAATACATTCCATTTTCTGATGGTTTCTTTATTGGTATATGGCTGCCATCTAATGCTCCTATAGCATTTGGAAGGCCATATCTACAAAAAGATTGTGCTATCATGTGCCTCTCTTGAATGGTAGGCCATTTAATTATCAATTTGCACAGATATTTTATAATTGCACTAACAACAAGATGAATTGAATTATGCACAGTACTTTTGGCTACTCCAAATCTATCCCCAATTGAGCGGTAACTTTCGGGTGTGCCCAGGGCCCATAATGTTACAAGCAACATTTTTTCTACACATAATTGTGTTTGACCTCCATATATATTCTCGTCTCGTTTCATAAATTCCGGATATTGGGAGAGGTGTCCTAATACAACTTCGATTGTTGAACGACTCATGCGAAAATGTGACCTGAAAGTATCTAACTGGAAGGAAGGAATTACATCTTCATAATAGTTTCTACTCTTTGGTATTTTCCGACTAACAATCCTGAAAGAACAACAATGACTAGAGGCATAATTTATGTCAAAAAAAGCAAAATATACATACAAATTAATGATTTGCTCTATAATTCCTCCGTCTGAAACATTAATGTCGTCCAATTCAATGAATTCTGTAATCCTGTGACGATAGTTTGTTATTATTGCTATTAGATTAGCACATATACAATAACCAGAGACAACTGCAATAACATACCACTTTTCGAGGTTATTAAAAACAACGAAATGATATGCGTCAAATGTCTGTTTAGCATCAAACTGATCAAACCACCGTTTTCTTGGGTCAGCTCATTCCATTGGTCCCGGAATGGCACAACAAAACGCACCTAATAACTCCTAAAAACTCATTAATTGAAAGGTCAATGTCTGATAACTTCTGGGGAAGATTCATTACTTCATTTACATAAACAACCATGGAAGAGAACGTTTCAAGTCTGATTCTAACTAGAGCACGAAACAAACTCAATCTCCTGTAAAGTCCTTTGTCCTCGAAGGCAGTTTGATGGTTTTTCCAGGTTTCTTCTGCTGTCTCAGCATTTCGTACATGTGAATAACAATTTGGATTCACCATGAGACATATTTTTGCAAGAGCTTTTCGATCACGACGTGTTTTTGTGGACTCAGGATATCCTTCAACACAAAACCAAAAGTTTTCATGGATTACTGCAATCCTCATACCAAATTTCCAAACATTGCAGTTTTCACGGCCTGTTAGCTTCGCAAAAGACAAATTTACACCTCCTGCTTGATCACTCATGATGAATTCAACAAACACTTGCAATATTGTGATTTTATCTCCAAAGTACTTGAAAAACTTGAACTTGGGAAATGAAAGTGTAAACGTGATGCGCCTTTTTCTAGATATGGTGGTATTTTTTTCTGGTAGTTATGAATGATATGAAAAAATTGTGCATTATGATCTGAAAGACCAACCTCTGTAACAGATGTAGAGTAAGGTATTTCCAATTCAATCAGTAGTCGGTGTAGAGTAAACAACAAATGAATAATTCCGGAGTTTATTTTACAGTTCGGTCATTACATCTAGGAAAATATTTAAAAAGATATCAAACTTACCCAGGGGACTTCTATATATACAAGTTATAATTAACTTATTTTCGAGAAAAAAACAGTATATATGATTGTGATTCTTCCGCGCAACAATTATGACACCACCATGCATTGAAATATTGCAAAAGAAACATGAAACTATTTTGTTGCCATTTGGTTGATGAAAAACAATTTCCCCTTCTTTCAGCCAATTTTATTTATTTATTTATTTATTCAATTTTCCAATTGACAATACAAAATTGTATAGGAATGGTCATAGGGGTGTACTTGTATATGGAGTACAAAAAATGAATAGGTATAAAAGTGTAAAATGGAGTACAGAATGCACAGAGTATAAATAACTATAGTACATAGCAAATAACATAATTATTGTGACATAGAGACATAGGAAACATAAACAAATGTAGCTATTTACAAGAATTATGGGAAAGATACTCTTCCACCGAATAGTAACATTTTCTTTGTAGGAGTTGTTTCAGGGATGCTTTGAACGAGGTAGAAGTTCTACATTGTTTTATTTCGCCAGGTAGGGCGTTATATAGTCTTAGCGCCATGATATCAGGCGACTGTCTTGATATATTCATCTTGGGATATAAAAATCACCTTTACGTCTGGTATTGAATTCATGGCGGGAACTGTTAGTGATAAATTTATTTTTGTTGTTGAATACATAGAGACATGATTCTAGAATAAAAAGAGAAGGTACAGTGAGTATTTTCAGATCTATGAAAATACCACGACACGAAGTTCTGTTGGATACACCCACCAAGGAACGAATAACACGCTTCTGAACAACGAAAACTTCTTGTGATGAGCTGGATAGACCCCAGAAGCATATACCGTAACGGAGACGACTGTTAATTTGACAAAAATAAAGATTAAGAAGTTGTTCTCTAGTTAAAATATTTTTCAGGTTTCTAAATTGATACGAGTATGAATATATTTTAGATTTCAATATTTCGCAGTTTTTGTGCTAGTCTAAGCATTCATCAATGTATAGGCCTAAGAATTTTACATTGCCTGAATCCGTAGAAATAAGATTTGATGACTCATCAGCTTGTAAGATAATCTCATTACATATTTTTTGACGATTATAAAATCTAATTGCATTTGTTTTTTCGACATTCAGAAACAATCTATTTGCTCTGGTCCAGTCACTTACTAGTTGCAAAGCTTGGTTGGATTTGGAAGCTAGCATTTCATCACATTTGTCGGATATGATAATCGAGGTATCATCTGCATATATTGTGATTGAACCTTGTATTGGTAGTTCATTCAGATCATTAATATACAAAATAAAAAGTACAGGTCCCAATACTGAACCTTGTGGCACACCGATATTAACTTCAGAGCGGTAGGAAGCTTTGCTATTTATAACAACATACTGTTGTCTTAAAGACAAATAACTCATTATCCATTGATATGGATTTCCTCTTATGCCGTATTTCTCTAATTTTTTTAGCAAAATCTCGTGATTGACGCAGTCGAACGCCCTGCTGAGATCGCAAAATATCCCAACAGGGCACTCACCTGCCCCAATATTTTCCACAAGTTTTCCATAATATGAATGCACTGCCGTCATTGTGGATTTATTACCAAGAAAGCCGTGCTGATTTTTTGAGAATGTGCCATGTTTATAGCAGAAGGACATGAACCTATCCAGGAATGCATACTCAAATATTTTCGAAAAATTTGAAGGTACTGTGATAGGCCGATAAGTTGCTAAAAGATGAGAGTTGCCTTTTTTTAGGATGGGGGTTATTCTGCCCGTTTTCAAAATGTCTGGGAATTTGCCTTCCGCAAAAGATAGGTTGACTAGATGAGCGAATGGTTTAGCCAAAATGTGGATGGTTTTTTTTCAAAATAAACATGGGAACTTCATCGAAGCCTGATGAGTATTTATTTTTGAGTTTTCCCCTAAGAAGGTTGTATATTTCTAGCTCAGTAAAGGGATGGAGAAAGAGGGAACTACTCTGTGACTTCGTATTCCGCAGATAAGACTCGTAACAGGAATCACTAGCGAGTACCCTGTCTACTGTTTCATGTGGTATGGATGTGAAGTATTTATTGAATAAATTGGCAACATCCGTTGGGTTTACCAGAATTGTCTCTTCATGGGAGATAGTTATTTTACTTTCGCTTTGATTTGATGGTTTTGTCAAATTTTTTACGATTTGCCACGCTGTTTTTGAGGGGTTACCTGAATTGTTGATTTTATTTTGATAGAATATTTTTCGAGTGTCTTTTATTAGTTGTGCATGTTTACGTTTTTCTATTTTGTATGATTGGTTCAGTTGGGGATATGATAACTTGGCGATGTAGAGATCTTTCAGTTTTGTACTTGATAGTTTTATTTCATCAGTGATCCAATCCTTTTTGCCTGCTTGTACAGGGTAAGATTTTTTTGGGAAATGAATTTCAAAGTTGTACGTGAAAATATTCCAAAAATGTGTGAATGCTGAGTTGATCTTGAGCAATTCTGACCAATTATCAGATTCAAGGCTCTGAATGAAATTTTCAATTGCGCTGTCATTATAAGACCTTTTGGGTTGATTTATGTATTTTGTAATTGTTTCTTTCAAATTAAATTGTAGCAGCACCGTTTTGTGATCTGAAATGTTGTTGTCAATAACACATGTAGTTCCATTGTCAATAAAATTCGCGAATATTTGGTCGATTGACGAAAACGTATCACTCGTTACCCTGGTAGGCCATCCAACCAGAGGTCTCATATTGAAGCATAAGAGCAAATCATGTAATTTTCATGTAATGTTCTGACAAGAACAAAATATCTACATCTTTTTTATCGCGGAAATCTTCTAAAATCATATCAATGTCGTCCAATTTGTTCCTCATTGACTGAATATTGATATGCATTAAATTAGTAGGTGTATTGAATCTTAATGATAATTCTTCCTAGGTGCTCTTGAGGGTGTTGCGTAACTGGTATGGTTTCAAATTAGAGTTGGAACTGGTCGACTCATATTGCAAAAAGATGGAAATGTACGAAGTTGTTTCTCCTCAGGTTCCGACATGTAATCGGGACATTGCACTAGATCCCCAAGTAAAAACTTTTTATTATCTATGCTCAAAAAGTTCTGCCTTAGGAAAGCATTTTCCCAGTCTACTCGCTTGGTCCAAGAAAGGAGCTAGTTTTTTCCTTATTTCCAATACTTTTTGCGTGAAATTTTTGGTTATCACAAATGAAGTACCTTTAACCTTTTTTGCATTTTTCAAAATTTTCAAATTTTTTCCCCACTTGATGCCGATTATTCGAACGTCCTGTATATGGTTATTGTCTATGTAAACATTCCGCTTTCCACCAACAAGTTGATAATGTTCTGTTGATGCGATTCAATCGTTTCTTGATCATCCACCGGTATTGCGTAAAAAATTATGTCATTCATCCTTTGTTGTTTCTCCATGTGAGATAGTTTGTATTCAAGTTTGATTACCCTTGCTTTCAGTTGTTAATTTTCGTGCACCAGATTATCTACGTTTTTTTATATATCGTTTATATCGGTTTTCATTTCCGACACTGCCTTGAGAAGGAGGACCAGTTTTGATCTATTTATTTTATTTGGAATAACAACGGCTACTTCTCGATATATTGGTCTATATTAGTTATTCAAATCTAACTACATAATATAGTTCCATCACAAAAATAATCAACGCCCAACGAAGTGGGCACGGGTCTGCTAGTATTCAGTAATAGTCACTCAAAATTTGATGACTACCACACATCTTCAAATTTCATTTGCATATTCGAAGATTTCTTCAGCACAATGTTTGAATCTCCAGCAAAATTCGAACCACATTTTTGCGAGCGCCACTGCGTTTCTTTCCGAAATTGAGGAATTTCACCAAGTAGACGCCCAGAGATGGATTTAGCCAGCTCTAATTGCGAAGGCAAGGGTAAATAGTGGTCGATCAAATTTCACTACAAATCAACAATATTGAAGAGGATCGAAACTGAAGGATTTCATTTGGAAGCCATCTACAGAAAATCGTACTGAAATAGGAACATACAAATTAAATTTTAAATCAATCTCAAGAAAATATTAAGATTTAATAAAATATTTGCTGAACAATAAAAAGAGCATGTGCTTTTCTTGAACCTAATGTGAGAATTTACTTTTTGCTGATGATCCCAAGATATTTACAAAAAATTTCGGTTATAATTGCACGAGTGCGTAAAAATTACCGAAAATTTTGCATGAAAACGTGATATCTAAAAATTGCAAGAGTTCATTTTCATATTTTGGCGAAAGTGCCCGAGTCCGAAGGACGAGGGCTCTTTTACAAAATATGAAAAAACCGAATGCAATTCGTATAAGATATCACGCTTGAATGCAAAATTATCTGGTCATTTTTATGCACGAATGCTATTCATTGGAATATTTCACGGATAAAGAAATTCTCAAGGAAATGATATTCTTTGTTCATTTATAATTTATAGATTGTATGGAGTACTCACCCAAACGCGAAATGGTCTATTTTTGAAGTCTATCTGACATTTATTTGCGTTGTTTACTGACGTCTAGCAATACGGTTTCAAATGTGTTTTTATGGTGACTTGATACAATGCAATCACCGCTGTAAGTTTTCGATAATTGCATTGCTCTTATGGGACATTTATATATGAGGGAAACCCTTTCTTCAATTTTTCATCTCTCGGGAATATGAAAACTGCAACAAACCTTTTCTCAGATGAATAATTTGACTCTCAGAAGGTAACAAAACAGTGGCAGATTTCTTGAAATTATCTTCGGAAATCGAATTGAATACCTTTGATTCACCAATTTACAGTTTCACAAACGTTTGCTGTTTGAACGACACGAACACTTCAACTAAAATTTCAAACATTTGGTCACACAACATTCTGGAATATTGGTTGAACTCATTTCTTTCATAAATATAATTGTTTTATCATAAAGCTATTTCGAAGCAGATGTGAGGCGACTCATAGGATGGCGCCACCATGTCAACTCCAAATAATATTCAAATCATACAGTTTCCGCTTATTGTTTTCTGTACATGTTTTTATAAGAACGTTATCGGCGTGAACTACGAAGAAACTCGGCATTTTGCACGATTCATGGCTACTAGACTTTATCGCCCTTTTCATGCTTTCGCATTAGATGAGAACCATTATGGCTTTTTAGTCAAACTACTTATGAGTATTGGTGGTATTGGCTGGTCTTATTATGGCTTTTTAGTCAAACTACTTATGAGTATTGGTGAAATTGGCTGGTCTTATTCTAAGTGAGGAAATCACAATATACCTAAAAGTATTTATTTTGCTAACCTGCATTATCATGCTAATCTTCCAAGTTCCTTTTTTCTAGTGTTTGTGCAGTCTATATACAATATTTACATTATTTCTCTCTACAATGTGAAGCTGAACCTCCCTCGTCAGTTGAGAATAAACGATTTATACTGCAAACCACCTGTTTATTTCCGTCGTCAGCCTGCCCCCACGACCCCAAAATTCACCCTGAGATTAACTGTTTCTGCTCAATACTATGATTAATTGTAGTCCCGTCTCAATCAAGATAGGTGCTAATTTCTTTTCTTTCTCAGCAAAGCAGGTCTGACAACAAAGTATTCCACCCAACAAACCAGGTGGTGTTTTATAAACATATTTTGACGGTTAAAACGATTACTAATACTATTCCGTTGGCGTTGTATTTCCTGAAAACAACATCAACATCAGAATGCTCACCAGAAACGTATGTATACCACCCAGAGAGTAGCAACATTAATGACTTATATACAATTATATGAACCAACACATTATTATTACATACCTCAGTTCCAAAAATCTCACTGAAAATTCCACCAATTCGTTTCACAAAAATCTAAACGTGTTATCAACTCTCCAAAATATGTTCTGGTTGAAATATCGAACATATACGATTGAGGAAATCACGAAATATCTCACACTGAAATTTTTTTTATACAAAAAGTACCTGTATCTCGTTTCAGATCCATCTTATTCAGATTTTGAATATACTTTGTATCACACACATTTTACCTATCTTCAATAGTTTCCGAAGTATTTCACATTTAATGTAGAAGATGGCCTTTGTGGGTCATTTTTCATATTATGAATAATTTCTCTATTTTCCAAAATTCATCAATTTCTGTTTGGAACTTTTGGAAAAAGTTCTATATTGAAGAAGTGATGGTCCGAAATTATAATTTATTCATACAGAAAACACACAAAAACTGTTGAAGATTATTATTCAATTATTGGAAATAAGTATTTTTTATAGCCAATATTTTTTTAATATTGCATCGCAATCAACATTAAAAATAATGATCACTTTCAGTTACGTTTCCTGGGTAGGTTTCGTAAAAATTTATTTACTCTTTATTCGACTGGTAAAAATTCGTTTTACTACAAGAGGTTACATGGCTGTGTTAAAAATTATGTGACCGTTGGCATGTTCAATTTATCATTATTCAGACTTGTCAAGATCTTCTTTTTCAAATGAAATCTGAATTTTGAATTCAATTGGCTTTCATCTTTGTGGATATTCTTGAGTTTTTGAAAAAAAGTGCGAAATTGGTAGACCGGGATATACCCTCTCAAGTCTTGAATTATATAAACGTAACCTCGAAGAGCACTTCAATTAATTTCATTACATTCAGGCCCTTGGGCAATGAACTAACCGACACGGTACTATTATTCCCCGGACCCCTACGGATGGCAAAAATGAGAGCCGTATCTAATCCGAACAGGCATTGCCTACTGGGCATACTCTTAAGGAATGTTTGACGATACAAAATGGAAAATCATCGATTCCAAGAGTGAAGTTTTTACTATTATGCATAAGATTTCTTGCTTCTGGAGTATAATCCAAAGAATCCTCATTAATTATTTAATTAATTTAATTAATTAAAAGATCCAAATTGCACCAAGTGATATTCGACACGCTAACCATTTCCAATTGACAAAATGGTAAAGGCTTTCGCGACCGAGGTTTTCAGTATCACTACTTTGGTTTGGGACTGAGGCCGTCGTTTTTTGGAATTACTTCCTGACGTTTCGCTGGCGCGAGTGGCTAGCTTCTTCAGAGGCTCATACATCTTGAGTTAAACTCCAATGAAACTGGTGCAGATGGTCTAAACCTCCAAGAGGCAACGCCTTCTGCTGGGTGACGACCAAAGTCTCAAACTCCTACTGCCCAAGGCAGAGGAGACCTCTTACAGCGGGCCATCGTACGAAGCCGCAACAAATAGCCCGCTGAGATCTAAAATCGAATTCGGTCAGCTTGCAGAGAGCTGCAATCCATCAGAGAAATATGTTCGAAATGATTGCATTCACAAATCCATTGCCAGACAATGGATTAGTTATTTTTGATCTTTCTAATATAAGATTCCATATTCGGTTGAGGTTCACAACTTCTTCTTTTCTGTTGAAATTATCCGTTGGATCTCTATTGGCCCTCTATCAGTCGACTATGGTATCCCTGGTTGGAGGCAATGAGTTTCGCGTTTTCAAACAGAATCCTGTGGTTTCCTTGTTGAGTGCGTTTTCCACCTCAGATGACTTGTCAGTTTGCCCTAGTCTGCAGTTCATTTCATACTCTTAGCGTAGGTCCCATAAATCTTTCGGTGGTACCGATGTATACCATTCCACAGGTGCATGGTATGCGATAAACCCCTGCTGCTGACAGTGGGTCTCTTTTGTCTTCAGCCGACCTGAGGCTTTGTTGTATATTCCTGTTGGGTTTCGGATCCGAATCTCCGAATCCAGGAAAAGTAATCATCACTCCAGACTACCTGAATCCACATAATTACGCTTTACGAAGTCGTAATACCCAGTCATCGGAGTTTAACTTATCATGTATGAGCCTCTGAAGAAGCTAGCCAATCGCGCCAGCGAAACGTCAGGAAGAAATTCCAAAAAACGACGGCCTTCAAACCCGAAGCAAAGTAGTGATATATTTCTCGATTATCATGCAATTTCATAAATGACTAAATATTTTGTTCAGATATCTATCAAAAATTTCGAAAATACTTATTTGAATCCCCTGTAAATCCGTTAATATTGAACTCCGAAAGTTTTCTTATGGGAATAGTTTCAAGATCGTACCATGAACCAAAACATACTAGAAAATTAAGCGGATACACTCGTAATGAATTATGCTAAATCGGCAAAGTTTTCATCTCTCTCTTCCTTTCTTCTTTCTCTGTGAAAGAATCGTATGGATTTCAACAATTCAATTTGTGATGAAAATTCAAAGTCGAGTATCTCGATGCTAGGAATTACGATCAGTAATATTCTCACATGGAAAAACCATGTGAAATCGATCGCTGAAGGTGCTTCCCAGAAACTTGGAGTTCTATTTCACTTCTCGTCAGCTTCTAATGATCTACAATGCTCAGATACGACCTGTTTTGGAATACAGTTCTCGTGTATGGAGCTCGGCACCAACACGTTCAATGAAGCTTCTTGATTCTATTCAGAGACAGGCAATCCGTCTCACGCGGTGTTCTTTGAACATCACAGGGCTTCCCTTTCGTGTGAATTTGCACATAAAAAAATTATAAGAAATAGGACAACCTCTATGACTCCATATACACATAGATTTTTCCTCACTGAAAATTAACCGTTCATATAATCCACGTTTTTTAAGTTTTGCCCCTCATTAAACCATTATAAGAAGATATGAAAAATCGGCATTGATGTCGTGTCATCTATAAAAAGTTATGAAGGTCAAAAGATCACGAAAACCAGTTTTCCGCCAATATCTTTCCACCTATTACTCGAAGGTCGTTAAATTATCTGAAAAAAAAGTCTCTAAAATTAACCGTTTTCGAAGTAGAGCACCGAGAAAGCTACTAGAATGCACTGCCATACGGTATTGTTTACCGTACACCAAGGCCGTAAACTCTGCTTTTTATTCATGTTTTTAGGTGTCTTATAAAATTATATCTGATACTTGGGTGTTTTCTGAAAAATAGACTCATATTATAGAAGTTTGCAATGATAAAATCAAGGTTATAATGCCACAGAAATTGGTTTGCAGTCAATTAAAAAAATAATAGGAGAAACATTTTACAAAGTTACATTGAAACGCTATCAGAGGATTCTTCCAGTATCATCAGTTAACACTTCTGAAATGGTTCATAACTGCAAGGTAACCATCGATCCTTTATTGCTATTCCGACGAATTAGTTCAGACAAAAAAATTTGACGATTACTCTGATACCAGTAAACATATCAAAGTGATGGAGCAACTACGACGAACCGCTGCCGTTTCTACAGCTTGTGAAGTGAACATCAATGAATCGATGGAAGTTCCTATCAGCCAAAAAAATTTTCATCTAATCCATCTAACAAAAGAAAATTATTTCGAATGCTCATCGAGAAGTTCGAATAGGTTGGTATTGTTACAAGGCAATCGCGTGATGATGCTGACGTCTCAATAGTTGAAACGGCGTTTGAAGAATCATTGAATGATATAACGTTTATTGTTGGCGAAGACATAGATCTATTGATACTTCTCATAGCACGCTCCCAAATACTGCTTGATCAACCTACATCAATTTTTTTGATAAAAAACATGAAAAAAGCTGTTGAAACAAAAATATACTCGACTGATAGCCTCAAAATTGCGCTCGAGATGTCCTTGTCAATGCTAGAATACATTTTTACTAGCAATGTACGGTACTCCAACATCAGAACATTCCATTGATGATTACAGATACAGCAAAGTAAAATAACAGGAGAGCACAGCACAGCTGTGAAATCTTTATCATTACCACACTACTACAGCTCAACAACATATTTGTAATGAACACAATCTTTTGTAATTGTATAAAAGGTAGTGGCCGCAAATGTGGATGCAAAAAAATTGGATTGAGATCTTCAGAAGTTTGTGGTCATTGCCGTGAGAAGTCTTGCTCAAACGCAGAGTCAACAGAGTCAACTAATGATGAAAATGATGAAGATGTCGATTCTGATAAAGGAAGTCCACTCGATGCTTTATGAGCAACAATTAAGGGGATAGAAACTGAGGATATCGGCAATGAATGGATTAAACAATTATATACAAAATTTTATTGATTTTGTATTTTTCGGTATTCAGATGAAAAATGATTCAGTCTTGAACAAAAAACGGAATATGCCTACCGGGGAACCATGAATAAAAAACGCGCCTTGCATTTTACCTTGAAGGTCGTGATGAACGAGTGCATCATCATGTAGTCAGTCGCTTTCTCAGCGCTCCACTTCAAAAACAATTCATTTCATACAAAAATGCAAGTAGAATTTTCTATAGATAATTTAACGACAAACAATTTTTATAATAACCTATATTGACCTTCGAGTAATATGTGAAGAGATATTCGCGGAAAACTGATTTTTGTGACATTTTGACCTTTATAAATTTTTAGCTGACACGACATCGATTTTCCACGTCTCTCTTACAACGCTTTAATAAAGGTGTATACGAAAATTCAGCCCACTAGGAATTTTTCCACAGATTGGGGTATGAAACTCCCAAAAAGACTGATGGGTTGATAGCGAATTTTTCCGTATAGAGACTGAGTGTATCGAAATGGTTTGATGTTTACTAATGTGTACATTCACAAAATCAGCAGTATTCGAAACGGGTTTTCATTATGTTGCACAATTTCACTTATCACGTAACAGCGGTATTTGTACAACATACGATATTTATGTTTCATTTATATCAATTAATCAATGAACCAATTTTTTCATCAATTCGAATTATTGAGATTAGGGTATATTACTTTTTTAATTCATATCCGAAACGTTTTTGTAAATTGTTAGTCCTGAAAGGGTACGAGAATTTATGGATTATGAGATTCTAATGGCGAAATATCATAACTATTGAGTGCATACGAGAAATTTCAACTCATTAAGATTCGCTACATAATTAATGGATTCAATAAAAATTTCAAGCTACGGGCCTTGTTAAATGCCAAATATCTCAACAGAATTTTTTGTTAATCAAACGATAGATTCCACCTAAGGCTCACATAATCCAAGGAGAGCTTTCCACGATTCATTCGAGTAAAATGGCTACGAATTCTTGTTCCACTTCTAGGTCTCTCCTATTTCCTTCCCTATCATTTGTAGAAATATTTGGATATGTTTGGAAAACCTTTTTTCGTTATCTCGGGAGATCATTCTGAAAACTTCGATCATCAGCTGGGAATAATTCCGATCTTTCAATTCATTTATGTGTCCTGAGCAGTGGCGGATTTAACAGGTCGGCAAAAGCGCGCTTGCCGACTGGGCCCCCCCTACGAAAGGCTTTCAGGGCCCCTCTTGTTGAGAAATACACCTTCGATTTCTTTTTGTTATTTTTTTGGTGAAAAAATGTTTTGGTGAGTCCCTTGTGAACAGCACAAGTTCAATTTTCAATCAGGGGCCCCCTGTTATCAGAATAATTGCCTGATAACTATCGTAAATTAAATATAAAATAAAATAACTTTTGTATTCAATCAGTTATTTAAAACGTCAACGATTTTCTCAAAGTTTGTCGAATATTTCTGACTTTTCAAAAACGTTCTAGACGGGCCCCCGGGTGCCCCCGCGCATCTAATTCAGTTGACAGTCAACTGACCATCACTTTCGAAAGTTGGAATTGTCGCGCCCAATATAACTTTTATAATGCTCGATGAATAAATAAAAAAAAATTATATTCATTAAATTCCTGAAACATATATCTTCCACTTTCCATGGAACACCACACAACATAATTTTCTGGGAGGGCGGGGGGCTGAAGAAATTTTGCCGACTGGGCCTTTTTCCTTAAATCCGCCAATGGTCCTGAGTTACTGAAGTCGAGTTGAAGTACCGAGAAGAATGGGAGTCCGGAATCAACTACCAGGTTTGCAGATGATTTGGCAATATACAAATTTCTTCTTTTTATTCCTTCAATTACTTGAAACGAAATTTCAAAGAAAATCAGAAGATATTGACTTTTCATAGAATATAGCTGAACTTCGATGATTGTACTATCTAAATGTCTGATATCAGCGATAAAGAAGAATTACCATCGACTCATCCACACACATCGGAAAAAGCAGAAAATGCAGAACAGAATAATTATATTTTTCATTCGACGAATGCATATATTCCTTTATTTTCGATACAACTCAGTAAGGTCTCGTGGAGAAGCGGGTAAAGGCTGTAGATTCGATAGACCACGGGCATATCTGCCAGACGACAGTAAATCCAGCCTGCTGGACAAACAATCGGATCTAAAGCGGCTTTTTGTGCATTTGTGTCATATTTCAACATATTTTCTGTCTGTAATAACTCAATTTTGAGTGATTGTGAAGTTTCAATCCATCGATTCCTTTCTATTTTCGACAATAGAAAGAATATTAATCCTCTTGCTGTTAAAAGACGTGAATTGTAGATTCAAGCAACTAGAAGAGCAGATTTAAGTACTGATAAGTTGAAATGGGCAACGGTATATTCATGAATTTTGTATCTCAGAATTGATATTATAATTTCATCAAATTACCATTGTTATTTATGGAAATACGATTTGTTTGTCCAGCAGGCTGATGCGTGTGACGTCACATGCCCGCGGTCTATTCCCCACCACTCCCCCCATTCAAAGGGAAGTTTTCCTTAATTCTGAGGACCAGACTCGGTCGACACGGGACTATACTCTGGCAGACATCACTGAGAGATTCATACGCCTCGAAGGCATTATGAACCTAAACGAAACGATCTCATCACGAGTATGTCCGGAGTACAAGATCATCTAGTGAGAATCAGAGCCTTCATGGCTTTCATGCGGAATGCAAATAAATATACCATTTAGGTGTATTAAAGTTTGAAACATTTACCAGCCGACGCAATGGAATTTCAGAAGGAAAATTCCAACCTGACTGAGGGCAGTTTTTGCATATTTTCCACCAAATCACTTCTAAAATCATTCAAACTAGACAACAACTTTGAAAAATTGATTATCTCAAGCCGAGAGAAATACTTCAATAGAAACCGTTTGCTTTCGAATTATTCGACAAACAAACTGGGGCTCTATTCTTGACCCTTCGCAAAAGAAGTTCATGTTGGTATTCGCACATTCTAATGTCCAGTCATAGCTTCCACTATAGAGTTTAAATATAAGAATGTGATCATGTTGCGGATGCTCTGTTTGCGAACAGACAAGAATAGCACCCCTGCTCCTACTCAAAAGAAACTGCTCCTATTTAACTTCCAAACAAAAATACCTAGAGATATAATTTCACCAATAAACCATTCTAAATCCGATAGCTAAATATAAAGCTAGCAGTAGAGCACTTTGACACTGCTCGCCTTAGCTTATCAAGAAGATACCAAAGAGCTTAGCTTCTGGTGATGAAATATTTATTGAATCGAAATAAATTCAGAGTTTACACCCGAAACGTATCAAATAACAGTAAATACTTGGTACTTGATGGGTACTTAGTACAAAACTATTGAAATGTGACGAGAGTTGCAGCTCCCTAGTGATCCTATGATTTTGAAATATTATTTATTCATGCTTTCCTTTGGAATATACCTGATAGTAACAACCAAATATTTGTGTAATTGAAACAGTCGTAAACCAAAACTCTCGATTTTTTTTTTATTCATTGACGGTTTTCCATTTCTTGTTATAATTTATACAACTGGATTTTATCTTTATGGAGACTCGTGACTAAGCATCTAGTGCATACCTACATATTCACCTGTATTATAATATTTATCGAAAAATCAATTTCAAGTCTTTTCTGTATTATTATGTCGTAAACGTTATTTATATGATTGATTCGCTTATTATTTTATGTATATCAATTTTTCATTCTATTCCTATATATTCAAAATTGTTAGAATTAATTGATATACGAATTTTGCAACTTTCTGTGTGTGTGGAAAACTAAATTGATAAGACAATGACTGAATAATGGGTCATTGTTTCATAAGAGGTGTGTTTATAATTTTTTCAGAACAAGCCATTATGGCTATTTCTCGTTGAGTATATCAATCTACCTCAAAATCAATAAATATAGAAACGGGTTTATTTATCTCTATAGGTATTTAATGAATGAACATACAATTGACACAGGTTCCTTATGCCAAAAGGAGCTGCTTTTTAAAAATTTTTTACAGTCAATATTTTATTCGAAATAATAAAACAGAAAGACAGATTATTCATGTGTTAACCATGGAAAGATCCACTTTCTATTCAAACTTTTGTAGAGGTTGATTACCCTAACATCAAACCGATAATTTTGTACTCGGCGAATGTTTCGCTAACAAGGTTAGCATCTTCAGGAGAGGAAAACTGATCCTAAATCTTAAGAGACCAGGGTTAGCTATTTTATACTCTTTACATCCTTGAATCCCTTTCTTGGGTTTTCTTTCCCCTATATGAAAGAATCTTTAAATTCTTATAATATCTGTTCTTCAGACAAATTGGTGTCTTTGACTCGATACGTAACTGCAGTATTGAAAAGACGTAAAATTTACTGACTATTCTGTCAGTTACCAGCACATTAACATACCTGGTATGTAACAGACATGAAACTGAAGTTCCTGCGATAGAGACTTTTTACATTAGCTGTATGTACCAGATATGGTACCTGTTTCCGCCGCAGGTTCACCTTCTCAGTGTTTTTCTTGTACATGATATTGGATATGTACACTTTATGAAAAATTGCCATTTTTTTTTCATATGCAGATTTACACGAAAGGTAAATCCTTCAGCCAGCCACATCATGGAGTATTTCTGTATTTTTTTCCATTGAAGGTTTATGATACTGTTTGAACCTTATTATTTTGTGGTGGATCAATATTTGTTCCATAGTTTTTCAATCTACCCCGAAAAGTTGCTGCGTCTATTATATATATATATATTGTTCTAAAAAAATTGTTCTAAAATTGTTCGTTTTCGTTAACCAGCTGACGAACGTCAACCCTCAAAAGTCGAAACTTGTGCGAGCAATGGATCAACGAGGCCTTACCTTTTAACGTGCGATTACCCAGCACGGTGGCCCGGCGAGGATTCGAACCCCGGCCTTCCGCTTGATAGGCAGATATGCTAACCACTACACTACCGAGACCACAACATATATATGTTAGCATGAAGATTCTCACGGACGAAGTATGATGAATTTTGTTTCATTAGGAATAGACCGTTGAAATGTATATTGTGTTCGCAAGTCCAGCCAAGTATCACTAAGGAGAAAAATGGCGGATGGAAACAGCTGTCTGGCATTGGAATTGTGAATGCAATAATTTCAAACATGGAAATTCTGATTCATATAGGTAGTCAGCTAAAGCAAACGAAATTAATTTCTCAAATGCCTGACCGAATGATATTTGAAAATTTCTTAAAAAAACTCGGAGGAGGCACAACTTGCGACGATCACACAGGTAGCCTTCTTGTGACCTCGCAGGGAACTGTCCACAAGATATAACAGAAAGCTCGCCAGTTCATACTGTTCAAGAATTTCCACATTACGCAAAGAACTCGACATAAGATATTGAAGAGAGTTCGTCACAAGAAATCACAGAGAATTCTATCTATTCTGTCAGTTACCAGCAAACACATTAACATACCTGGTATGTAACAGACATGAAACTGAAGTTCCTGCGATAGAGACTTTTTACATTAGCTGTATGTACCAGATATGGTACCTGTTTCCGCCGCAGGTTCACCTTCTCAGTGTTTTTCTTGTACATGATATTGGATATGTACACTTTATGAAAAATTGCCATTTTTTTTTCATATGCAGATTTACACGAAAGGTAAGCCCCGTAATGTTCAAACAGGTCTTATCAACCCCCTATAAATCCCCTATAAATGAAAGAATTCAAAAAAATTCAAATCCTTCAGCCAGCCACATCATGGAGTATTTCTGTATTTTTTTCCATTGAAGGTTTATGATACTGTTTGAACCTTATTATTTTGTGGTGGATCAATATTTGTTCCATAGTTTTTCAATCTACCCCGAAAAGTTGCTGCGTCTATTATATATATATATATATATATATATATATATATATATATATATATATATATATATATATATATATATATATATATATATATATATATATATATATATATATATATATATATATATATATGTTAGCATGAAGATTCTCACGGACGAAGTATGATGAATTTTGTTTCATTAGGAATAGACCGTTGAAATGTATATTGTGTTCGCAAGTCCAGCCAAGTATCACTAAGGAGAAAAATGGCGGATGGAAACAGCTGTCTGGCATTGGAATTGTGAATGCAATAATTTCAAACATGGAAATTCTGATTCATATAGGTAGTCAGCTAAAGCAAACGAAATTAATTTCTCAAATGCCTGACCGAATGATATTTGAAAATTTCTTAAAAAAACTCGGAGTAGGCACAACTTGCGACGATCACACAGGTAGCCTTCTTGTGACCTCGCAGGGAACTGTCCACAAGATATAACAGAAAGCTCGCCAGTTCATACTGTTCAAGAATTTCCACATTACGCAAAGAACTCGACATAAGATATTGAAGAGAGTTCGTCACAAGAAATCACAGAGAATTAGTCAGTTTGTGTTTTTCGAAAATTTCCACACGGGGACTCGTCACATGATATCGTTGAGAACTTGCCAGTTTGTACTGTTTGAGAAGTTCCACACAGTACAATTCAGAGATCTCGCAAAAAATATCGCGACAGCGGACATTTAGATCAGGTCTCGAGAACCTCTCTGAGACCTCGCCATAGTAGACACAATTTTCTAAGAGATATTACCGAGAAGTCTTTGAGACTTCTTCGAGTTGCCTGGGCTGAGGAAGTGAATATTTGGGAAGGGAGGTGAGTGTAAAGGGGTGAAAACGATATTGTCGCAATTTTTGACAAGGGGTGACGTCTAAGAAGAAGGTTTCCATGGAAAGGTATAGATCTCGAAAAGATCTATAACGCCTCATTATATTTCGACATAACTCGGTAGCAATATACTCTGTCACGTCTGTGATAACCACATTTTTTGGAATGATAGATCAAATGGTCTCGAAGATAATAAACTTTGCCGACAAAATTCCTTTTTTTTTCAAATTCAATTTTTCCTTTAGCGATTAATCGTAATACTATTTTTCAGGGCTCATTGTCTTCCTTTTTATCTATAATTCCTGAAAAATGATAGCCTCCGTTTAAAAACACGCTCTAAAATGGGGAAAAATCTTGAGAATCACAGAGAACTAGCCAGTTTGTGTTTTTTGAAAATTTCCTCACGGGAACACGTAGATACCTCGCTACAAGACATCGCAGAGGACTCGTCACATGATATCGTAAATAAAGTGCCAGTTTGTACTGTTTGAGAGAAGTTCCACACAGTACAATTCAGAGATCTTGCAAAAAATATCGCGACAGCGGAGATTTACATCAGGTCTCGAGAACCTTTCTGAGACCTCGCAATATTAGACACAATTTCCTAAGAGATATTACCGAGAACTCTTTGAGACTTCTTCGTGTTGCCTGGGCTGAGGAAGTGAATATTTGGAAAGGGGGATGAGTGTAAAGAGGTTAAAACGATATAAGATAATAAACTTTTCCGCCAAAATTCTTTTTTTTTCAAATTCAATTTCTCCTTTAGCGATTAATCGTAAAATTATTTTTCAGGACTCATTGTCTTCCTTTTCATCTATAGTTCCTGAAAAATGAAAGTATCCGTTCAAAAACACGCTCAAAAATGGGGAAAACCATAAAAATGTCAACTATGAATTTGTTGATAAATGTCGAAAATTCATCTGAACTAATTACACCATTCGGTTATACGGAAAAAATATCATAGAAACTATGTTTCATTTTCTGAGTGGATAATAATTTTGCTTCTTGGTTCAAATTTCCATTTTCTGCAGAAATTTCCGAATCAATGGGTCCAATGAAATAAGCTGTAAAAACTCACAATCTTGAGAAATTTCAACGCTCTTATGGAATATTTTTGTAAAAATCACTAGAAATTATTGCAAATACAGCGTATAATGTCAACGACTTCAATTCCTGTTTCTTTGTGTTATTTCATGACAGAAATTTCATATTGTGTGCATGAGAATATCAGATATCAAAGCTACTGACTGTATATTATCCATCCAAGGGAAGACTGAACAGGGTTATGATAAAAGTTTGTCTTATTCTTTGCGAATGTGAGGATTTCGAACATAGGCAACATTGAAATGGTGATCACATAGTCTTTTGCCAAATTCATATATTTCTCCTTGAGTTTTTCCTTATTTGGACTCAATATTTGAATATGTTAAATTATCAATTCTTGAGAAAGAATGCAAGAATCGAAGACGATGTTTTCGTTGTGTCGTTCCTGAAGAACAATAAGGATAATCTGCACATGTGAAAATAAGTTCGAGCGACGGAATCAGGGGTTACCTGATTGATAATAATTACGACCAATTTTTTTTCTCCAGACATCAAAAATGCATGACATTCTGTGACTGAACGTTAAAGTAGGTTTATGAAGGGCTGAGATAAAATGAGAAATTTCATTGGAGTGTAATAAAGTTGAATATACACATTCAACGCAAATCGTTTATGGAATGAAACACCTCGAATAGAGAATGAGCAGTAGGTAAGCCTAGAGTTGACCAAATTATAACTTTTTATTTCAACTTTTTTCGTGAACCTCTCTGAGCATGCTTCGATACGTCAGCGTCATGATAATTTCGAGACTTGACACAAGCTGATCATAAAATAACCTAATTCACTTATTTTGAAAGTTTGTCAAATGAATATGCAAAGGAGAAAATTGGTTGTTTCCAGAAGGTAGTGGACTTTTCACAACAAAAATATTGAGGAGTAAGCTATATTATTTCGATACGATTGGTCGAATTGGTCGATAATTATTTCTTGTTTGACATCATACTCTTTTATAAACAACTATATTGTTATGTTACTTCTTGCATTATTTCATTTCGTTTCCTATATTTTATATTACTGTTTTTCATAAACCCACCATACACTTTCCCGTCAATAATATGATATTCCGTTATTGACACCGTTTTTTCAATATAAACTCCACAAAAAAAGTTATGATAATTACCTTGTGTTTTCACCAATCCTTTTCAATTATGCATCTGGGAATTGAGTCTTCATATACATTTTTCCATTCCAATATTCCTATCCAGTGAACTTGTCTTCTTTGTTATAAGATTCTCAACACGGGACGATTATCACCCGGTGATGCTATTGAAATTGCACCATAACCGAACGACAACCATCAAATGTTAAACAATCTAGATATACTTTACGGAAACCGTTGTTTTTCTGGCTCTTCTGCGATCCGAAATTTGATGCGAATACTTTTTTCTTATGTAACAAACTAGTACCCAGTGATGTTGAAAAATACACCAAACTGAGTATAGTTTGTCAGATAAAAAATAGCTAATTACTGCTAAACGTCTTCTGATGCCGAAAATTCGTTCTCTCCTAGGAAAACATCTACCCAGTGATGCAACTAAAACCATCAAACTGAGTAGTGTTCACTAAGAAAAAAACGATTGAAGCAAGGTCCATTCCGGGTACGATTATTATTGGAAATACTAAATATGTGATATCCCTAAAATTTCGCAATAATAGGCAGAAGTCAATTGAAAATACAGTATCAAAAAAATTTAACTGGTCCCGTAATATCTAATGAAATCTAATGGGAATGTCAATATAGAAAACACATTGAAACAAAAAATGAATAGCGGCTGAATTAAACTAGTTCTTATAATTAAAATAAAATAAACCAAATTTGTTCTGTGCTTACCATCTGAAATTTTTTCGCCTCTTCAATTTCGCATTTTTTTTCCACGGTATTTTTGTGTTGAATATTTCTATTCGAAATCAAGCAACTAAAGGCTGTGATATGAAATATAAATCACCACATCACACCAATAGTTCCTTAACTCCTTGAGAATATTAAAACCATTTCCTCAGAGTAAAACTTTCACTTCACAGCAACGTTGCTGATTCATCGACTAAAAGTTTCTTTGTTAAATCTAGCTTTATGAATCCAAAAATAGCATCTCAACTAGATAACCAAAGAAAATTTTAGGCAACTGTAATTTTGAACACTGACTGATTAGCTTTCCGCAGGTTCTTGAGCTTTTATGCAGATTGGTGCAATCGTGGATGTCCTCCCTCTTTTTCAATGACGATATACAATAAGAAAACTTTATTGGTTAATAATAGTCTTTCGATTATATTCTTATTACCTGTTTGTTAACGATTGTTGTGATTCCAGAAAGATTGGTGATTAAGATACCTGTGTTAGTCAATACTTAAACTATCGGTGAATAGTTTTGAATGATTCTTAGAAGTTCCGACAATAATGTGCCCATTCTGCATTTATTCTGATAAGGCTTTCTTTAATGACTTATAGGAATATTCCTATCATTGTTTAGATATTGAATATTTAGGTTCGATCTCCAATAAGACTCAAGAATATCGTTATCGGTTTCTAATAAAATAACCGAATCCAATAATGCTCATATCCCATCTAGAAGTAGTGTTTGTACAATTAATTTTTTTTAATTTTCGAATTATCTTCACCCGTTTTCCGTACTAATTTTTTTGGATATATAACAGTAGCAATACCTATTTTCTTAAGGTAGAAGATCACTGTTAGGTCCTCTCTCTGTTACCCAATTCATCGTTTACTCCGTTATATTATTTCATTCATTGTTTTTCGAGATCTCTTACGTTATATCAAAATTATATGGAACATGACAATTTTGACAATCATAGTATCCCATTCAAATGCTATTGAGATCTACCTTTTTATTCAACTATCACACCTGAAAGGGGGTTTGTAGATATGTTCAACCTGAACGCGTTCTATAAATAAATCAGGAGTATTTGGTTTGATATTTTGAGTATTCGTTGAGCAAACATTTTAAGGATGACTTTTATATCTACCTAAGAATCTTTGAAGTGAATTTTTATCACTCGACAGCAGACCTCATTGTACCTTTACTGAATATATGCCCTAAATATTCAACAGTATCAACGCTGTGTTGTATTTTATTATATTGATTCTTTCTCTCATCAATACTTTTCCAAAATGATATTATGCTTTTGCCGTGGATCTACGAAAATCAATACATCGTCTAAATGAATAAATGGCATTCTCGATATCACCAAAAATTTTTTCATTATATTTTTGGATTATTTTCAGAATGAATGAGAGCCAAATATTGTTCCAAAAGTACAGAGTTTTTGTCTTTTTTCGTCAAGTAGAATCTGCCAAAAACCTTTCAAATCCAATACTGAGATATAATGAGAATTTTTCAATTTCGAACATAAGTCACTCAAAGTAGGATTACTACAATATTCTTCGACTATTGCACCATTTGAATCATTTGGATCAAATATTACCTAATTTTTTCTTTGTGTTTTTCAACTATAACTAGTCTGTTTACCCATTCAGCTGGATTGGTACATTTTTCTATAACACCAATTATTTTTTAGCTCAATCCATTTTTACATCATCTTTCATTGTCCTACAATTTTACTGTCGAAAACATCGGAATATTTTTAATATTTTCATCCCCAAACATTTCAATTTTTGAAAAATCGGCATTTTCAACAAAAAGGTTTAGAGTTTGGTTAGCGTTAACCACAAAATTGGTTTCGATTTTGTATTAGTAACAATGAATTAGATTTTATAATTTCTACTTCAATAATCTGAGAATTCTAAGTCACCGTACACATCGAATCCATGGCCATCGTATGTTCTCTTATTGAAATTTTTACCTGAACTTCGGTAATAATCGCTTTCATTAACATTATTACATGGATCATTTCCTTGCATCTGAACATTTTACCTGAGATTGTTTCCCTCAATGCGGATAACCAATGAAAAAATTTAAAGCTAGACTGCTCGTACAGAGTTTTACAGCTATTAATTACACTAGACCTGTTCAACCGATGAAACTAATCAAAATAAACCCGTATTTTGGCTAGTGTTTCAGGTAATATGTTGTTCCTGTTTTCGATTTTGAAGTTACATTTTTTCCTGGAAACAATCTCAACATATATCCCTCCCGCACCAAGCTCAATGGACCAAATCTGGAGCATTTCCATAATTTTCAATATACTGCTTTCAAGCAGTTGCTTTTGTGAATAATAATTTGAGATATTGGATTATTATACGCTCGAGTCATTTGCTAAGCGAAATCTCGAAAATCATGAATGTGCACACATTTTAACCAATTAAACTTGGTGCAGTCGAGATATAACTCACGAAAATAATTATCGACTACATTCTGACACCGAATTGAAATGATTCATGTAATGACACTTACATCGCTGTCCGTTACCGCTTGAGAGTTTCTTCTGCTTCATTTCGTATATGACACAGGTTTGTATTTCCTCGTTTAATTTTTCACGATTTCAGCTATCATTTGCCTCCTGTAGTGTTATAGTACCCTGTTTCATCACTTTTTTTTGCGATTCTTCATCTCTTGAATCCAAAACAACCTTATCATCAGGATCTTTGAATTCACGGTAGTTCTAACAAAGACGTCCTATAAACATAAGGTATGAATTAAATCAAAAGGCTCCATTTCGGTTTGTCCCTTATTAGATATTTGATGATATCCTACAAAATGTCTGACTCACAACAATTTTGATAATCAATGGTGTCCCATTCATGATAACATAATATGTAATGTAACAGTAAAGGTTTTCACAGATGGTTGAATATGCTCAATTGTTATTCCGGGAGTTTCTCTGTTGATTTATTGTGATTGAATTTCAATGTTTCTTCAACATCTTGGTTGGCATTTTCAAGAATATTACTGCTTCTTCTGGTTACAAGTAAACAAGCAAATGCGATTTTGATATTGATGGAGGATTCTATTAAATAATTCAAGATAAAAAATCAAATCTTATTCTGGGAGGGGTAGGATACATGCCTCCAAGCGCGTCAGGAGCTGACAGGATGTAAGGTATTTCTTGGTATGAAATGAAGAATCAAGTTTCCGAAGGCATAATATGATTTTCCATAGAAAATATTATTGATTGCGATTTCGAGCATATGGATACATGATAATACTATGTAATAAAAGCTACCAACAATTATTTTCATCAACGTGATCGAATGCTTCAGAGATGTCGAGTACCACATCCAATATTTTTCCGTATTCGAAGTCTATATTTTCATCAGTTGGTTATGAAACACACATACTACTACATTGAACATGGCAACTTCCTAGCCTAGGCTAATTATTTAGTACTGTTTGACAACTACAAACATTTTTGAAAATATGTTCAATAAAACGAAATGCATATCTCTGAATAGCTGAAATACATCAACGACATAATAATGGCATCCATAAATTGCTTCATTTATCCTTTGTAACTCATAACATTTTCGAGATCCCCATGTTTCGACTTGAATTCCACTCGCCAGGTATGGACAATGCATATTAAAATCGGAACTTCGAGGTAAAGGATTGATTTCATGAAAAATACTATTTTTTTATACTCTTCCTTCATCAAACACTCTGGATATGTTCCATAAATCATTTCAGTTAACCAGCGCGGTTGACAGCGGTTATTGAAAATTTTTGATATACTTGCGCAAGTCACTTGTAATTGAAAATCATAAATGAAAGGAGAAGAAGACATTATTCGAATCACAAGAAGACATTTTATAATTTGACAACACATCGGATGCCATAAAAAACACTTTTTTGCCTGAGTTGCATACAATATTTTTTCTATTACGTTCATAAAGTACGTTCATACGTAAAAACCATTAATAGCGATATATGAGTGAAATTTTCTGAATCCAGGAAATTATCAAGTTGATGAAGTAGATGAGAGTTATAGCATAAATGAAGATAACCCAAACCTTTTCATCATATTCCAGAAAAAATTGTCTCGCCAAATCAATGCCAACAATTTTGAAGACAGCCTGACAGTCGCACATTTCGATTCAGATCTCAGATAATGGCCCAGGTGGAGTTTCAATATTCTTCGCTTGATTCATTTGGCATACAATATATTCTGATTCAACTGATTTTATGGTTATCCACCGTCTGATAATAATTCATAAGTGTTCACGGATTATACTCGGTAAACTTCGCATCCCACTTGGACTTGGGCAACCACAGGGTCACTTATCATAGATACTAGTGAATGATTCACATTGTAGAGATGGAAAATATGCTTTATTGAATACATGATTTAGTTATGGTTACAAAGCTTTTTTTTAGAATGATATAAATACACCATAACTTTTTAAAACCGTACTATCCCTATAGATATTACAAAGTTGCGAATATAGAATGAAATCAAAAAAAAAATATTCATGTCATTTATTCAAATGCATAAAAAATGAATGAAAAAATTGAGAAAGGTCAATCGGAGCAACTAAGATAGTGAATTATTTGTCAAGATGGTACTCTTTCGGTAAATACCTATACAGTTATCGGGCTCCACCATGGAAATGAAATATTTTGGTGGAACTTACGCACTTTGGCCTCCTGAACAAAAAATTCCAATGAAATTTTTGGAGCTCTCAACTGATTTAGTAGATATACGCCCCCAAAGACAAAAAAACCAGGGTAGACGAATATGTTTCCTTTTCAGCTGATTCCGCTCGAAATTCCTCATTCTTTCTATCAGCACAATATACACAACTGATTCCACCTTCGCGATGCGATGCGCGTTCACTGTTTTGCTTACCTCGAATTCTTATGACGCTTTATTTTTAGAGTCTTGTAGTGAGAAACTTTTTCAATTTGATGAAAAAGTGATGAAGAAGGTGTAATAAGTGGTGTATGTTGTGCTGATAGAAAGAAGGTGGAACTTCGAGCGGAATCAGCTGACAAAAAAACATATGTGTCAACCCCGGTTTTCCTGTCTTTGGCGGGCCATATCACCGAAACTAGTTAAGAGCGCCAAAAATTTCAACTGGATTTTTTGTTCAGGAAGCCAAAATATGTAAGTTCCAACAGAAAATTTTCATTTTCGAGGTGGAGCCCGATAGCTATATATTTACCTCTATTTCCAGTAATAAACTTTTTACTGCCCTTCTGAATTGTCGGAGGGGTATTTTTTCAGATTCTCAAATCTTCCCTAATATCAATGCAATATAGAACAAGTTTTTGCACTGAGTATAGTTCGATAAGATTTTTAGCATGAATACAAGAAAAGCAAACATGTTTATGTCTTGGACCTTATCTTGAATCTCTTATACTATTTAAACCATTTTTTTCGCATCCTAGACCTGTTCCAATCATTTTAGTTGTGTCCCACAGTAACCTTACCAATGAAATATTGCATTCCGTGGTTCGTTCATATCGAAATATTTTTCAATTTTCATTTATATTCATAAAATACACCGCACTTGATGAACGGATATTTTGCAAAATATTATTTTTAGCAATTCCTAATAGATTTTTCTTCTATGAAAACAAATTTTTAACATCTATGAATTCAGAAATGAAGAAATTGGTAATCGCAGACGAATGTTCCATTCTTTTCTCTGATGAATTCTTTAGAATAATATAAAAAAATATGAAAATGACGCTGACCCTCGTCCTAAACTGTCAACATGCGATCAAAATACCACTGTAACCTGGGTGTAACCGATGAAATTCAGCGATTTCCTGGGTTACAGATTTAATGACAAGTTTGACAGACCACGCCTTCTTATAGAGGAATTGGTAAAACCGATTACCCCGATTGTGATAGAAACTGCGTCCCGTAAATATAAAATTTATAATATTTTCTGATTTACGGGACGCCAAGTTTATAACGATTTGTTGAACATATCCTCTATCTAGTGCGCCCAGAAGGCGGCTACTTGTCTTGGGTGCCGAAGCGCACTGGGGCGTCTTCCTGATTTTTACGGTAGCGCATTTGTTGTTTCAACTATAGGGAAACCCATTGAAACCCATAGTGCTTCCGGTATACACAGTTTGGTATATAAGTTTCAGATAGCATATCGATCTGAAAATTTGGTAGTAGCTATCAATGAATACGATCTATGATTCTAAATTAGTTTGAAGAATGCAGTGTTACTTGTTTTATATCTTCAACTTTCAACTTCGTTTTTCGAATGAAACACCCTGTATATTTGGTCATTGTCTGGTACCATACAGAATCATATACAACTTTCTTATCGACTCGTTTCAGAAATATTTTCTTTACACGATATTTTTCAACAAAATCTTTTGATAAAAATTCAATATATGACAAACTGAACACACTGAAAATGTGAAATCCGTCAGAGTGAGACAGGGAATAAAAGTTCCAAAATTCGGATCAAAATTGTAGATCATACCTACAGGCTGTTTTACAGACACAGTTTTTTTCAATACGATGAGAAAATGCGTATAAACCACTTATTTCAAATGGAACACCCTGTACATTTTAATATTTTTGGATCCGTTATTTCATTTCAAGTGAACGATTAATTAAACTCGAAAATAAATTTCCCACCTACTTGATTCAAAATGTTCGTTCACCTCCAATCATTTTGAATATGCGACAGAGAATCAGTGGTTGCTTTTTGTATTTCATTTACCTCTAGTTTGGGAAATGCCATTCTCACTCTTTCGAGTTCAACTGGCGTTCGGTTTATCCGTTGTTTCAGAGTTCCCCATAAATAAAAATCGAAGGAGTTGAATCCGGTGATTTAAGAGGCCAGTTCCAGAGACCCAAACGCCTATACATCGATCTTCGAAGATGTTTTCAAGATGTTAACTCACAGATTCAGTGAACTGCTGGAAATGCCTAAATTGATTTCCGCACTAATTATGGATGCTTGTGGATCCCCCCGGGGATGAAGTTTACTGCCCGTCGCGTAACTTAGGGCAGTAATCATTCAATCATGTAATAGATGATATTTCCGCATCCCTCAGATAAAAAGTCATTTCTAAATGATTTATTCATGGAACTAACAAACGAAATTTTTTAAAGAACTGAAACTAAGAAGTAGGTACAGTATAGCATGAATACTTTGGATAGAGGGAGGCGAAAAAATAAGTAAAAGTAATGTGACGTTTGATACGACCTTAACTATATTCTATTACATAACTATAAAAATTCTACTGTTCATAGAACACCCTGTATTTTGTGAAATGGTAGAAATCATTAAGAAGGTAAGATATTTTCGAGAAGGGAATATATTGAGAAAAAAAAGTTCATTTTGTTTAAAAGAATGTGTAAAAAATAATTTGGACAGATGAGTCGAAATTTTCTAGTGAATGAATTTGTAACAGAAGAAATCATCGTTACTGGGCTAGTGAAAAACACAATTTTTTCATGAGAAAGGTTTTCAACATAAGTTCAATGTCAATATTTTTTGTTTATGAACAATAGAAACATGTATTATATTTTTGTAGCAAGTCTGACATCCGAAAAATACTCAGACAGTTAAAAAACAGTACTGTCAAATTTTTCAAAAACACTGTCACTAAAAGAATACGACCAAACTTGGTATCAGTTGGAAGGAACACCAAGTCATACCACTGAATCTGTGAGTAAACATCTTGAAAATATGTTCGAAGATCGATGTATAAGGCGTTTGGGCCCCTGGAACTGGTCTCCTAAATCACCGGATTTAATTCCTTCGATTTTTATTTATGGGGAACTCTGAAACAACGGATAAACCGAACGCCAGTTGAACTCAAAAGAGTGAGAATGCCATTTTCCAAACTAGAGGCAAATGAGATACAAAAGGCAACCACTGATTCTTTCTCGCATTTTCTAAATGATTGGAGGTGAACGAACATTTTGGATCAAGTAGGTGGGAAATTTATTTTTGAGTTTAATTAATCATTCACTTGAAATGAAATAACGGATCCAAAAATATTGAAATATACAGGGTGTTCCATTTGAAATAAGTGGTTTATACGTTTTGTCTCATCGTATTGAAAAAACTGTGTCTGTAAAACACCCTGTGGGTATGATCTACAATTTTGATACGAATTGTGGAACTTTTATTCCCTGTCTCACTTTTGTTGAAAAATATTGTGTAAAGAAGATATTTCTGGAACGAGCCGATAAGAAAGTTGTATATGATTCTATATGGTACCAAAAAATGACCAAATTTACAGGGTGCTTCATTTGAAAAACGAAGAGGATATGTTCAACAAATCGGTTCGATTAAGGCCAGAGTTCACTTGGGCGTGACAAACTAATCCGACGACGGCGCTACGATATATTATAATGAATATTTATATTTATCTATATATGAACCCTTTTTAAAGTTTGTATTCGTCATCCTTGTTTTCATCACAACTGGCAACACTACATTCGTCAAATTATTTTAGAATCATTGACCGTATTCATCGATGGCCACTGCCAATTTATTAGATCGATATGAATTTCGTTCTCCAAATGTGTTTGAATGGCTTTTCTGTATATTGCTATATATAATATAATCAAATATCTTTTGACAAGTACCTACCTGAAAAATGTAGAAATGTTTTGTGTTTCACCAAACGATTCATAAGTTCTACTAAAAATAATCACCAATTCCACAGTTGCTATTGCAAATAAAATATCAGTTGTATATCCCATTTTGTCACGGCGAAGTTTGAAAAATGTAGTTTTTCACCTACCACTTACCAAAGTATACATTTCCTGGCCTCATTGAAGGGAGCGAAGTCGTAGTTTTACTTCCTAGTTAAGAAAAGTAAAAGTGACGTTATGGTACGTTACCAATGAAATAACTTATAGTATAGATTTTACCGTTTTTGCAAAATAGTCCAAATCAATAAAGAAGGTAAGATATTTTCAAGGAGTAAATATATTAAGGAAATAAACGGCAAATATTATAATGGATCTACAGCAATACGATATGTTCATGATTCCGCAGAAGTTGCCTGTGAGTCAAGGTAGCGCAGTTAGTGCACCGCTCACTGTTCATGATAGATCTCAAGGTGCTAGTTCGAATTCCGGCGTCGAAAGCTTTATCCCCTTTTTTTTCTTGTTTTGTAGGTTCTCCTCAATTTCGGATTTTCAAGAGTATGCTATAGTGTACCTATACTTCTTAATTTCAGTTCTTTGATAAATTTCGTTTGTTAGTTTCTTGAATAAATTATTGAAAAATGACTTGTTATTTGAGGAAGGCGGAAAAATTATAAGTATAACATGGATGTGAAGTGCCTTTTTCTCCCTTGAATCATTGCTGTAAACTTCATCCTCGGTAGGAAAAGTATCACTTTCCTCCCAAAAAGCTATTATTGCATTGTCGAATGATAATTTCAATAAAAGCCTCGTCTCTAATATCGGGTAAATCGAAACTTGATGTATATACTCTCCTCTTTGAGGTGATGGAGTAAAATTAAGGAAAAATATTTCATATTGAAATTCAAATATCAACAAATTTAGCCGTCTTGAATAATTTACCAGTATACAGGAAACAAATTGAAAGCGTAAAAATGGAGCAGCATATATTGCTTTGCATATTAAGATTCCTCTCGGAAAGAAATCCTAAGAAATACAAGATTCTCTGAGTATATACCGAGTTATTCAGAGAAGTTATGCTTGAGAGAAAGTAAGAGTGAATACCCACTCTTCATTCAGAATTTTTTCAAGGAAAACTCTGTGGACAAGTTCAGGGATCGCGAACAGTTTTCATAATTTCAAACGTGCAGTTCCCCGAGGTTCTTTTCTCGAGCAAACTTTTGTAAGTTTGCGTACTGCTCTGACTAGCTCTGACAACCTTTGAATAGTGTGCCTTGTGGAATTACTGTTCTCGATAGATGATTATGACAAACATGTTTTATATATATCGTATTCCTCGGAGATACACAAAAAATTACCGGATGACAGATTGTAAGGTGGTCATGAACTATACCTCTGCAACTTTTCAATTATTTATATTGTATAGCTGTTAACTGATAATAATTCAGGTAATACTCTTTTTAGTTGATATTGTGACAATAGTAAAAAAAACTTTGTTTATTATGTATTGCTGATTGATATAATTCAGTGATGATTTATCTTGCTAATTTTTGGTAAATGTTGTGCCCTATTCCACAAGAAAATACATAGAACAATATTTGTTTCGTAGTTTTCTGGGTTCGTAACCAACCACAATCTGAAAAAATAAGAATTAATATTGGAATCTATACAAGTATAGAAGGGCAGATTTTCGGGGTAGATTGAAAATCTGCCCTTCTACAGATTTTCGGGGTAGATTGAAAATCTCCCCTTCTACACTTGTATATAGATTCCAATATTAATGCTTATTTTTTCAGATTGTGGTAGGTTACAAACCCAAAAAACTACGAAACAAATATGGATCCACCACAAAATAATGACGTTCAAACAATAAATAGAACAAGTTTTTGAATTGAATTATTCAGTAGGAAAAATTTCTGATATTTTTGCGAAAAATATGTCAATTTTTCATTCCAGTAAGCCATGCTCTTTCCGACAAATGTGAATTGGTTTTTCCAGCAAGTTCACTTCTTGCAGTCATGCATAATGAGAAAAGCGGTTTTTGAATACGACTCCAAGCCAAAAAATATGTGGTTGGTCAGAGTTGAGATGATATGGTTATTTGGGATTATTTCAAAAAACGTTTCTCAATGAATTTTTGAGTATGCCTTCTAAAAAAAGGCTTATACGCTTTCTTGAAAATCGTGGTTGGTTTTTTATTCCAATGAGCCATGATTTGTTCGAAAAAGCTGAATTTGTTCTATCACCAAGTTCGTGTCTTTTGAAGCTCTACATTTGTACATATAATTTAAAAAACAAAAAGTTATTTTTGCCTTGCTGAAATTTTCTGGATGAGTTATACAACAAATTTGTACGTGATCATAAAAATTGAGTATAGATAACAAGCTCATAATCCAAAAGATTGTCTGTACACTGAATAATTTTTCACTTAGAATCAACAAACGCATTTCAGAAGTGCGTATGATAATTTCATTTCAAAATTCGATAACGAAATTCCTTACAGCTGAAAGCTTTCAAAATTTTATAAGATAGCTATCAACAAACATGATATATTTTGAACACTGGTATTTCTTAGATAGATCATAACAAAAAATTATCATTTTCTCGTAGTGTACATCAAATTGTTGGTTCGGAAAAACATGAACTGCTCTATTCTGTATTTTCTCCAAATAATTCGATGCATGAAATCTGAACTATATTATAGAGAAAACTGTTTCATATATTCAATGCCTATATTAGACGACAGACTTTGATTCGAAGTCTTGTAATCTTTTGTCCCAAGATATATTTTTCTTACTTAATTCGATGGATGATATGATATGTAGGTTTTCCTACAATTGAGAAAGAAAATGCATCACAACAAATCAAAGAAGTGCTCATAAGCGCCTTGGCAAAAAAAAATCTTGATATCGTACCATGGTCAATAATTGCTTTAGAATAATGGATAACACTATGCAAAAACCAGAATGCAATCAATAATGGTGTTTTTCAACCAATTCTACATCAATGATCTCACCACCCTGAACCCAAATTATATTGTTTTTTTTATTTTTTGTTTTTATTCGTAAATATTGGAAGATTATGGACCATAAAAATACTCACCAATTGAGTTGAATCGTAATTCTTTCAGTCGTACATATCATCTTCTAGATAGACATATGATTGTATTACAGCTACACAACCGTTAATCTGATAGATATGAAAGTGGACTACATTATTTTTAATTTGTTTATAATTGCAGTCAAACTGCTCTTTTCCTATTGTAAACATGTTGAATGTTTATAAAATTTCTGAACGAGTTACAATAAATATTTCCTTTCAAAATATCTATTATTATTGTCATTAACTCTAGAAAGTATGTCATTATATTTCTACTCAAAATGTTATTCGAAAGTGATTAATCTGATTTCTCTGAGAAGGACCTTTTAATTATATTCGAATATATTTACAGTCTACAGAACTTCGAAAATATTTGCTATTTTCTTTATCTAGTGATATTATGGCCTTCAAAATTAAATGTTCAGCATAATGAATGAAGTTATGAATGATGTTGGTGATCACTCATCTACGAAAAGATTCCAAAATTATCTTCTGTCATAAATGGTTTTACCACATTCTATTTACGATAAAAAAAATCAACCAGTTGATTTACAATGTCTTGTTTTTCGTTTTCAGGATAAACAGTAATAAGCGGAAACAGTTAATACGGTATTCAGAAGGTACATCAAACAAGTTATTTTTTACTACAAGTCTACTACTTTCGAAATGTTTCTTTCATTCATTCTTTTCAAAATGAGAACAGAACACCTTCCATGTTGTCTTTGAAATCATCATATGAACGTAAAAATAACATATTTCTCCTCATTCGTTTTCTTAAAAACGGTTGATATCCTGTATAACACTTCACTCTTCTTTTCCGCACTCAATACTTGCTGTTTATTTGCGGTCGAGAATATTCCATATACCCTTTAAAACATTTTCATTTCTTGTGAATAAATTAGTTTCCTGTGTGCTTCATTTGAATGTTTGAATTATATGGAACGCCGTTGTACTTTTTATTTGAATTGACCGTAAACTCCCATTTAAAGTTCACTTCTATTTTATGCGTGGATACAAACGGAATAGATATTATTATCGTTGACTGTAATTTCATTGCTAATAACAAAACAAATGTATTTTTCTATTTAAAATGGGAATACTAAGACATCCGGTTTATAAATTTGCATAGAAATTTCAAAAATACCTTTTTCATTTCATCAACCAGTATTTCAATTATGAATAAAAATTTGAATTGATTTTGTTTGTGCAACCAAAAAGTTCGATATATTATCGATAGCACATATATGTTCTTATGGGATTTCACACCATATCATACAATATTCAAAATAAATGAAATATTTTCATTCTCAGAAATTAGCAGAATAAGTACATGAAACATCCTTCATTTCGAAATGGAAAAAGTTTTATTAGAAATTACGAGGAAAACTAAACTCATCCAAATTATCTTGAGATCCATTACAGTGAAAACAAATCAAAATATTTTTTTTATGGCAAGGTCGAATGAACATGCTGGGCAGCGGTTTTCCTCTCATTATCTTGAATTTTTATCCAGTGTCCAAACATGGCACTTGAGAGCCTCAAATTGATATCATATTACCTTTTCATTACCATTCCACATGCGTTATTACTGTGCATGATTTTCGTTGGATACCATCGCCAATAATCTTTGATGTGCAGTAAATTTGAAAGTGTCAAGAAAACTCATGTAAGGTAGAGGTAATTCAAGTACCATTAAAATTCCACTTCAATTTGATTGTGATTTTGTTGTACATGACAGCAGAGTCCCTTAGATATGTAGTCGAGAAAATAATGAAACAATATTAATATTGTACACTTCAATACCTGCGGCATAATGTTGAAAAGTTCAATAGAAAAATAAACGACAATCAATTCATTTATTGACATTTTAACATTAACTGCGTATCACAGTCGCAGGTCTTCAAGTACCTTTCAAATGCTTATCATATTGATGTAGGCGACATCGAAGTGTAATGGAAACACAGTGACAAAAATAATAGAATATATCATTTAAATTCGACTTCAATACATACGAGGTATTCAAATTACTATTACCAATGGAAATGCACAAGATACCATGAGTCCAAGTCGAATAAAAATGCATTATCCATTAAAATTGGTATCCCAAAGGCGTACATTACTCTAATTTCGGGTTCAGAACAGAATTAAAATCGCTATCAGTTAGTTCAAGACACCATGATTTGTCCAAGTGTCATATAAATGCATGTCCCATTTCAATCGGTATCCCAAAGGCATGCCACATTACAAGTATTGAAGTATCCCATATCTTTCAACGAAACACAGACTTCCGAATTTATAAAATTTTTGGGCCTCCACCTGTATGAGATTTTATCTTGGAATAGGCATATACGCAGAGTACATTGAAAAAAACTAGTTCGAGTTACCATGCTATTTTGGAAATGATGAAAACTGTAGATAGAAATGTATTGCTTAACATATACTACTCGCTCGTATACTGTCATCTCACCTACAACGTTCTGTGGGGTGACTGTGTAAGTTTCGGAAGGATTGTTGTAGGTCAGAAACGGATTTTGAGACTAATGTTTGACTTGAAGTTTGGTGAGAGTTGCAAGGCTGTGTTCCTGCTGAATGATTAATTGACTTTTTCATAGCATTTATATCTGTAAAGTACTCATCTGTGTCAAAAATGATCTCGAAACTTTCAGAAGAAACTTTTATTATCATAATTATTTAACACGAAATGCCAATGCTTTGTGTGTAGCTCCACATAATTTGTGTAATTTTGTGAAGAGTCCTAGATATGCAGGAGTAAAGTTTTTCAACAAGTTGCCTATTCTTCTCGAGAAAGCCTACTACTCTGTACGTATCTTGTATTGCTACTGACAGGTACTGCCGAACGTCACACATTGCGACAAGTACATACTGATTTACGATCATGAACAGATTGTTCTTCAGTCTCGTAGTATCTTACTGCAATTTGGCCACTCGACATAAGACTGTAAAGTAACAGAATCGTTGGCATTACTGCCTCCCGAGTACGAAAAGTATTGCTTGATATATACTACTCGCTCGTATACTGCCATCTCACCTACAACGTTGTTCTGTGGGGTGACTGTGTGAGTTTCCGAAGGATTTTTGTGAGTCGAAAACGGAATTTGAGACATGTTTGAATTGAAGTTTGGTGAGAGTTGGAAGGCTGTGTTCCTGCTGAATAATTATTTAACATTTCATTAGCATTTATATCTATATAGTACTCATCTATGTCAAAAGTAATCCCGAAACTTTCAAAAGAAACTCTTGTTATCATAATTATTGAACACGAAATGTCAGTGCTTTGAGTGTAGCTCCACATAATTTGAGTAAATTTGAGAGGAGACCTAGATATGCAGGAGTAAAGTTTTTCAACAAGTTGCCTGTTGACAAACGGAGCTGGAGCCTGAAAACCTACAAGGACAAAATGAAACAATTGAAAAATGAAACACGAAGTCATCTCCACAACATATTTTATTCTTACAGGAACAATGTCCTAGTTAAGACATGTTTCGAACATATATATGTTCATCTGAAAGTTGGGAGATCAAAAATTAACAAACTACATATTAGGTATCATTAAACTACTATCAAGAACCACTTGATGATACCTAATATGTAGTCTGTTAATTTTTGATCTCCCAACTTTCCCTTTTTTGTACCTAACTGAAGATGAACATATATATGTTCGAAACATTTCCTAACTAGGACATTGTTCCTGTAAGGATCAAATATGTTGTGGAGATGACTTCGTGTTTCCTTTTTCAATAAAATTGGTCTTCCACTCTGAGTATGGACTACCTTCGTATAGAAATGAAACAAGTTCTCGAGAAAGCCTACTACTCTGAACGTATCTTGATCATACATTATAGTGAATGTACCTTATACACTGTTTTGGGTTGCTTCTTGTATTATCGCTTGTCCAGTTTCTAATGTTTTACTTTTATTCCCAATTTGCTGTGAGGAATAAATAATGCGATATTGAATATTTTGTAAGTGGATTGTGACGTATACATCCATCTTTGAGATGGCTGGTACTGTAAGTATGAAAAAATTAATTTTTGAAATTGGATTTTGATGAAATCTCTGGTAGATCATGGCCATTCTATGTCTACGAAATATCTCCTGTAGCCACTGACAGATTTTCTGAAAGACACTTCGGTTACTTCAGCAATAAAGTTCGGCAATATTTTAAAATTTTTCCTTATCATCATTGAAACAGTGACTAGGCTTTTGGAAATGATAATTATGTTTCGAAACGGGAAAAATAGAAGAGACCGTTGGAAAATTCCGGGAGTGGCGACGTCCGGCAACTTTTTTATTGGAGACCCTTGTGACAAAGACGAATTCAAAAATCCGAGCGGCGGGGGCGGGACAGCTCCAGCAATATTTTTATTAAGGACCCTGCTACCTTCATATTGTGGCAGAGCGTTACTGACTGGAATTGAAGAGAAATGACATAGTCGAATTGAAAAATCCGGGCGGTACAGCTCCAGCAATATTTTTATTAGGGACCCTGCCACCTTCATATTATAGCAGAGCGTTACTGACTGAAATTGAATAGCAATGACAGAGTCGAATTCAAAAATCCGGGCGTGGGGGCGGTACAGCTCCAGCATTTTTTTTATTGAGGACCCTGCCAGTTTTATATTTCAGCAGAGCGTTACTGACTTAAATTGAATAGCGATGACAGAGTCGAATGCAAAAATCCGTGCGTCGTGGGCGGCACAGCTCCAGCAATCTTTTCATTTAGGACCCTGCCCTGCCACCCAGTTCTGCAATGGTATAAGCCGCACTTGAGAACTGGAACTACATGACTATGAAGCAATATCTGTGAATATGTTATGACAGAATTCTGAAAAAAGACTCAATGTGAGATGTTTATTTCACTATTTAGAAACTATATATTGAGTATATAAGTAGAGAGGCACTTCATTACTTCAATACTATATTGGTGGCATCAGTTCGTATCATTACTTAAATTCAGGTTTGAAGGCCGTCGTTTTTTGGGATTTTTTTCTGACGTTTCGCTGGTATAATAATTATTGACGTACTACCTGCCTTAATGATGTTTGTTACTCTAGAACTTCTCAAAATGGGATTGCATATTCGGTTGAGGTTTCTTCTTCCTGTTTGAATCATCAGTATGTTTGTAGATCTCTATTACCAGTCGCCCGGAATTTCGAATTCGACTCTTGTCGTTTCTCTTTAATTCTAGTCAGTAACGCCCTACTGAAATATGAAGGTAGCAGGGTCAATAATAAAAATATTGCTGAAGCTGTACCGCCCCCGACGCCTGGATTTTCGAATTCGACTCTGTCATTCCTCTTCAATTCCAGTCAGTTACGCTCTGCTAAAATATTAAGGTGGTAGGGTCATTAATATAAATATTGCTGGAGCTGTACCGCCCCTGACTTCCGGATTTTTGAATTCGACTCTGTCATTTCTCTTCAATGCCAGTCAGTAACGCCCTACTGAAATATGAAGGTGGCAGGGTCAATAATCAAAATATTATAATAGGTGGGCACAATATATAGTTTCTAAATAGTGAAATAAACATCACACATTGAGTCTTTTTTCAGAATTCTATCATAACATATTCACAGATATTGCTTCATAGTCATGTAGTTCTACTTCTCAAGTACGGCTTATACCATTGCAGAACTGGGTGGCAGGGCCCTTAATAAAAATATTGCTGGAGCTGTACCGCCCCGGCGCCCGGATTTTTGAACTCGACTTTGTCATATCTCTTCAATCTCAGTCAGTAACGCTCTGCTGAAATATGAAGGTGGCAAGGTCCTCATCAAAAATATTGCTGGAGCTGTACCGCCCCCGGCGCCCGGATTTTTGAATTCGTCTCTGTCACTTCTCTTCATTTTCAGTCAAAAACGCCCTAATGAAATATGAAGGTGTCAAGGTCCCCAATAAAAAGTTGCTGGAGCTGTACCGCCCCTGGTCGTCGCCACTCCCGGAATTTTCCTATGATCTCTTTCATTTTTCCCGTTTTGAAACATAATTATCATTTCCAAAAGCCTCGTCACTGTTTCAAGACGATAAGGAAAAACTTTTAAACATTGCCGAACTTTATTGATGAAGTAACCGAGGTCTGAAAGACAATTGCTATACTGAAGCCAAACCTCTCGTGTTGCTACTGACAGGTACTGCCGGACGTTACTCATTGCGACAAGTACATACTGCTTTACGATCATGAACATATCGGCTTCAGTCTCGTAGTATTTTACTGCCACCTGGCCACTCGGCATAAGACTAGAAAAGTAACAGAATCGTTGGTATTACTGCTCCAGAGTACGATCTACCCCTATAACTTTCTCGTGGGGTATGCAGAACAATCGATGTCTTGATCGTTCCTTCGACCTCTCACCCAATGCCTACTTTGATACCCTGAGCCTGCTTTCTAATAACTTCGTTTTTCCATATTTTGTTTACCTGAAATTGCTCAAAATTTAATTATTATGTCCAAACTACGAAATGTGTTCATCTATACACAGTGTGACATATTCAATTATTCTCATATTCTAGTCATTACTTTGGGGACATTCGGTATAGTGAATATAGATGAAGAGCCAACTTTTTATGTGTTCGGTTCTGGAAGTTTTTATGTATGTAGGACGTTGTTGTTCTCATTGAGCAGTTGAAATAATGTATTGTGGTTATTTCCCCTTATATTAGTGTTGCGATAATAATGATACGCAAAGATTCTTAAGTGCTAGGCGAAACAATTAGGGTCTCAAATATACCGCACACAGAATGCAAATATAACAGAGGGACGACGACGTCCTGGTTCCCCAGTATAGGGAATAAAACAAGTTATTTTGTTTTGTGCTTCAAACTGTGCTTCCAACAGTACACAACGGCTGTATTACATCTAGTGATATAAAAAAAGGAGCCCCTGAAATATAGTGAATATATACAACGTTATCTTACAGTTTTTATGAATGAAGTTTTCAAGCCATCTCATTTTTTGTTATTCACGTGGAAGATGTCTGTAACATTTATTTTATATTCTTCGTTCTAGCATATATCTCTATGCTCTATGCCAGCACGCCTTATGATGCCGTTTGCTCCCAACCGTGGGTTCATGGGGTTCGAATCCAAATCTGGCCACCGGTCTCGTGCATGACATCACATGAAACCATAAGCCATTTATTATTCCCATACTTTCAGTTGTCAGGCCAAAATAATCTTCTTGTTAGTCAATTATGAATTTCTCATTAACTTTCTGAATAATATAACCAATGATGGTGCCAGGGAACTATCAAATTTTTTCATCGAAGTCTTTGAAACATTATAATAAGTAATTTACCTTTTTTTTTAAATGAAATGTATGTATTCTTCAGTGTTTTTTGCTTTTTTGTCTTTCGTAAGAACGTATATTCATGTAACAAAATAATCCAAATTTCAAGCAATGACATATATGACTTTCGAAACAATAAATTGATTGAATTGAGAAAATTCAATTGAAATCACACTCTAGAAGGTAAGAGTCCCGTCTTCCCTATCTCGCATAAGTCTCTCGAATATTTTTATTATTATTGTTCATTCAGTTTTGATCATAAGATCCTATACCAATATTTTGGGAAATTGTATGCGTCTAGTTGATTTTCAGGGGATCCTTCTCACAGGATATTGTCGACTGGACAGATCATTTAATTATGTTGTTATGATCTTTCCTTGGGTTCGTTTATTGAAACTCCAAACAACACTAAACTACTTTTATCTCAACTCTTCATTACAATCACTGAAATTGGAGTTGTACGGAACAGGCTTCACGCTTTCTGGCCGAAGGATATCACTGCTTACCAAAGAAACTTCTGCACCGATGTCTATGGTGCATGTAACGTCCATTTCATTCAATTTTCCTGGTATGGTCAGACTTTCGGTTATTCTCCTCAACCTGTTAACACAGATGACCCTCGGTGAACTTGACCTCGCAGGTGATTGTGAGCTTGGCGACGCGACGTCCTGGCAGGTGAGGTGGACCTTGGTGGCATTTTCATCTCACAATCTTTTATAAAATGTCCCGATCTTCCACATCTATAGTATGTCCTCTGTGGCATTCTCTCCCTGCAGTCTTTAATAAAATGCCACGGTTTTCCGCATCTATAGCAACTCCTCTGCGGCATTTTCACCCAGCAGTCTTTTATAAGATGTCCCAGTTTTCCACATCTATATGTTATATATTTCTCTCTCTCTCTCCACTAATCATTGATTTGATATCTTCCAGAACCTTCTTGACTGAACATCGTTGTTCAGGTTCTTCTATTGAAACTGTACGCACTTTCGGCATCGACGTGTTAAAAGCCGCCTCCACTTCTAAAGAGCGAACCAAAGCATCACTACTTCTCTTGAAGTTTGTCAATCGCAGAGTTCTTTGTACCTCCGGATTTTTCTGTGCATCTATAAACATCTGTACCGCTAGCTGCTCCTTGAAATGTGCTTCTGGGTAAGGCGTCTCACGTCTGCTTCAAATTCTTGCAGACTCTCACCGGATTTTTGTATGCGTGTTTTCATTTGGGCCCGGTACTATTCGCGATGTTGGTCGCTATACCGCAACTCTAAGGCAGGAATCAGATCCTGATATTCATCTTGTTGTTCGCTGGGTATCGTCTGCAACGAACCCAAACCTGACCTTCTCAAAGCTACTATGAGTACCGTAGATTTTTCTTCTTCGCCTCATCCATTGGTTGCTACAGCAGACTCGAATTATCGACGATACATGGACTAAGACGACTGACCATCAAAAGTCGGTGACCCTCTCAAAGCTACTATGAGTGCCGTAGATTTTTCTTCTTTGCCTCATCCATTGGTTGCTGCCGCAGTCTCGAATTATCGACGATACATGGACTGAGACGGCTGACCATCAAAAGTCGGTGGTTTCACAGAAATACCAGATGTGGCAACCTCGGCGATCTTGGTTCTTGAGAAAAACTATCTTTTTCTAGACCTCTCAACTCATTTCTCATCTCCTCTCGAACTGTATCCACTATATTATTGAATTCATCGTCTACTTTCCTGGCGTCTTACTTCAGTTCTTCTTTTAGTTCTTCCACTCGTACTTCAGTTTTATTTAATACATGCTCGAAGAACCTTTTTTGATGTTCTGGAACCTTCTGGAAGTCTGCTTTCCGTTGTTTTTCAATTTTTCCTAATTCATTCTTTTGTTTTTCTGGAATGTTTCGTCTCGTTCTTTCTTTTCAACTTCCCGTTCTTTCTTTTCATCTTTCCGTTTCATTTCCTCGTTCTAATTCTTTTTCTTCATTTTCTCGTTCTAATCCTCGTTCTTTTTCTTCATTTTCTCCTTCTGATTCTCGTTCTTCTTTTCATTTTCGAGAATTTTTCCGAGTGCATTTCTCGTTCTTTTTCCTCCTGCCGTCGCTTTTCCTCTAGTTCTTTCTCCTTCAGCCGTCGCTTTTCCTCTAGTTCTTCCTCCTTCAGCCGTTGCTTTTCATCAACATGTCCTCTATCGTATCGTACGATGTATTTCTCGTATTCACCATCAATTATTTTTATTTACCAGCAAAAGTCCTACTTCTGACACCACTGTTACGAATTTTTTTTGGGTTCATTTATTAAAACTCAAAACAACACTAAACTACTTTTATTGCAACTCTTTGTCACAATACTCTTTGTCAAATTGCCCCGCTAACTAACCAACGCCCTGTACTGAAACTCTCTGTATTAGAAATTCCCCCCACTTCGACTTCTGCACTTAGCAATACCAAAGCTCTCCCCAATAAAAACTCTGTAAAACTCTCCGCCCTCTCCACTGAGTTAGAAACTCTGAGAACTATCTGAATAACTATTTCTGAATTAACTCGGACGTAGCGATAAATCGCTTCCGTATGTATACCTGCGTACGCGTATGGAGAATCTTCCAGTTACATCTCGATGATCGAGATTCCGCAGGTAAACAATCTTTCCTCGACCCCTGATATTATTTTGCGTTTACGAGCGACAAGGTCGGCGCTAGGAAATTTCGTAACAATATATTTCATAATGATGATTAATGTGGTGACTTGCCAGAAAAATTTACTAGAAGTCAACTATCATGATTCTCCAGAATCCCCCTGTAATTTCAGAATACTTGTTATAATCACAAGTTAACAATTAGTTATTTTATTATTTTATCGCTTGCGTTTCCAATTATACTTCGATGTCGCCTATATCAATAAGACAAAGAATGCAAGTTGCATTTGAATGGCACTTGGAGGCCTTCGGCTGTGATACAGTTGATGTAGACTTCTCAATGAATGAATTGAATACCGTTACTTTTCTGGTCGATAAATGTTGTTCTTTTTTGCAATGAAATGACTGGTGCACTCTACTGCCATGCACATCAGAGTCACAATGAAATTCGAGAAGAATTCAAATAGCATTCGAATTTTCGAGTCATATGGGGAGATATACAACAATCATGTCAAAAATACTGAAATTAGTTCTATTCAATGTTAGAACCTTATTAATGGGCTATGGTGTACTTAATTATTTTCTGCAAACAAACGATTGCAACATCATTGGATTATCTGAGACCTGGTTGAACAAACATATTGATTCTGAGTCTATCGCTATACAATCATACAAATCATTCGGAGTGGATAGAGAAGCAAGAGGAGTAGGATTAGATTTATATACATGAATCGCTCAATTATAAAATTATCTCTTCGTAGGTGAGTCCTTCTTTAGAACAGTTTTGGATATCACTAACATCAAAGTATATAGTAACACCACATCTCAGTGATATTTCTTCCTCAAATTCGATAAAATCTGACTTGAAATTATAATATTCTGAAAAATCGAAAATTTTCTGGATCATAATCGACAAATTCTGAATTACAATTGATATTTTCTGATTAACAATTTTTTTCTGAATTAAAATTGGAAGAGGTGTGAAATAACAAACCATAGCCAAACCTTGATTGACTTTCTCATAGTATCAAATGAGGAAGATATCTAAAAAATTGATATACTGGCTATACACGGAGTATCGGACGATTTTGCAATATCCTGCGATATTTTATTGCAAAGATTAAAAAAATACAGGAAATTAGTATTCGAGATTACTCAAACTTTGATATAAATATTTTTCATGAGGACCTTCAAACTTACAACTGGAATGACATTTTCGAATTACAAACCCGGGATGAAATGGTTACCTATCTCAACTCTGGTGTACTTCCTCTTTCTGATCACCATGCTCCCCTCAAAACTATGAGCGTGACAAAACCCCCTGCCCCTCGGCTTACTTTTAATATAAAACAAATGATTAAACAGAGAGAGAAACCATTCAATAAATATAAAAAGCTCAGAACCACCGAATCGTGGAAGAGTTATACCATTATGAGAAATTACACTGCAGGTGCGATACGTCGTGAAAAACAGCATTCCTTGATCATATTTTGCAGAAAAAACGATTAAAAAAATTACAATACCCTCAGGTCACTAGATGTTTTACGACCTAAATCATTGCGGACTCTCCCAGAACAGCTGCAAGATGTGAACAAGATAAATGAATATTTCAATTGCATTCCAAGTTTTGATAGGACATACATCCAGAATTCTCTCATCGATAAATATACAAATCATTCTGACGAAACGGAATTCTTTTTCTCTAAAATATGTGCACGAACAGTTGAATAATATCTGAGAAAAATCAAAAGTAATGCGATTGAATCCAATTAAATTTCCATTAAAAGGATTCGAATTGTACAGTCTTATCTATTTGATCACATAACTTTTATCCTCAATTCAGCAATTAACATGAACGTTTTTGCATCTGATTGGGAACAAGCCTTAATTCGCCCTGAACCCGAATGAGGCAGTCCGTTACAGTTCACCGATCTGAGGCCAATAAGTATCTTGCCTTCCCAATATAAAGTTCTCAAACTTTTTCTGAAGGATCGAATTACTTATACATACACATCAAATAATAACTTCGGCCCATTCGGGATTTCGAAGAGCACATAGCACTAGAACATCTCTCCTGAAAGTCACAGACGACGTCTTTAAGGCTATTGATGATGGCAGTCTGACTTGTCTAGTATTGTAAGACTACAGCTAGCGGAAACCTTTCCGAACAAAAACACACACATATATATGAACGATAGAAGCAATAATGTCTGTATAATTAACAAATTAATGAAATTATTGCGACAAGCGACATTCAGACAAATTAGAATTCAAGAAAAATAAACTTCCCCAAGCGGGTACAATTTGGAACTAAAACCATTTGATATAATGAACGACGACTTGGTGACGAGGTCTAAGTCTCCTTAATTCCCAACTCTCATTTTGACAAAATGAAGACTGTGTTTTTGTGGATGGAGGAATGGTATTTATAGCTGTATGAGAGTTCGACGATGTTGAACATGTGGTCGGACCCGATGTAGGTCTGGTTCGAATCCTTTTCAAACCAGTGAAAAATTATAGCATTTGAAAATCAAGGCGGAGAAAAGCAGGCGAGGTTTGATGCTTCACTGGCGTAAGCTGACTAAACGGTTCGCAGCAGCTAGTCTTTCATATTTTTTTAAAGATCGTACATCGTTCCTGCTGATGAAAATCATTTAAAATGGGAATCTGCACTCGTAGGAACAAAGGGATAATATATAAAAAAATCTATGTATCCAGAGTTAAAAAGTTCAAAACTTTTTCATTCATTTTCAGATTGGTTTCAAAGGATTTGGCTTATCTCCATCTCAGCTGGATACCACTGCCAAGTTTATGTATGATGGTAAACAGTATCAGCTCAGACATGGTAGTGTCATCATAGCTGCCATTACTTCTTGTACCAACACAAGTAACCCTAGTGTTATGCTTGGTGCTGGTCTGCTAGCCAAGAATGCTGTAGATGCTGGTCTCAGTGTAGCCCCTTATATAAAAACAAGTCTCTCTCCAGGATCAGGGGTTGTAACTTACTACTTGCAGGAGTCTGGAGTGATTCCATCTTTAGAGCAGCTTGGATTTAATATTGTTGGTGAGTCTTATGAAATACCATAATAACTATATAGAAGACGTTGAATGAATCACATTTAAAATTTCGTGGAATTTTTTCATCTGCATCTTGAATTGTGAATTTTTGTGTTAAATTATATTTGAGGTTTGTGTGTTTCTATTATTTATTGTTTCATTGATATATGTGTTCTCTGAGCTGAACTCCTCGTGCTTGTCGACTCATTTGATGTAAATACAAAACAGCTGCCCGACGCGACGTCGAAAAGGCTCTGTCTTGCCGTTACTACATGTCGGCAAACTGTTTCTCTTTGGCATTATTTGGTATCTATAAAATTTTGGCCGTGACCGCACGGTCGACTGTCCGCCGTCGAAGCTGTTTAATAGATAGGCCGACGTTTTACTTGCTGGAGTTTATATGTCTGCATCGACGATCATGCGTCGCCAGAGCGCAATACAGAGATCAATTTCATTGGTGGAAATTTACGATGTGGGCGGAGATGCAGTAGCCGCGATTTTCAAGTTGTAATGTAATTCATTAAAGAGTGTGTTCACATTCGACCAGAATCAAAATGAACATCAGTATAAGGAAAGTTGTTTGGTCGAGAGTGGTTCATCCCACAATTATTTATCATTGAACTCTATCTTACTTTGACATCGATTCAAATGTATCTTACATATTTTAAAATTTTAATCAAAGGTGATACCACGAGTCCTTCAAATTTAATCGATAAATTTTCATTTTCCACAAAAACTTTTTTATTTGGCAAAAGTATGAAAACAAACCGATTGATAAAATCACGAGTCCGTAGAACGAGTGATTTTATCTAATTCGGGTTGTTTGAATGCTTTTGCCTCAAAATAAAAGAGTTTGAGTGTTTCGAAAATAAAAATTCATCTTATTGAATTTGAAGAACAAGTTGTATTTGGAGAGATTATTTTTTGAACAAATAGAAGGAAAAACAATTTAATTGATCAGTATTTCATTCACATAAGAAGGAAAGGAGAATAGGTGAAAATTTTACAAATTTGAAATGTCAAACAACGATGTATGCCATCTATGATCCAGAAGAGATATGATGCTTACGCAGTGCAAATGATAATGCTTGCTGACGATACCAAGAGATGGCGTCACACCTCTCATTGTACAAGGTTGATAATTGAAAATTTCTTATGAATTGAAAATCGCGCCAGAAGGAACATAAAATCATTTGTTATGTCATTGTTTCAAAATCTTCATACAACGGTTTCTTCCCATACCACAAAAAATGAATTGTATTTAATAAAAACTAATTGAACGTCATCTTTATTTAAGTTAAGGAAACCTTAAATATTTGAATCGGTCGTTCGCTATATCTGTCATAAAGTTGGGGTTATTTGGAGCTATTTACGTGTTCATTGGAATGTGTTTTTTATGTTATTATTATGCTGAAAAAGTGAATGACTATTAATAATAAGGTAACTCTTCATTCATGATAATTTATATAAATATGAGCCAGTTCAATAGAATCGACGCGGTAAACCTTATAGTTTTGACAGTTCAAAGGTAAACAGCGTTCAATCAAGGACCAGCAGTTTATATATATATATATATATATATATATATATATATATATATATATATATATATATATATAAACTTGGGAATTATATTTGGGACATTTTCATTTTTCATCCGTGGCTTCATCGTTTTTACTATAATGACTCCATATGAAGCTTGAATATCTTGATAGTAACCCTAGTAACCCATTTCCTGCCTGAAGAAGAGAGGAGAGGAATTCTTTGCTGACAAGTTGAGAACAAAACTTGGGAATTATATTTGAACCAGCAGCAAAAGCGAAAGTGTACTCTATAACAATGTATTTCCAATATTTCGACAATTGGTTATTGCCATCATCAGGGAGCTACAAAAGAATGCTAATGAATGAAGTATGAAACATCATTTTGCTTCCTTACATTGTAAGTGAGGATGGTTGAAAAAGTCAGTTGACACATAGTATAATTTTAAAAAACATTGATACATTTCAGTACAACACTTGAACACGTTAAAAACTTTTTTCTTCCATTCTATCCTTTTGTTTTTAACTTGTCAGCAAAGACTATATATATATATACATATATATATATATATATATATATATATATATATATATATATATATATATATATATAGACATATATACGGCCATTCAAGAGCCCGTAAAAGATATTGAGCGTCAGTTGTGTGGCCCGATCAGACGTTGTGTGTCCCGAGTCTGGGCTCCACAACGTATGCCGGTGTATATATGTTCTGATGGGCTTTACAACGGTGCTGAAACTATTTCCCAATTTTTTGCTAGGGCTCCACAAGAACACTTTAACCAATCAAAGATACAGCACTTAGTTCACGGAATTCATAGAAGGGGGCAGTGTACTCACATACAGATTATTATTTCAACAACGTAGATGAGCCCCAATATTTCACAATATTTTATGTTCGTTGTTTAGCCCTAGATTTGGCAACATGCATACGTAGTGTGAGGGCTTCACAGAGTTAGTTTCATGGCTATTTCCAATATCAAACGATCAAGAATCTGACTCTGTGAAGCCCACCTAACGAGGTGTGTATCTTTGCGAGCAGTGGCGATTCGATTTCACGAATTCAATTATCGAATTGCTTAGACTATGTGTATGTAATTATGATTGAGCGGTCATGGTCATAGTTTAAACTTCTTGATAATCGAATTCATGAAATAGAATCGCTTCTCTGTATTGAAATGCCATGGACTATTTGCATGCATGGGAGTATTTTCATCGGAAAAGTAGTCTCTAAAATTGCAAATCTGAATTCAGCTTATATACTAGACGACAATTCTTGTTTACTCTGGTGGCGGGGTTATTCAACTCATACGAATCCTCATAATTTGCAAGGAAATGAGTTTATCTGAGATAAATATTCTTTTTAGAATATTTACTTCGTTCCTTCGCTCCATTGGACCGTTTCCTTTGTTCCTAGTACCAGTTGTCGATTGTCTCAATTTTCACAAAAATTGGAAAATTCATGTGCAGTCTCGACTATCCATGTACTCACATTTCGTTTTTTTCTGATGTGAGCATACCGTTGACATGCTACGAGTAACTTAAGATTCAGAGATATGATTACTATTACGAACGGTCCAGAGCAGCACTCCCAGCCTTCCTAGACAGCACTTCTCTCGTATGGGTTTCAATAAAGTCATTCAACTCTAATTTTGGGCAGGATACGAAGGAAATCAAACCAAAAATAGTCTGAAGGAACTTTAATGAAATAATCTAGTCGGCAATTTATGTAACATGTCTTAAATAATATATGAAAATAACTGTTTATAAAAAACAATCCAAATTATGAAAACTTCTAGATAAAACAATCAAATCTTAGTATAATTCAATTATTTTATTTATGTTTATAAGAGTTGAAAACAAACGCTTTTATTTTAACCCAATTTTTGTTGTTGAACAGTTTTTTATTTTCTTCAATAAATTGTTCAACTTCATGTTTTCTTGGGGGAATACTTTTCTCTATGTGTTTTTTGAAAAATGAACATATCCTTTCTTTTTGGTCTTCAGTAAAATACACTCTCCGGACTGAAACAAAAAATAAAACTGTTTACTTTCTTTAAAAAAATATATAGCCATTCAGACTTTGAGAAAGTTTGTTTCGATGAAATGGTAGAATCGGTAGAGGTTTGACACAACAATATTATACAATGCAGTAAATGAAATATTTATACTGTTGCAATATCTTAATCGAATGACTGTAATATAAAAAAAACAGGATGAAATATTTTACCCTTTTCAGGAGCACCAGACTTTATGACTCCAGTTTTTTCGTCTCTCTGTTTTTTCCATAGGTTTGGTGGGGCAGAATTACTGGGTAAATAATCTAAATGTGGAAAAAATACATTAATTATTCTCAGCCCCCTACAAGGGTATTTTTGTATTTGTACCATTCTTATGTAGAAGTGAATTTTTGCCAGAAAATGGATGAAATAAATCAATGATAGAAATCTCTAGACCATTTCTGCAATATTTATTTATTTGAAAATTTTTGTCCAATATTTACCAAAGACTTCAATTCTACCATGAAGATGGATCCATGAGGACATGAACAGAACATTTTTGGGAAATACTCACTTGGGAAATACATCAAAAATAAAAAATTTATAAGGATGCACAAGAATTGAAAACTTTTCGAGAAAAAATTATAAAAAAAAACGTTTTTATACAAAGGTAAAAATAATTTATTTCATTCGTCAATCTAGGTTATACCGTGACTAAGAGATTCAAAATCTTGTCCCGCAAGATGACCTATTTTGTATCGGCAGCAAACTTTTGAGTCTGTTACAGAAAAATCCAGATCAAACAATGAAAAAAATTAAATTTTTTCCATTTTAGTACATTTGTCTTTGAAAATGTTCTTTATCTAATTTTTAATTTTAACTTTTTAGTTTTGGAGCCGCTACGATGAATTTAAGAATTTTGTCAAAAAACTCCCTTCAAATTTGTTTAACTTAAAAAAATCTATATTTGTAATATTAGCTAAGAACTTTTAATTTTTTATCGTGAGTATTTTCCAAAAATATTTCACGTATGTCCTTACATGGTTTCCCCTCCTATTGTATAACTTGAATATTTCAACTAACGATAGACATGTAGGTCCGAAATGTGTTCGGATAATTCAAATAAATGTTGTAGAATTGACTTTGGGCTTTTTACTCATGTGCACTTGTATAGTTAAAGGTTACTAGAAAATGCTCACTTTCATCCTCAGAGTCACTCAATGAATCATTAGTGATAGCTGTTGATCGCTTCTTTTTTCTGGGTGGATCGTTTGATAAACTATCTTCATCAGAGTCTTCGGAGACAACATTATCTGAAAGCTCAATTTCGTCAAGGCTCTTGCCCTTGTACATGGCAGTTTGACCTTTATTTATAGCGAGCAATATTTTCGACACTTTTGCCGTCTGATACACATCTTGTGGTAGCCTGAAATCATTCAATTTCTCTCTATATATATATATATATATATATATATATATATATATTTTTGCGTTTGTTTTGATTAGATTAAAGTCAGCCTCATTTTGGCAATATAAGTTTGAATTCTTTAGTCTGACATTTATTATAGGTGAATGGTTTTAATCCTTTTTGTTTCCACCCTGATTTCAAAATAACTAAAATTCCTTTTAGTAAGTGAGTAATTTTTTTTTCAATATTTATATTTTAAAATTATTTCATTTTTATAATATTATATTTTTTTATTTACATATTGTTATATTCATATACTGTTTGCCTTTTATGTCTTGATATTTCTATTTTTCTATATTTCTAAATTTAATATTTCTACAGTGTCACACATAAAGTTCGCGAAATATGGAATTTTTTTTTATTAATAGATATAATGAAAATTTGGCTTGGCAGTTAGTTTGTGCTTGAAAAATAAGTAAAAAACAGCCTCTTTCCTTTTGTCGTGTGATACTCTAAACCTGTCAAATTTGACATTTTTTTCGAAAATCCTCAAAAAATCAGTTTTTTTTTGGAAATTTCGAAAAATGCCAAAGAGAAAAAGTGCTCAGTTTCCAATTTTATACATTTGCTCGAAATTTGGACTCTCTACTGTCACTTCGACTTTTTTCCAATTTTTTTAATTTTTCGAATCTTTCGCTCTATCGATTCGAACGAAACATGATTCAAATTTTATAATTTTGATGAATACGAGAGTTCAATGTCATATCTTGCCCAGAAAATACCCGCATTGGCCTGTTACCAGAAAAAGAAATGAATACACCTCCAGAAATTCGTCTTTGTTGTTGCAAAGTTCATCTAGTTTTTTCATTTCATTGTTAAACTGATTCGGTTTTCCAATATATGGACGTTAATATGTCAGTAATCGAAAAAACGTATTTCTCTTCATTCTTATTCAACAAGGTGACTGTTGGATGTAAACTGTTAGATGTAGTTATCGAGCAAATAATAACGCTTCTTGAGTTAATTTCATAAATCTTATATTTTTTATTTTCACTATTAGGTGTGTAAATAACATTAAAACAAAATAACTATAACCAAATTCACAACAAAACATCATAACATTCATTGATTTATCTCAATAATCTTTCCCGTTCTATACAAATTATAGTCCTTTCATTCACAGACATACCTACATGGAAAAACCGAATCAGTTTAACAATGAAATGAAAAAACTAGATGAACTTTGCAACAACAAAGACGAATTTCTGGAGGTGTATTCATTTCTTTTTCTGGTAACAGGCCAATGCGGGTATTTTCTGGGCAAGATATGACATTGAAGTCTCGTATTCATCAAAATTATGAAATTTGAATCATGTTTCGTTCGAATCGATAGAGCGAAAGATTCGAAAAATTAAAAAAATTGGAAAAAAGTCGAAGTGACAGTAAAGAGTCCAAATTTCGAGCAAAGGTATAAAATTGGAAACTGAGCACTTTTTCTCTTTGGCATTTTTCGAAATTTCCAAAAAAAACTGATTTTTTGAGGATTTTCGAAAAAAAATGTCAAATTTGACAGGTTTAGAGTATCACATGACAAAAGGAAAGAGGCTGTTTTTCACTAATTTTTCAAGCAAAAACTAACTGCCAACCAAATTTTCATTATATCTATCAATAAAAAAAACTTCCATATGTCGCGAACTTTATGTGTGACACTGTATATTTCTAAATTTGATATTTCTATATTTTTTGATATAATATTTCAATCATTATTATTATTATTCAATATTATTATTATCATTATAAAACTTTCATCCTGATTTTTATTTATCCCTAATCCAACCAAACAAATCAAAATGCTGTCTTTGCAAGCAGATGCTGCGAATGAGAGAGTAACAAAGGATATTTCAATTTGTCAACAGAAAGGAATCTGAGATTTTATTATGTAAACTAGAAATGTTTTCAGATGTATGTGTAAAAATCATATCTTCATATGTGATGATATATAAACTGAGATTTAACAAATGTGAAAGTCTTATTTAGATTATTCGATTTGTGGATAGATTGTATTGTTCTTCTATATATTGCTATTTGTAATTTATTTTATGTTTGACACGCTTTGTCGCCAAGTTTTTTTCTACTTATGATAATAAAGTATACTTTTAATTGAATTTATTTCATTCAGCTCTTAACTAAGTACTTAGGTTATTATTATTTTGACTGCCAGAAACAGATATACCCTACAAAATGACAAAACTAAATTATTTATATGAACGCACCTATAATATTCATCGTGGGTTTTCTTGGTATGTCCCATGAATTTGGCAAGCTGTTCCACTTCTGCATCATTTATATTCAAAACCTGAATTATACTCGCTATTTGTTTTCTTAAGCGTGTTGATGTTATTAACTCCGTATTCGAAACACCGCTTTCGTTCGCCAATTTTTTCAGAATGTGGTAACCGCTTAGCCATCGATTTTCCGTCTTCGGATTCGCGAATAAATATTCATTTGATTGGGGAACACACTTATCTCGAATATTTAACATTGCGGTAATGAAATTTTGTATGTTGCTGGGAAATAAAATGGCTACTGGCTTACTTCCTTTGCCACCTGTTACAACTCTCATGAATTTTTTCGAAAGAATTTTTTCACTTTCTGTTAAAGTATCTAAGAAATCGCAATTGTGCTCTTTATTTCTTTGCGAGCTATACACACTTGTTTTAAGGAACTGGATCTCCCCAATTCTTTTGCGATTAAGTAAAAGTGTTAAGGCTAGGACACATTCGGCAAGGATTCTGTAATTTTTTTTGATATCTTGAGATACTTTAATATTTTTGAAGGCATTATTTGCTTTACCCATAACATATTTTTGAAAGACCATCAAGTCGCTAGTAAGAGGAAGCAATTTGGGCTTTTGCCAGTTTTTCTCATTTAAATCTTTCAGTGCAATACTTGAAATTTCTGTTTTCCAGTTCTGTTCAATCAAAGCTTTTAGCCTCTTCACCTCTTTTAAACGTTGTTCACTATTTTCATGTGGCAAAAGCTTAGATTTTTTAATAATGAGTCTTGTGGCAGCGTCGCATATATATTTCAGATTGGTACCCATGTGAAGTGCCAAACTACCCGCTCTAAATGTTTTTTCATTCATATCAAACCCACTCAATACTTTAGTAGCTGCAACAAAATTATCAAAGTATTCCGGTTTGAGAATATCAAAAAGCTGTTTGGGACCACAGGTTTTTTTCAATTCTAGTAGCAGTCTACCCATTTCTCGGAGTTTGTTTGAAATAACGTTTTTTATTTGAGTTCTTTTATGCTTTTTAAGTTGACTTTCGCCATAACTACATATGAGTACATCACTCATAGCCGCTTTAGAAACTTTGTCATTTCTCATTATTGGAAAAACTTCTTTTTTCAATTGGAGGGAATCATAAAAATCCTTGTAAGGACCTGAGCAGACTGTGAACAACTGGATTTTTGATAAATGATTTTCTCGACCTAAGGAATTGTCATTTTTGTCTTTCAGCATACACCGACTTCGATGTCGCCGAATATAAGCACGCTTAAAAAATCCAAGACAACTGTCACAAGGGAGATAAGTTCCATCCTCTAAATCAGGATTATCTTGTGTATCTCGAGGTCTTCGTATTGGTCTTATTGATGCTTCTATATTGTGACGAACATAATTTCCTTGACGACGGATAGCATCAAGTAATAATTTCCTTTTCTTATTCGAACTTGGCAAGCTTAATGCCTCCGCAACCTCTCCTTCTTCAGAATGGTTTCTTTCTAAATGTCTCGGAAAATGGGTAACCTCACTCATGCAATAAGGACACATATTTTTTTTAGTCCATGGTCTGCAATTTGAAATTGCATCCACTTTACTTCTTCCTTCCTTAAATATCAGAAATTAAATTTTCAATGTTACAAATTTGAAAGAACAAACTTTTCAAAAATATGATTGAATCATTGCAAAGGAGCGTGATCTTGATGCTTTCTAAATAAAAAAACTACACATTTCATGTACACCCAAATAAATAATTAAGTTTCTGAAAATCATTTTGATTTTATTCACTCCAAGAGATACATATACAGAGTGCCCCAAACTCATTAAACTATTAAAAATTTATGAAAAGCACAAAAAATATCACGAACGACGAATCCATTATATTACATATATTTAAAAAAATATAAACCTGCCACCATGTTTATGAAAATTTCTTTACACATTGGAATATTTTAAACAGTAATCCTTTTTGGAATTCAATTTTCTTTGCTAATTTCGATGACTTCTATTGGAATTTCACATATATTTATTCCTTGAATTATCTTTGGCCTCTTTTATATAAATAAATATAAAATATACTAATTTATAATTCCCTTACCTCCATGATCCTGCCGAAATTACTTAAAATTCTATCTGTTTTTTTTTTGGGCTTTACTTGGCCCATCTTCATTTGCTAGAATTAGAGTAATGTAAATTAACAAAATCCATTCAACATTAAAAAATAGAACGATATCATTTTATAGTTTGTTTCTGAAAAATGCTTCTTGCAAGAAATTATTGAATCTATCAACTTCGGTTTTCAATTGTTATCTCTTTTCACATTTTCATCTATCTCCCTTCAGCAGTGGCTTGAAAATGTAGGTTCAAAATAAAATTCAAGTTATAATAAGGCAAGGAAAAAATAAAGAACAAATGACTCTCCCCATACCAAAAGTCAGAATATATTATGAAAATAGATTTTGTGTTGAATTACTCTTTTGAAAATATTTTCAACAGGGTATCATAAAAAATAAATTTACAATAAAAAAGTTGAAAGATGTTTCCAAGACAGAAGGTCAAATGTGTAAAAATGTTCGGGCATATCTTGTGAAATATTTTTAGGTAATTCAGAGAATATTTAAATTTTGTCTAGTGAACCAATTTTTGGCATGTATTAAATTTTTTATGTTTATTGAGTAACAAGCTTGCAATAGAGTGTTTCAAATTTCAAATTACGGACATTATCAACAAACTGAAATCAATAAATGACATACTGGAATTGATATTTATTTCAATTGTGACCGAGTGATTTGTTTAGCAGAATTTCTTGTTCGCTTTTTCATATCTGAAACCGAGTTGATAAAAAATGTATTTGATGTTTTATGCAATTACTCCATTACCTGCGCGCCATTGCTTTCAGAATAAGCAACAGAAACACTGGGTTCCTGTCCCAAAGAAAGTAGAGATTTTTCTCGACAGGGCAATATTTCTTTTTCTATTTGCATATTCTCAGTGTTTGGATTATAATCAGTAATCGGTGTTTTAGAACGCATATCCTCTTTAGTCACTGGCAATACCATCCCTGTAAAGTGAGAATATATTTCTTCAGCACCTTCTTTGTTCTCATTGTCCTTTAATATTGCGAAAACCACTTGTCCGCAACCCAAAGAACTTTCGATAGCTGGTGTTTCAAGCCAATTATTATCTTCAGGTGCTGGCAATCCTTGAGAATTTCTTCCTGCAGAACTCTCTCCAAGGGCATTGTTTTCCTCTGCTAGTTCTAATGTCACTTGTTCATTACCAATCGGAGAATTTTCGATATCTGGCGATTCAGCTCTATTAACAATTTCTGCAGGATGTTTTTCGTCAATGTCTCTGATTGGAGAGGTAGGAAATAAGTAAATTGACTCATTATTACTTTCAGTATTATTCCAACTGTTATTGATGTGTTTTGTTGGCGTCGATATCATGTAACATGGACATGCCTTATTCGGGGTTTCAATTTCAAGAATCCTTCTAGGCTCTACAGTTTCTATCAAAGAAACGTTTTCGAGTGTATGATAAGTCCTTTCCGAAATATCTTCTACAGCTAGTTTTTCAATTTCACGGTCAATATTTTCTACAGATTGAAACATTTTGTCATAGGTATTCATAATTTTTTTTGGTGAAACCTCTATGAAACCTGGGTTAGATTGGCGTGGGCTCACCACAGAAGGTGATGTGGTGTGAGTATCATAATGTGAACTAGCCTGCAATAATGGAAAATAAGCCGTTAAAAAAATCGTGATATTACTTTCGGAAAACGAACTATGCACGTTTGATCGGATCGAAAAATTAAGATGTTTCAGGATTTCCAAAAGAATATTTCAAAATTTTATGTGACATTATAAATACACGTCATTGAGACGACTCATTCTTATCTCTTTATATCTAATTTTTTTGACTTTTTTCAGCAATACCTACATGATTAAGAAGTTTTTCAGACTTTGAGAAACAAACTGGTATGGAAGTTTCCTCTCACGAAATCATGAATAATTACATGGGGAACCAATGACCTAGAATTCAATACATTCATGAATTCAACTATGAAATAAGATTTTGAGTGAGAGAAACTTCCTTTGGGCGAAAAAAAAGACAGGCATTTAAATAAAGCCTTTCCAAACAAAATCCTGACATCAAAATTCGATGTTAGAATATTGCTTTCAATAAACTTTTGATTAAGAATATGCTATGTACTATGTTTGGTCTAGGTTATTTTCTGAGATTACCTATTTCGTATTCGTGGCAAGCTCTTGAATCTGTTATTCACTGAATATCCTAGATAAAACAATCGAAGATATTATTTTTTTTATAAAAATATTTTTCAATTTTTTTTTATTTTTCCATTTTGGTGCATTTTGATAAAAGTTTGTCTAAATTTTTTCTATCATTTCTATTTAACTTTTTCAGTCAGTCATGAAATTCTGTATACTCTTGAATTCCGACAAAAAATTATCCGTCCTCAAAAACCTGTATTTTCTATATGGCCTCTCTATTTTGAATAGAATCAGGCTATAATCCAAACCTCGTCGCCATAAATCGGGTTTCAAAAACTACTATGAAACAATTTTGAATGGATATGGGCTAGAATCACAGAACTCACCACCTTAGAGCCGCCATCCTGAATTCGTGAATTTTTATGAAAAAAAAATTATGGACATATAATCGGGTCAAAATCACAAAACTCATCCGCCATCTTGAATTCATAAATGTTGTCAAAAAACTCATAATATTGTACCAAATTCATGATCCCCGACATCAAAAACCCCTACATACTTATATTCAATAGAATCGGCCTCAATCACAAAACTCGTCAGCCATCTTGATTGTATGAATTTTAACAAAAAATCTCAACCTACAACCCCGAAAATCCCAACATATTAATTTTGAATCGAATCGGATAATCACAATACTGGTCCGCCATTTTGAAGCTCCCAATTCAATTTTTCTCTAACAATTTCATAATGCATTGTCACTGAAATTTTGAGCACCTGCCAAATTTCAAGTTAATTGAACGGCTAGAAGTGGGTCAAAATTAATTTGCAAGATTCCACCCGAGAAAATAGGCATGTGAAATTAAAGCTTGTAAAAAAGAATATGTATATTTATCAATTTCAATGCCTGCATATCTGAAACAATTCATTTCAGGATATTGGTTCCCTATGTCATTATATCTATTATTCTACGTGAAGAATATCTCTTACTCGTAGTCCCAAAAGCAGAGAAAATTATATATCACTCGAAATTTTCCTTATTTGTGCTGAATAGCAATAAAAATAATTTCAAAGGACAATAAAATTTTTAAAAAACGTGAAAAAACGAAAAAGAACCGAGAAAAATATATTTTCAACCCCCTTTACTTTGCCCCAATAACTGTGAAGAATTTTTACTTGATACGCTGATGCGCTCAAAATGTATGGGATGAACTAACAAGCCTATTTTTTCGTTTCAACAATACATCGACAACTCCGTTGATAGAGCTAGTAGAAAATCTCATGGCGTGTGGTCTACAAGAGTGCTCTCACCAAAATATCCTCATTTATTATCAGAAAACGTCCGAAAAGCTCACAAGTATGATCATTGATACTTTGAGATCCAATCAATATTACGGTAGAAGTTTTGCAAACGGTGTCTATTGATAATAATACATTTGTAACAGCGAACTTGTAGATCACACGCAATGAAATTTTCAATTCACTGTAGTATAATGCATTTTTGCAGTAAAACTATTCATAGTCACAAATGAATGAAACTGTCTTACCTCATCCACTGGGCAGTCTCTTCCTTTGCAAAGGTTCAAAATCATTTTTGACCTGTTAGACATCTTGGCGCCAATCGGGCCACACTACATAACGATCGACATCCACTTCAAAAGCACAAATAAATAAAATTCGTTTTTCGCAAGACATAACAGAAATGACCTTGCACAATATAGCTCATTCGTCAACGGCAACAGCGCGGGGCTAAACAAAGTTGTGTTATTATACTCAGTATATCAAAGGGCTACACTAGGTACTGATAGAATACAGGGCTCAACAAAGTTGCAAACATTTGAAATTGGGATATAATACATTTCTCCTCTTGCCCTTCTTGCTGGGATTCACAGCGATCTATTCAAACCGTGGGCTACAGAGCGTACCACTTACGCGTTATATATATATATATATATATATATATATATATATATATATATATATATATATATATATATATATATATTATGAAATCCAACCTATACGTTTTCAAAAGCAGGAAGCTTTGTATGTCAGATGGAATTGATCAGGGGGAATCTTTTGGATACCTTGTATATCATGACTAGCAAAGACAAACATCGAATGACATAGCAACTGTCACGTGATAAGTAACAAACTTTGGCAATTAAATGCAAAGAATTGACAACAGCCAGATGAATGAAAAGACAATCAATTCATAAAATAATGTTGAATTTTCTAAATCTTTTTTTACTGATAAATATGAGCCAAAATTCGAAAGAAGAATATTTTGAAAATTTTGACAAGCAGAGTAGAATTCAATTTTTTCTTGAGACTGAACGATGCTTCCATAAAAAAGGCATTATCAATGAAATCAAATGGAAAAATGAGTAATGCAGGAGCATACTAGAATGAATAAGCTTCAAAATGGTAGTAATAAGATGATTGTAGTTTGTAATATAGATTGAGAATTAATTATTAAACATTTAGAATAGTGACAGTAGTAACATGTTGCTAGGGAAACTAATCATTCAATTGTTCGTTTGTCAACAAAGAAGTTCAGAACTCAGCTTCAGAGAAGTAGCATGCAAACATTTTCCTCAAATAATTAAAAACATGTCACAAGTGCCTTGTGTTCGTTAAACGGTTCATCACAAGTGGTTTCAAGACGTTCTTCCCATGAAAACTCCCCTGTTGAGAAATCTTCGCCCGATCCAGAACGAGAGCAACGATTGCCAGAAACTCTGCAGGCAAGGATGTCTGTAAGAGGAGTCGCTGCCAAAACATAGTCGAATACTCTCGTGACTATTTGGTAGAACTAAGTCACAGGCTAATGCTACATGATGTGGATTGTTGAGTAACAAGAGATCAGTTGCAAGATACATAGACAGGTTTTGAGAATTGGAGAAAACTAAGTCTAAAAATACATTATTGTTATTAGGTATCATATTAATTTGTTTGAGGCCACAAAAAGAAAAATGTTCATTTAGGATCGTTGCTGGATATCCAATTGGACAATGCTGTAATAGCCCATCCTGATCATGTGAGGACCAGGTGGCTAGTGGTAAATTATAATCACCAAACGAAAATACTGAAAAGTTCATATAATTGGATAATAGATTTTCAACTGACTGACAGTGGCTTTCATAGATGACGTTGCCAGAGCCTGGTCGGATGTATGTTGAACCAAAGATGAAACTGCATTTGATTTATATATATATATATATATATATATATATACATCTATTGTTATAAAATCAAATTTAGGTAATAATCTTATAGAAAATATTATTATTATGAACTCAAGTATTCAAGCAGACAGCCATAGAAACTCGAAGAATCATTTCATTCAAAAATCATAGTTTCCGAAGTAAATTTAGTTATTCCGTAACCTTCTTTCGCTCTACAAGAAACTGTTGGTTTAGCAGCCAAATTTCTCTGAAAGAACGATAATATTTTCGATCATATAGCAAAAATAAATTATACAGAACAACCAGAAACAATAATTTAGCAGAAAAGAGCTATATGAAAAATATCAGATAGGTATCGCAGGAAATCTTATCAAAGTTTCATGGATAAATGTCAGAATTCCTTAACATGGCAATTATGACTAGAAAAATAAATATTGAACAAATTTTTGACAGAGCCAAAAAATAAAATGAATGTAAAATCTTTTGGAAAGAAATATGAATTTGTAATAATCGCATGTACATAACTTAGGTTAGAAATTAATTTTAAGAAAATTTTTGTAAATTTTAAATAATAAGGATAGGTTAAAACCAAAGTGCGTGAAAAAAGTGTTGATAAAATTCGCGAGTGCCTTGAAAAGACGCGGATGACGACACTTAGCAATGAAAGCTGTGTATTGAGGGGATTTTTTTTTGGAAAAAAAATGGTGAATTAGAAATTTGTACCGGCATTTCAATGGTTAGAAATTTGTTAAGTAAAAGTACGAAAATTGAGTATAATCCTAGTTATATCAACTCAGAAAAGTATAACAGTAGCAGAGAAATAAAAATTTTACCTATCATGCTGATCCAGTAAAGAAAATCCAGGGTTGAAAAATTTCGTCACTCTAGAATACTTCGTCACCTGCATTATCCAAGGTATTTATTCCTTATAACCATCTGAGGAGAACTTCTTTGCAACTTTGAAGTAACCATTTCAAGCCTGAGCCACGAAAACGGTTTTCTTCGAAGTAGAAATCGTGAATATCAAACATACTTTCATTTCCTCGCATAAATCACCAAGAGAACTTTTTAAAGCCTTTCTTTGAACTTTTTATTCCGCTATTATCATTTTTTGATAATTATAATTATATTGATCATTTGAATGCATGAAGTGTTCCTTAGATCTCGACACTAATCTGCGAGTGAAGATAACAATTACTCTTCCTGATTACCATTGTTCCATTAAAATTATTAGTGACAATCTCTTGATTTTTTGGATTATTTAATGTCTGAATGTTCTATCACAACTATTTCAATCTCATTGTCTTGCTATCTGATCTTTTATGATTTATTCAGATTCGAATGATCCCTTTCTCTTCTCGGCTCTGGCTTTTTATAGAGAAGCGGCCTCTTTCTCATTGGCAATGACTAAGCTCCATCTCTTGTCGGGGGGAAAACAAATATATCTCTTCTGGGAGGAAGCGGCTTTCTTTGTATCGTTCGTTGGCTTTAGTGATTAGTCTTGAGAATTTTCATGATTCCTGGAATCGCTTTTAGTTCTCGGCTTGGTTTGTCATATTAATAAGGTTTCGGTAAAGGGGGTCCCCCCTTTGACAGCATTTCTTTAATTTTTAAGGTTTTAAATAAATCATTCCTACGGCGGAGGCGTAATTCACAACATCCGTTCTTAATACATAAATTTGGATTTCAGTTATTGGAAAAAGGTAGGTATTCTTTCTTGGCGTATTCCAATAATTTCAATCTTTAATTTAGTTTTCACCTGAGCAGTCTATGAGTAAGTTACGGCCAATTTTCCTTTTGTTTTCATTACTCGCGGATTTCCTGTGACAGTTTACTATATTAATTGGTTGAAAATTAGCGGAAGAATTTTGAAGGCAATTTTTTCGTGAGATATACTTTCGAAAAGATTTCTGTAATTAATGAAGTATAGTATTTTTTTTTCTAATGCTTGTCTCGTATATTCTTTTGGAACATCACTTATATTTTCGCTGGGATGTTACACTGAATTTGTACACAACAATGTGATTCAAATGAAAAACTGTGTTGTTCAGCTGATCAGTGATGAAAAGAAAGCAGTCTGCTATTGAGAAAATAATTGAATAATGATTATGTTTTACAGGCTATGGTTGTATGACATGTATCGGCAACAGTGGAGGAATAGATGAAAATATCGTGAGTGCCATTGAAGAAAATGATTTGGTATGCTGTGGCGTTCTTTCCGGTAATAGAAATTTTGAAGGACGCATCCACCCTAACACACGAGCCAACTACCTAGCAAGCCCTCTGTTAGTTATAGCGTATGCCATTGCTGGTAAAGTTGATATAGACTTTGAAGCAGAGCCTCTGGGGAAAAGACTTGATGGATCAAATGTATTCTTGAGGGATATTTGGCCGACTAGGAAGGAAATACAAGCAGTTGAACAAAAATATGTTATTCCAGCTATGTTCAAGGAAGTTTACGGGAAGATTGAGTTAGGTACGTTTTTCAATTCTCTAGATTTCATCCGTGATATACAAATAATGAAAAATTTATTTGTGGCATGTTATGCAAGCAAAATGAAAAAGTATCTGTTACCCATTCTTCGTGAGGGGGCAATCGGAGTAATTTCGTGTAGAAATGTTTTAGTATTTCGATACAAGTTAACATAGCCCAATATCAATCGAGAATATTTGGCGTTAGTGGAAAAGCTCATGTCTTTTTTCCATTCTTGTCAATGGGCCTAATTGTGATCAATTATAATAATAAACTCTAAAGGAACTGTAAGGGTCAATACATCAATGTTGAGTGCTCTTCAAAAGATTTGAACGGTGTATGAGAAGTAGAAGATTACATCATACATCCATGAAATGAAATAATAAATCTGGGCGGCGTTGTAAAAAAAATATTTGGTATTTGTACCAGCCGAGACTTCCAGAAAATTATAATTATATCAATGTCATGTTTCTTTGTCTACTGTGTATAAGCTGTACTGGGTGTATCATCGATGCTTGGGTGGACGATAGCTGCTTTCTAATTCAAGATAGATAAAAATGTCCCAGATGAATGTTTCGGAGTGATTGTTTTCTGCGAAATTCAAATATCAAAAAGTTGAAGCTATAATACATTTTTCCATCGATTTCATAATTATTGTGACAGAAATTGTTGATAAGCCGTTGGTATTTATTCAGTTTAATATCTTCATTCGGGTTCTATACGATCATGGAGTTTTAGGAGGTGAACAGAAATATTTGAGAAAAGAGGAGCCAAAATCCAAAAAGTGACTGAAATTCCAACAAATGGAGACAGGGAATTAGTCGAGTTGCTCTGAATAGTTGAGAATTTTATTTTAAAATGAGAAAAATTACACTAAATCTGGATATGAGTCATACTCTATGGAATGAAAAATGACACTATTCCTTACTGAATTCAAAACACGAGCTAGAAGCTTGGATAATGGATCTATAAAAATTCGATAAAGGATCAATTCGCTCATATTTTTTATGGCCTATACTTGAAGGAGATATCAACAGGTATTGACGAACTAATATGTTGAAGGATGTAGTGATTTTTATCATTCACAGGCGGAATAAATCGACAGATTGTGTTGATTTAAGATTCAGAGTGTCAAATAGATTTTGTCTGAAGGAATCCAATGAGCGAAAAAGTAGAAGGTTTTTGCTTCGATGACAAGTTACTTGAACCTGATGGTTAGGTTCACTAGCGTCTTCTGTGACCATCTTTTCTGAGCGAAAGCATAGATACTATCTTGTAACCTCAGGTAAACATAATTGTTATGCATGCGATGTAAATACCGATTAATTGACGACTCAATTTGATATATGGATGATTCTAGACCTTTTATCTCTAGAGAGACTACAATGAAATACTGCTTTTAAAGTATGTTCGGTTGAGAAAGCATATCCGAAGCGTGTAGTCTGTCGACCTATGAGAAAATTTTCATTCGGTAAAACCATGAATAATATACCACTTTCCAGAATTTTTGGTAATAAAATTGTGCTTTTACGAATATCTGGTGTATTCAATTTTGAATGAATCCCTTTCTTTCATAAATTCCATTTCAATTTGTGATCCACTTGGTACAAACCCCTATTTTTTTAACATGCCTTTTTTTCTGAGGAATACAAACAAATGAAAGTATTTAAGTTGTTCCATAAGTTTGGTTAGTCACACATTTATGGGACACCCTGTATGTTGGTGAATATTTTTGAAACAGTTCTCTTTGCTCTCTGGAATTTTCACCCAAAAAGTTCCCCCCTATCTCGATAATGAAAGGAGCTATCGTCCTCGAACACATCGCTGATACACCCGGTATATATATATATATATATATGTACGTCATTTTGACTAAATTCTCTACTCTTCTTCAGGGTCGCCAAACTGGCAAAAGCTTGAAGCCCCAACTGGTTTACTCTACCCATGGTCTGAATCGTCTACCTATATCAAGAAACCTCCATTTTTTGACAATATGACCAAAGAATTGACTGTTGCACCACCATTGACAAATGCGAGAGTACTTTTAATGCTTGGAGATTCAGTAACAACAGATCACATTAGTCCTGCTGGATCTATTGGAAGAACCAGCCCAGCAGCACGGTAAATATATAAAATGATTCATCATTTCTATTCCATCTATATATATATATATATAGAAGATATGTGGAGTCAAAGAATTCCTCAAATTTGGGTATGTAGTCAGCAAGGGGCTGAAAATAAAGTGAACTCTTCATTCTGTTCAAGCTTTCGAATCTTTATTGGCTCTTCATCAGGAACTCTACAATGGAATTTTTAAAATTGAATACATTTTGATATGTGCATACTTCCGAGAGTGAGGTTAATAATCCCTTTTTTTGGAAAAAGCTCAAATATCAAATTAATGAAAATCATATAACCCTTTAGTGAGGTAAAACATACGGTTATTCTATCGCAAATATGGGTATGCTGGAAGACTGGCTTTAAATCAAATATTCTAAATGAACAATTTGTTCAGGCCAGCCTCAACTCACCTACACTGTAGGTTGACGGACCAACATCTATTAGAAAACAACCACTCCCTTGGCTAATACCACGAAGGGCATTGGATTACATCCAACAGGTGTTAGCGCGGGATTCTTCACAGAAATTCCCGCATATGCTGTTGGCGATACAACTGCAGTGGTATTAGCCAGGGGAGTAGTTGTTTTCTGCTAGGTGTAAGTCGGTCAACCGACAGTGTAGGTGAGTTGAGGCTGGCCTGAACAAATTGTTCATTTAGAATATACGATTATTTGAAAATGTGAGAATTGAAAATAAGGAGAAAATAGTTTCTCCTAATGTATCGTGGAGACTATATTGTGAAATTGATACGAAAGTGGGGTGTATGAATGGACTAAAAATGAAGTTGACAGTTTTCAGGTGATAACAGTTTTCTTTGACCTTGTTGCAACATACAATGAAATGAAAGTAAAATCAACTACTCATCAGGTACAAACGTATCATTATTGTTGTCAGTCACCTTAGGGGGGAGGGCTCAGTAAATGGGAATAAATACTGCTTAGAATATTTGTTTTTTCTATAACATTATCATAATCAGGAATGAACAAGTTTTTTTGAAATTTCTAATCACTTTTGTGAAAATTAATTCCATCTTTCAACTTCCTTTTGGTTTGGCCAATATAGTTTTTTCACACTGTCTACATGGGATGCAATATACCACATTTGGATAATCTAATACAGGATCTTGATCTTTTCATTTTGAAAGAATTTCCTTAATACTATTTGATTTTTATAGGCAATTCTAATGTTGGAAATTTAAAAAAAAATCGTTAAATTTTTTGGTGTAATGATTGAACGTATGGCAAAGAGAGGTAAAAAATTGGGATATTATATTATGATTGGATGAATTATTATTAGTATCACTAATCAGGTGTGACCTGTTGAAAAAGTTTTTTCAAATGACTCTTTTGTAATGAAGTGTTACTTGTTTTCAGAACTCTATTTTTCATACTTAGCACTAGGTTGATTTTTTTTTTTGGGGTGAGATTCAAACTGTAGGAATCTTCCTGATGCACCAAGATTAGTGTACCATCTGGTGATTAATGAGTTATCAACCGTTCTGATTACTTTGGTGTCTAAGAAGGGGACGCTGAGTTGGGTGTCTTCTTCTTCGATTGTGAATTGAAACTTTTCATGGTAAGAGTTGAAAACAAGTTACAGTTCTTGGAGTTCATCCTGAGGGGCACTTGATATCATGTCATCAACAAATTTTTTTCAAAAGGGTATCTCAAAGTGAGTTCTGTCCAAACAGTCATCCATGACATACTGAACTATTCTAGGTGAAACTGGGCTCCCCATTGGCGCCAAGCATTGTTCATAAATTTAATTTTCAAAGATGAAAACTATTCTGTAATAGAGAAAATCAATGAATTTTAAAAATAGTGTTAATAATGAAATTTTGCAATTTGAAGATATGTTATTCCAGTGCCTAGTGATACTGTTTTTAGCTAACTCCAACGTGATATTAAATGTTGCAACATCTAAGCTGATAATTTTGTAATCAAAAGGAAGTTGAAATTCATTGATGAAAAAGTTAAATTCAGAAGAGTCGTTGACCAAATAATTATTGTGGGAATTATATGATAGTGTGAGAATGTCGGTAACAAGTTGAGCAACACCTCTATATATTATATATAAATAATCGGTCTGAGGGACAAAGTCGGTTTGATTTTTGGCAAGCCGTAGAACTTATATGGATTGTGCCGTTATAGGATCTTTATGAAAAGCCGTCTTCTTTAGAAATCATGTTTTTTTTTTCTAGCTCTGAAACCATTTGTTGGATTTTTGTTGTAATTTGCTTGAAGGGTTGTTAGTTATTGACTGATAATAAGTATGATCATTAAGAATGTTTAAAGAGAGGGATGAATATTGTTCTTGTGTGAGAATAGTGGTTACTTTCATTGGTCAGATTCGAATAACTTTCAACTGAGGATTGTTTATTAGTAAATTTTTGCATTTAATGAATGAATTGTAATTTCGATTTTGAAAAGATGAATTGTTGGAAGGAACAAAATTAGTGATGATATTAGTAGTTTTAGTTGATAAAATATCTCTTTCATTGTTTGAAATATATTGTGATATTTGATCAAAATCTGCTAAAAATTTTGGAATATTAATGTTATTTGTTATTTTTTGGTTCAGTGCTAAATTTAGGTACACTGCTTAGAAAATGGAAGATTTCAGAAGGTCAAGTAAATTCTTCACCCAAGTAGTTGGTGTTTGTGAAATTGTTTAAGATTATGAAACTTTTGAAAGTTTTCCCTCTTAATCTGATAATTTATTGTACGAAATCGACTGTCGTTTGTAAAACTCAATGGCAATGTCATAAGGAATAAGATTATTAATGGCGGATCTCGTATCAATCAACATTCTTTCCAACTTACGAATATTGTCCTGTGTGATTTTGATTTTCAAATTCAATAGATTTTTTCTTCACCTGTCATTAAATTGTGAATTATGGCAGCAGTGAGATCCACCACGTTCCTAATACCATGAGAGATATGCTGCGGGATAATACTATTCTTTCTGCAATTCATGAGAAATCTACCCCTGTTGCGTTGTGTATTTACATGATAAAATCGTTAAATGTATTTATAAATTGGGTTACAGGGAACCTACTGTGAATCTTTATAAACCACATAATCTTCTTGACATTCATCCTATACATCACTTGAAAACATGTACCTACTTTTATTCACTGTATGAAACACAAAATGAAACACTCTGCAATACTTTTCAATGAAATCAATACTGAATATTCTCACGGCACCAGACAGGCTCAACAACTTGTTGTACATTCTATACATGCCAGATCCGGGAAAAAATCAATTTTTTCATGAGGGAACAAACCTCTACAATAAACTACCTAATTCAATTGAAACTATCAAAAATATCAGAAAGTTAAAGCACAATTTCAAAAAATATATTTCATCATCGGCATGGCAATATAATTATATCGATCATTACTCATTTCAACAGTCTTTTTTCCATATATTTCTTCTACATAATCATATTTTGTTCTATTTAACTTTTTATATTTTCAATATCCCTATTTATAAACTGTAAATGTTTCTTGGGATGAATAAATGTTGTTATTGTTAAGAGTTGAAAACAAGTAACAGTTCTTGAAGTTTGTCCGGGGAGGCACTTAATATTACGTCATCGACATATTTGTTTAAAAAGGGTAGGTATCTCAAAGTGAGTTCTGCCTAAACAGTCTTCAATAAGGTTATCCATGACATATTGAGCGATTATAGGTGAAACTGGGCTCCCCATTGGCATACCCAGGCATTGTTCATAAATTTTATTTCCAAAGCTGAAAATCCGACGTTGGCCTTGATGTCGAAACGGACGTCCACCGTTGAGGATTTCATCCGTTCTTCTTGATTCGAGCGGTCCATGACGAAGACGGCGCGGCCCTTGAAAGATACGTGGTTCAGGAAGGCTGACTCTTTGCCGCCATATTAGTGTAGTTCGCAGGAACTATGTGGAATTCAAATTGGCTGGATTTGCAGATGACACTGCGATTTTTTATAAAGCCAATAGCTGGAAAACCCTGAAAACAATTGTCGAAGCCGACTTTTACTTAATAAAGAAATGGTTAGAACATAAACTACTAACCATAAATCTGAAGATAACGAATTATCTACCATTCAGCTGCAGTTCAGCTGGTTTCCCCTATTTCAATTCATTCATTCATTCATCATTTATTGTTTTTTACAATCATAGTGTATAACAAAGAGTTTGGTGGCGTACAGTTTCCCTTGAATAAAAAAAAATACAAACAACAAATTTCAACCATCAGAAATTTTTTTGCTCAAACGTAAATAGTGTGAAAACAAAGGGGTGTTGAACATATAAAGAAAAGTTAACAACATAAGCCTATTATACAATATTGGTTCAATCTATTCATTGATTATGAAAGATCGTAGTCTCATTACTTCCATCGTGAACTGACTAATAATTTTGGCCTCGGTCAGAGTGATGTTGGTGAGAGTATCTCTCAGTGAGGTCATATTTTCTAGGATGTGACAGTCAGGCTTCAGAAAGCTGAGAATGGGACAAGTGAAAAATAAATGTTCCAATGTCTGGAGTAATTTCAGGTTACAAAGAGTACAAAGCTCAGTAAGATCGACATGGTAATAAATATTTTTATGCGTTATTCTCAGTTCTTTATCATAAGTCGTAATTGTGCAATAGTTCTAAATGTATGTATGGAACAGGTAGTTTGAAGTACATTGGGCACTGTTTGTTATGATCCCCCTAAAGAGGGAGTATCTGGAATTGGCGTATTTATTCAGGTCTGATTCATAGCAAAATTGTTTATATTTATCTAAGAGATATTGCGTGTTTCTTTTGAGAAGCCGCAGATCTAACTGATTATATAGATCTATGCAGTTGATTGAATCGAAAAACACGTAATTGTTTCGCCCAGTTGTACCTAACGTCATGACATGGAATCGTAAACAGGCTGCGGAAACATTTTTTCGGAAATCTTCCTTCGACCATTTGTAGGACTTTTATAATCCAGGTTAGGGAGTGTTTGAAGACCGTGAATGATAGGTGGATTATGCATGTTTCGAGCCGGACGCAGAAATCCGGAGTATTTTGCGGAAGTCTGAGCAGCCGCTCGAAGAACCCAACTTGAGCCCTCTCGATTGTATCGATATAGCGTAATGCCCAGACTGGCATACAGGACGCTAAAGTACTAACAACAATCGAGTTGAACAGGCGGCTTCTAGCCTCCCATGAGTTCACATTACTCTTAGAAAGAAGTGAAAATACCGTTCCGGACGCCTGTTCACATTTTGATACCGACTTGTGCCATTTCTCTAAATAGGGAGGAAGAGACGAATTCAACTTCAAGATACTTGTACTTACTCACAATTTCGATTTCATTGGCATTCAGGAGAAAACGATAATTATAGACTTTCTTGAATCCACTTTTTGAAAACCGCATTATTTTGGATTTATTGGTATTGACAGATAGCGCATTTAGTTTAGAGTATTCTTCCAGTATTTTGAGTTTCCTAGAGAGATCAGTCGGTGAGTCGCCTAGTATAATCAGATCGTCAGTGTACAGTAGGATAACGATGTCAGTCTATCTACATATATTCCTCTTGCGCTGCGATCGCGGAAAAAAAAGTCAATATCGGCGATGAAGAGCGAAAATAAACTAGGGCTAAGCGATTCCCCTTGTAGAACCCCTGAAGAAACATCGAATTGCTTAGTCAGCTGTTGATTGACCTTGACTTTGAACGTAGCGATGTTATAAATATTTCTCAGCACTCGAATAAAATTGGAACTGACCCCCAGAGAAAAAAGTTTCTGCCAAAGCAGTGTGTGTTCAACGGAGTCGAAGGCTCTTTTGTAGTCTATGAATGCTACAAATAAATTGCGGTTTTTTAGGCGCAGTTGTAATTGAATCATAGAGTTGAGGGTGAAAACATGGTCGGTACAGCCACGCGAACTACGGAAGCCGGCCTGGCACTCGGGTATGATTTCATTGGGGTCACTCCAATGAGAGAGTCTTGTTTTTCAGAATAGAAGTGAATTGTTTCGTACAGCAATTCACGAGAGCAATATCACGATAATTTAGAGGGTCTCCAGCAGTACCATTTTTGTGCAGCATAGTCATAACTACTTCACCCCAAGCGGAGGGAATTAGCCCTGTTTCATAAATCCTGTTGGAAAATGAACAAAGGTAAAGAAACCAGTTCCAAGGCAGGTGTTTGAAAAACTCGTACGTTATTCCGCCCCCCCCTCCGGGAGATTGTAACCTCGTCCATTGATATAGTGCGGTCCAATAGTGGATGTTGAGCGTCAAAAAATAATGAGTGGTCGAGAATTTTTGGGGTAGCAATCGAGTCGTAAAAAAGTTCCCATTCAGCGGTTCCCAAAGCACACACGCGAATTTCAGAACACAGTGCTTTCACAGCACTCCAAAATTCTTTGGAGTTCCGAGCATTGCTAATAGAATTTGTTACTGAAAATTCTTGCGAATATTTTTTCTCTTTTATAAGTTTTTTATAGAATGCTTTGGCTTTTAGCATTCAGATTTGTCAGCAGGGGAGAAATTATTCGTTTAACAAATTTTAAGCTTGTTTTTCAACGAGAATTTTGCCGATTTACATTATCATACCAATGTTTATTCTTTGACGTTGTTTGTTTTCTAGAACGGAAGTTATGTAAAATTCCGAAGTTATCGGCTGTTTCATGTATCGCAAAACAGATGCTTTTATATGATTCATTTGGGCAAGCAATAAACATACTTCTTTGAGACCAGCACATTCCATTTTCAAAGTGGGTGGAAATATTGCTGCCCCATATCAAAGAACGAACATTATAACTCTCAGGCTCTCTCACGTGAGTTGTCATCTCGTAATTAAGTATTAGCGAAATCGGGAAATGATCAGAGATCACGATATCATTAAGTACAGTGAAATCATGGACTTAACCCAAGTGGGTGCTATTATTAAAAACTAAATCTACAACACTCTGACTTAGGTGGCTAAAAAAAGTAAAGTTTCACCCAGAGTTCGACCGTTTAGTTGGCTTAAGGAATATGAATCAATGAAGTCTAAGAGTCTACGACCTCTACTGTTAATATAATTATATAGACTATTCCTTTTTTCAGAAAGAACAGTACCCACTAACATTTCTTCAGGTTTAATTCTGAATAAGTATCAGGGTACTTGTTCCACAATATTCGATATTGATAATTCGTATGTTCTAATGTAGTATCAATGGAAAGAGAGGGCTTGAAATATACAAAACCAAAAATAACGGAACATTTTTCCATAGTAATTAAACACAGAATCCACCAGGGTGACTTGTCTAAAATTTTGACACTGATATCTTTTCTAATGAAAACACACAAGCCCCCGCTCGCCCGACCCCAAGATTTTTCTTTTAGCGCGTGTGATGAAAACATTTGAAAGTTTCTCAGAAGGGGGGAATCTACCGGGTCACATAAGAGCCAAGTTTCAGAAAGGAATAGTACATCAAATTTTTGTTGGTAGGTATCTAAAAATTCTTGAGAGTGCTGGTAACCCTGCATATTCCATGAAATCACACTAAGTGGTTGCTATTCTAGACGAGAACCGTTTTTCCTCACTACCTTGGACTCCCTTTTGGGGGAATTTTCCTCCTCACGCGATCTCTTTGAAGATTTCACTATCTGAGGGCGGTTTCTAATATATTTTATTATGATGTCCTTTTCTCCCTCCTGTAAGCGTTTATCCAACTCTACGCGAAGTTCAGACAGTGTTTTTTGCTGTTGTGGAGTTAGGTCAGACTTCAGAGAAATTTTAGGGTACTGACTTGAGAGTCGATTTTTGTTTCTTAGTATCTCTAGTGCAGTGTCGGACGTAAATAGGGTAATTTTGGTTGGGCGTGAACCGTTTAATGATCTCCCAAAATGAGTGATATCTTGAATTTGGGAGGAAGCGTTCGGAACCACAGAATCTAGAATAGAATTCACGATCACACGGCTCGCATTCCTGTCTTGTTCGGCTAAACCCATTAAGATAATATTTTTCTCGCGTTTCAGGCGTTCTCTTAATTCATATTGAGAGTCGACTATTGCATTTTGAGCTGTGTTTCAAGTCGGTTTACTTTAGCTCTGAGGGACTCATTTTCTTTCTGAACTTGTGAAATATTGGTTTCGCAGGAGGCAATGGACGTTTCATGTGCGGAAACTGAAGTGTGGAGATCATCAATTTGTTTATTGCAAGCGACGATAGCCGTACTAATGTTTTTGAATTGGTCCATTATTTTATCGAAGTGTTTCACAGTGAGTGGTTCAAAAATCTCGTGTTGGGAGTTTTCTTTGGATTCAATACATCGCGAGCATTTCCAACGAAAGCTCCCTGCAGAATTGGCACACGTGTCATGCGCGATGCAGAGACAGACTGAGCACTGCCTGTGTAGATCAGCTGATAGAATGATAGGGCTAGCGCACACTCCGCAGATAAGAGGTGGGACCATGGCAACTGTTTACTTCAATCGTATTTGTAATAGACCAAGAGCCCGTGTTACTATTTTTGGTAGTGATAAGTTTACGCCCATCGACCACTGAAACTTGTATTATCGATGTCGACGATGCTACAGAGATTCTCGCCATACATGATTTCCGGGGCGAAGTGAGGGTAGGGGGCTGACCGATCTGTATAAAAAAACTGAGCAGAATTAGTCGTAAGTTTACGACTGAGAACATTGGGAAAGCAAAGATTTCAGGAAAATAATCCGACGCTCGCTTATTGTCAGTCGCCTACATCGCGGCGTTCACCCGCTACAACCCTCGAAATATGTATAAAAAAAACAACAACAAAGAAAAACCAGTTTACAACTGACAGTGGGGCAGATCTTACCATTAGCATTTTAATGACACAAATTTCGCAGGCCAGCCTTATTCAATGGGGCGGAAGGGCGCTGGGCCCACCTGTTTCGGAAGAATTTTTAAGTATTTTTTTATGATAAGCTTACATTTCAAAATTTAGGGGCAAGTAATCTATTATGCATAAATCGAAAATCTATTACTGTCAGTCGCGTACCACGAGGCAAAAAGAAACTGGGCCCTTGAAAAGGTGCAAAAATATTCAGGTATACTTCAATATTATAAGTTTATGCTCGAAAAATTCACACGACGTTAGTTGTACCACCTTAATCAAGTACCTGTCACCTATAATCATGTGAAGTGTGGCAAAGGCCCGATAAAAATTGAAAACATGCGTCATTTCAGTGGAAATGCATTGTATATGCTTGCATATGTATATGTATAAAGGGTGTCCTGAAATTACATAGATACATTTCAAGTACAGGACGATTTGAGAAAGTTCACACACAAACATGTGTCCAGAAATGGTCCCTTAAGGAGGTATGGCCATTTAAAGGCGTGCCCAAGATGAAGGCCCTATATGTTAAAATTCTACCTAAATGAGCTACAGCCATTTGAATGTGCAACTTTCGGGATGGTTTTAATCTGAAATCTCAGAAACGGTACTTTACAAAAAAATTAAATTACTAGAGTTGATAATCCTTTTTATCACGGATGAAAAGTATCAACATTCCTTTCAAGATTCCATTCAGGGGTGGGTCAAACCCCAACTTTTTTCGCATGTATTTTTTCTGAGGTTGCGATCTCAGATTATTGAATTCTACAGTTTTCTACACAAAAATGTATTCCTGTTCAATTTGGATTGGGTGAATCACTTCCATGTAAAATCGATTCGAAAAAGATCTCGCACGAATAAAACCAAAATAATGCTTGATTAAATCATCAGAAGTAACGATATCGAATGAAAAAAAAAATTGATAACAACTGAATAGCGCTAACAACAAATAACTGAAGCGTACATTTATACCACAAATTTCCCAGATTATAATTTCATTAATATCCAAAACCGTTGGAAGTTAAAAAAAAATCTAAATTTGAACTGTATCACCCTCATTAGCAACATTTTATATCAGCAAGTTGGGTCAAATTGTTATATTTTGAAGTGAGGATTCTGCCATTTCTATATGTTATGACACTATATGGTAAAACACGATTTAATTTCTGTGGAAAGTTAATGTGGAGAATCAAGTTCAGTGATACAGATAGTTATTATTTTGTGACGGTAAACTCAGATGTCGGCAACAGGGTCGTACTGGAGTTCCAATTCGGTTTGGAAAAAAAACGAATCATGAACTGAAATACCTATATTCATTCTTGAAATGCATAGTCAAAAAATATAAATAAAAATCACAGCTAGAGAGATACCAATGCTTTTGACTAATAACTATTATAGTCATTCAAAAAATACATCTATACTAATCATGATTAGTGCGCGACGCTGCATTTGATGACTGACAACATTCCACCGATACATGAGATGACTGACACGTGAATTGATCGATCCAGCATAGTCCATTTCAGGTATGTTTCGAAGTGTCAGTCGTCAAATTACTGCATTGAAAAATTTAGGGCCGATGTTTCAATAATTGTCATATTATATTTGCACTTCGCAAATGCAAGAAACTTGTCAGTTTAGCTACCAAGTGAGCTTTATCCATACAATAAACAGCTGAGAAAGGTGTTTTCATATTCACGTACTTACGTTGTACCTAAATGTTTGATTGTCAGTCACAAACATATGATTTTTATGATAAAAATGTAGTCAAGCTTTATAGAGCGCTATTCCTGGAACTTGTTTTTACGAGCGGCAATATTTGCACCCCTTGTTTGATGACTGTTGATTGCATTTTTCAATTGGACAGTTGGAATCGAACATTATTGTGAAGGAATCAGTCGTGAGCTTATCATAAAAAATAACTTAAAAATTCTTCCGAAACAGGTGGGCCCAGCGCCCTTCCGCCCCATTGAATAAGGCTGGCCTGCGAAATTTGTGTCATTAAAATGCTAATAGTAAGATCTGCCCCACTGTCAGTTGTAAACTGGTTTTTCTTTGTTGTTGTTTTTTTTATACATATTTCGAGGGTTGTAGCGGGTGAACGCCGCGATGTAGGCGACTGACAATAAGCGAGCGTCGGATTATTTTCCTGAAATCTTTGCTTTCCCAATGTTCTCAGTCGTAAACTTACGACTAATTCTGCTCACTTTTTTTATACAGATCGGTCAGCCCCCTACCCTAACTTCGCCCCGGAAATCATGTATGGCGAGAATCTCTGTAGCATGGTCGACATCGATAATACAAGTTTCAGTGGTCGATGGGCGTAAACTTATCACTACCAAAAATAGTGACACGGGCTCTTGATCTATAAAGAAAAACCAAATTACAGGCGAAAATAAAAAAACTCTACTCACAAATGTGGACACTAGAGCGAGGGTAAACTGATTTTGGCACTATTACTTTGGTTTAGATGGTGATTTAGTAGAATTTCCAAACAATTTTTCAGAGCAAACTGAGACACGTGTGTCTCGTATCGCATTTACACTCAAACTCAACTTCAATTCACTTAGCATATCAAATAATGAGGAATGCTTTACTATACTACCTGAAGAAGAAATCAAATATCTTGGTATTATCATGGATTCTCATCTGAAATGGAACCATCATATGAGTTATATAGTGAAAAAACTAAGATTCATTTTGTACAGATTCAGAAAACTCAAAGAATGCTTACCTTCCTGTCTGAGACTACGGCACAAATAACGTATCTCTACATGGGCCCAATATTGTATAATGAAATCCCAGAAAAACTCATCAATAATAAGGTTCAGTTCAAAAAACAACTGAAGAGATTTATCTTAGAAAATTCGAGGCACACGATCGGTTCCTTGCTGGATGTATAGCTGATGTGTGACCTTAGTTAATATTTCACTAGTATATACTGTCCCATACGTTCCTCAAATTTAAAGATTGTTCATGACTTGAATTAGTCATGTCATATCCACTTGGCCCCTCGTATTTATACCTCTGTTCTCCTTCGTTTCCTCGTAACAAGTGTTCAGTCTCTTATCGAGTCAACAGTGTATTCACTCTATTTTTAAACTACAGTGTGTAACAACGAAAACTTAACAGAGCCGTTTTTGAATATAAAAAGTAAGAGTTTAAACAAAAGCTCGGATACGTCCATTTCTAATTTCAGTTTTTTTTTATTATCCCAAGAAACATTACATGTTTATGAATAGGGACTAAAACACAAGTACATAATCATTGAATGAAATTTTCAAAAATATAAAGGGGGACACCTTTCAGATTAATAAGATATTTTGTAACAGGCACCCCAGGGTGCGTCCGACGACCCTTATTTAGATAGGGTAAGTAGGTCGAGTGGCACCTTGTTTTAAAGGTCTTTCGAATACCTTTACAACTCCGTTGAAAAAACAATTTCCTTGTTCCTTGGCATGCATTTGCATGCAGGGCTGTTGTATAACTCATGGCGCTTCCAGTAATGAGATAACGAAGGTTTATTTTTTATCTAGATCCATCCAAAGAAGAATTTCCAGAAAAACATGCATTTCAGAAATCTGCTGGAACTTAATCTGGATCAGCGATATCTATTGTCAGAATTCCTAGCGAGCACAAATACATATTAGAGAAGTGAGAGATTTAAAGACATCCACTGCGCTTATTGTTTGAACGCCATTTTTTGTGGATGAAAATCAACTTTCTACCTGAGTTTTTTGAGTTTATAACCTTCCACAACCTAAAAAATAATAGAATAAAATGGAAAATCTATAAAAATCTAGAACTATTAGTCTATCCCGATAAGTTACTGCGTTCACCAAATTTTATTTTTCTCGTGAAAAAATTATGTTCCATTTGTCAGTAACTTGTATTCTGAATTTGCCTACCAAAAAAAAATCAATGAAATGAATTTGAATAAATAAATAATTTTTTAGGTTGTGGAAGGTTATAAATGAAAAAAAATTCTAGTACAAAAAATAATCCACTGCGATTTTATGTTTACACATGAATAGAATTTTTATAGAATTACCAATGTCGCACGAAACATCCGAACTACACAGAGTTTGCACCGACTCTCACACAGAATTGTGTGAGTCAAATTGAAGCACGCGGCGCATGATGAATTTTTGTTGACATCTATGCCGGGCGAGTAAAAAAAATGAATAGTGATAGGGTGGACCAGTATCACGGCTAATAATTTCCAAAATTCTCCTTTCCAGAAATATATTTGGTAGAGATTATTCAATACCCAAATCGAGACCCGTTGATTTTCCTTCCTGATCTTGTTCTGACTTCCTCTCATTTTTCTTCAAAATTTTTTTTTTCTGTTTTCAATAATCACTATCCTTCTTTTCGAATATTCGCTCTATCCGTCCAATAGACCATTCATTTCGTGTGGAAGGGTTTGTTTCTACAAAAATCATGGTTGATAATGAGTTGATAATCAATTTCACCCCCCCTCTCAATTCTAGGTATCTGGCACAAAGAGGACTTACTCCAAAGGAGTTCAATTCTTATGGATCAAGAAGAGGTAACGACGATGTGATGGCTAGAGGGACATTTGCTAATATTAGACTGGTCAACAAATTCATGAGCAAAGCTGGACCCAGGACACTCTATTTGCCTACTAATGACGAGGTAATAAACATTTGAAATTTCATCACTTTCATGATCTCGACTCTCGAAACATCGTTGAAGTTAAGAAATACTGATGGATGAAAATGATCGAATTGAATTTCATTCAGCGACATAAAATGAAGCTCACAACCTTTTTCATGCAAATAAAATGTCGTGAGTACACTTACATTGAAGCTCTATATAATAATTGATAGATCCTTCATTCATTATTTTTTGATATTTCAGTTTTGTTTTTATTTGTTCGGTGTTTGTATTTTCAATTTCATAGTTAAATATTTCAGAAATGAAAGACAGAACTGAGAAAACTCTACAATCGAATTCGATTTATAGTATTCCTTGCTCAAATTGTGATTGGATCGTATAACTTCGCCTAAAACTGACAACCGAATACACCATGAAAGATGTGCCCTCAATTCCAAGTATTCCTAGTTGTGCTGTACAGACGTATTTCAATGGAACTCGCAAAGTCTGCCTATTTCGATAGCTCCGTTATTCTTACTTATCTACTCTGAGATGACTATTACGCGGGATCGAATGTTTGGATAAAAAAGTGCTGCCGATGTGAAATAAAACAACTGTTCACAGACCAAACTTTTCTCAGAACCATAGCTGATAGTGTTTCGAATGAGATTGTAAACAGTCTCAATGAAAAACTTGCCTCGTTCCAAAAAAGGATTGATAAGATCGAAGCAGATATGTGTGTGCTACAAGAGGTCTACAAAAAAGACGTAAAAATTATCAAGGAGAAATTGGATTTACTTAATGCGAAAACTAATGACCCCCAAGGGGGGGGGCATGGTGAATAATCTCTCTCTATATTACCAAAACTGAAGAGGTTTGAATTCAAAAATCCACTTGTTCTTGCAGAATATTCTTGAAACGGATGCCAATATTATAGTAATCACGGAGAGCTGGCTAGATGAAGGAGTCCACAGGGACCGCAAGGATCGCGTAACACATGGAGGAGGCGTAATAGTAGCCGTAAATAACGAATATTGCCAGTCTGGAGGATGCGATCTAGTTTGTCCCGTAACCAAAATATATTTTCTCATTTTCTCAATGCAAAAATTCTTGTTAGAAAACAGAAACAGTGTATATATATATATATATATATATATATATATATATATATATATATATATATATATATATATATATATATATATATACCTCCCGATACGACCCACGAAGAATATGATGCATTTTTTGAGTTCCTCGAAGATTCTATGGAAGTGGAAAAACCAATTCTCATCGGTGACTTCAACATAACCGAATTACAGGAGTTTCATTCAACCCTAACACAACGACATCTAAGCTTCCAAACATTTTGCAACTTAGTCCAATATAATGAAATAAGGTATACCAACAATCGACTACTCGATATAGTCATCGCTCCAGAAGAATATGTTTGTGAAGTGCAATGTGATGAAGAACCATTAGTTTCCATTGACCCCCATCATCCAGGACTCAGAGTACTTCTACCAATCTTCGGTAACAGAATTTTTTTTACTTCTGAAAAAATATACAATCTCAAGAAAATCGATAACCAAAAATTTTCATTTTTACTTAGTGATGTAAACTGGGCTCAAAATTTCTCTCATCTTCAGGATAGTCATTATCATTATATGCAAATTATTCAATGAAATCATTCAAAATATCATTGCCAAATGTGCACCTTCAGTCAATTAAATGTAAATTACACAAATTTCCCATTTGTTACGCAAAGACTTGATTCCCAGAATATGATCGAAAGAGCATTACTTGACAATACATAGAAGAACCTAATATTTATTCTATCTGGAGCGTGTCCAAACTGCGACGATTGGTCAAACGTGGAATATCGTCTGACTATAGACTTACGTGAAAAATTCTGAGGAAATTCTGAAATCCAATCCTCGCAATTTTTGGAACTTCATCAACTCAAAAAAAAACCTGTATTCCGGAACAGATGATCCACAATGATCAGACGTTTTTCTCATTCTCATCTCGATTGTTAACGCCTTCGCTGATCATTTCAGCAGTGTCTATTCCACTGATGATGATAGTACGTTGGAAGGTGGCTCTAACGATCCTAATTCAATCCCGTTTTTTACTTTAGTTGATATCACTAGGGAACAAATATTGAACGCAGCAAAAAACTCAAAAACAAAATTACTTGTGGCCTGATGGAATTTCTGCTAAACTAGTGAAACAAAATTTTAATAATATACACAGATTTCAGTAAGGCCTTCGACCGTGTATTCCATAATCAATTGCTGAAAAAACTCACAAACTTCAGCATTTCAACTAATATTCAGGCACTACTCAAATCGTAATTTTCTGAACGAAAACTTTATGTAGAATATGATGGTATAAAATCTTCATGCTTTGTTACAACGTCTGGTGTTCCTCAAGGGTCAAATCCGGGTCCATTATTATTTCTAATATTTATTAACGATATATCTGACAATATTCTCTCACAGAACCTATTTTTTGCTTGTGATATGAAAATTTACTGTTAAATGAAAATGGCCATAACACATTGCAGGAAGATTTACATTCTCTTACAAACTGGTGTCGTCAAAATGAACTCAACTTGAATATTGATAAATGCAAAGTGATATGTTTCACACGTGAGCTTACTCCTTCTGTATTCAGTTATATACTTCACGAAAAAAAGATGAGTCCTTGTACCGGAGTCGAGGGATTTGGGAGTATGCTTTGATCAGAAACTAACTTTCTCGAGTCACATCGACAATGTAATTCAAAAATCCCTGAAAAATCTTGGTTTTCCCATAAGAAATTGTAGAGTTTTCAAACCGTCCGACTCCCTGAAAAGCATCTACTTCTCATTAGTTGGGAGTAAGTTGGAGTATTGCAGTGTCATTTGGAACCCTTATCACCTTAAGTACATATCTGCCCGGGAAAACGTCCAGAGAAAGTTTTTAAAATACGCTTATTTCAAAAAGTATGGTATTTATCCTAATAAAGGCTATATCTATGACTCCTTATTGGAGGAATTCGATATCTTTTCATTGAGGAAGCACCGAGAAATTAGCGACATGTGTTTCATTTATAATATAATAAATAATGAAATAGATTCTCCGACATTGATAGATAAGCTTTATTCATTCCAAGATTACATGAATCTTATATATAGGAACTAAGCTATAGACGACTAAAGATACACATGTACATAAAAAAAGATACAAGAAAAAAATTACACCATATAATGCTCTTACGTGATGGTTGAGCTCCAAATATGAACAGCAGTAGTGTAATCCAAGGACACAGATAAAAATATATACATATATACACATATACGCGCACATTTACACACGCATACACACCCAAAAAAAATATTTACCTTGTAGATTGGATGAAAATTCTCAAATTCTTATATTAATGAGCCTAATTATTCTCACATCACAAACTCTACCTCTGAATGATGTGAATATTTTTCGTTCAATCATTTCTACAATATTAACGGAAACAAAACAAAAATTACCATATGTCCAATTCTCCCACCCTGTATTAGAAATTTGGAAACTCGACGTTCACCGACAGGAGTAGTTTGTGAGATTTCTAATTCTGCAATCACATGGTTCAGTCAAAAACACAAAAGCGTCGTTCTCACTGAAGCAGAAAATGTAGCTGATAGCGAGGCTACGAAGGAGCGCTGATATGGGTTAAACGTCTCCTGGAGGACATTATAGGTCACGAAATATCTCCTACATTGCATATGAACAATGTTAGTGCGATCAAGTTGGCGAAAAATCCCGAATTCCACAAACTATCGAAACACATAGAAATAAGGTTTCATTTCGTTCGAGAAAAATATCATGAAGGTGTTATGCTCACATCGGCAGCAAAAATCAGGTGGCAGACGTAATGACGAAACCCATGCCTTCCCCGAAGTTTGTTGAGATGAGAAAAATGTTGGGAGTAGTCGACCTACAATGATTATTCAAACGTGTATTTTGGAAGTATTGAGTGTTCAAAATAACGTATCTGTTTGTTTTGTCTTTTTGTTTGATCGACTGTATATTTGATCTGAGTTGTTTTTGTTTAAGTTCAGAAAAAGAAAAAACGTCAATAAGTGTTTCGAATCTTATACGATTGTTCAATGGAAGGTTTTTGGTATTCTCCACTGTGTTTTTGATGAAAATCTCTGGTTTTAGAATGTAAAATTCAACAGTTTTCTATTAAAATGCAGATCTCTGGGAATCTTTCCAAAACATATATGACACCAACCAAATTGATCATTTTTTGATCAGACAAGATTTTGAATTCAGTACATGTTAGGAACAGAACTTCTCAACTATGAAATTGATATAAATCATAAACTTATACATAAGATAAAACAGAGATAAAAGTTAATGAAGAGTGAGATGGTTCAACTCACCACTGAATCTGGACGCTTCGGGGTTCTTGGTGCAGGCCGCTGAAGAACTGAAGCCGTCTCCAGCAAAGTGCTGAAAACCACCAACAAGCAGGGAAAAAGAAGGAAACAACGCAGAAGAAAGAACGACAAAAAAGCCGCCGCCACCCCCCCCACCGACAGACAAACACGCAAGACAAAGCGGAAAAAACTCCTCTAATTTCCGGCGCCACAAAGAAGTTTTTCTTTTCCCATTCAGAGGGGGAAAGGAGATCAAAAATGAGAGCATCGAAGAAAATCAAATATTTCTCCTTTGTATCAATTTTCAAGGGGGGCGGGGAAAGTACCAAGAGCGCAAAAAACATGGCCAATAAATTCTGCCAGATCAATGGAAGATCTCTGGTGCCGAGGGTCACAGACGGGAAAGAGAGGGGAGGGAAGAAAGATGAGAGGAGTGGGGGGGGAGGAAGAGGGGGACGACCAGAGATTGTGGATTCAACCATAAAATTCACGGGGGAGAGGGTGGGGCGGGGGGGGCGAGAAGGGAAGGGGGGGGGGGGGGGGGGGGGGGGGGGGGAGGAGGGGGGGGGGGGGAAAAAGAGAACCAGGGGGGAGGGGGGAAGAGAACAGGGGGGGAGATCATTTTGTTGTGAGGATAATCGCTGGAGGGTGGGTGGAGAAACCTGCTGGCCCCCCTGGTAATTTTTTTGTTGTTGGGTTGGGGTGGTGGGTGGGGTTGGGTGCTCCCGGGGTTGGTTTTGGTGGGGGGGGGGGGGGGGGGGGGGGGGGGGGGGGTGGTGGGGGGGGGGGGGGTGGTCTCCTCCTGGGTGGTGTTGGTGGTTCCCTGGGGGTGGCAGGGAGGGGTGGGCCGGCGGGGGGGGGGGCGGGGGAGACGGAAAAATTAGTTGGTCTGATGATGTGGTCCGATGGGGGGGGAAGGAAGGGAAAAAAAGGGGGAAAGTGCCCCGAGATATCTGATCACTGGTTGACGGGGTGGGGAGGGGGGGACGGGGGGACTGGATTTATTCCGTTTGGTCGTTCGGGTCGCGGTTTCCAACCTTTTCTGTCGGGGCTTCACTGCCGGCGTACAGGGGGGGGGCGTCGGCGCTGGCCGTGGCTGGCCGGGCGTCGGGTCGGGACGTGTGGTGGTGGGTGGTTTTTTTCTGGGTTTGGTCCCCCCTCCCGCTCCGTTGAAAACAGGACGGATCACGAAAAGGAAGAGGCCGGGGGGGGCGGGGGCCCGGGAGGGGGGGGGGGGGGGGGGGGGGGGGGGGGGGGGGGGGGGGGGAAAAAGGGAACGAACCCCGGGGGGGGACGAGTACCAACCCCCCCGGGAGGGAGGGAAGGAAGGGGGGCGAGGGGGAAAAAAGGCCGACGGGGAAGAGAAACGGGGAAACAACCAGAAGGGGGGGGGGGGACGCAAAAACCGAAATATTCCGCCGGCAAAAGCAACGGACCCCCCGGCCGCCCGCGGGGGCGGGGGGAGGGGGGACGGCCCCCTCCGCCCGCCCTCCTCGGGGGGGGGGGTTCCGGGGGGGGGAATGGCCCGCCCCCCCGGGGGGGGGGGGGGGGGGGGGGGGGGGGGGGGGGGGGGGGGGGGTGGGGGGGGGGGGGGGGGGGGGGGGGGACGGGGGTGGGGGGGGTGGGGTGGGGGGGGGGGGGGGGGGGGGGGGGGGGGGGGGGGGGGGGGGTGGGGGCCGGTCCTGGTGGCTTTTGGGGCCCCCCTTTTCCCCTTCGGGGGGGGGAATGGGGGGGGTCCGGGGGGGGGGGGGGGGGGGGGCGGGGTCCCGGGGGGCAAAATCCCCCCCCCCCCCGGGGTGGACGGGTGGCCCCCCCGCAGCCTTTTCTCCCCCCCCCCGGGGTGGGGGGGAAAAAGGGGGGGGGGGGGGGGGGGGGGGGGGGGGGGGGACCCCCCTGGTCCTCCCGGGCCCCCGGGGGGGGGGGGGGGGGGGGGGGGGGGGGCGGCGGGCCGGGGGGGGGGGGCGGGGGGCGGTTCCCCGGGGGGGGGGGGGGGGGGGCGGGGGCCGGTGGGGGGGGGCGGCGGGTGGGGGGGGGTGGGGGAAATCCACCCCCCCCCTCCCCCCCCCCCCCTCCCCCTCGGTGGGTTCGGGGGGGGGGGGGGGGGGGGGGGGGGGGGATGGTTGTCCGGGGGGGGGCCGGCCGGCCCCGTTCGGGGGAGCTCCGGGGGGGGGGGGGGGGGGGGAAGGGGGGGCCCCGGGGGGGGGGGGGGGGGGCCCCCTCGGGGGGCCGTCCCCCCCCCCCCCGTCCAAAAAAGAATGGATTTTTTTGGCCCCTCTTTCCCCGGCGGCCCCCCCCCGGCGGCCGGGGCGGGGGGGGGGGGGGGGGCGGGGGGGGGGGGGCCCCGGGGGGGGGGGGGGGGGGGAAGGGGGGGGGGGGGGGGGGGGAAATTTTTTTTACACACCCGAACCTTTTTCGTGGAGGGCGGAAGGGGAGTGAACCCTTTTGACCCCCTTTTTTTTTTTCATGTTTTTGGGTGCTTCATTTTTTCATTTTTCTTTTTCGGGTTCCACCTTTTTTCTCTCCCCCCTTTTTTTGTCCCCCCTTCCCCCGCGCCGCCCGCCCCCTCCTTTCTTGTTGTTGGGGGGGTGCCTTTTTGTGGGGGGGGGTGGTGGAGTTTTTTTTTTTCCCCCTTCTATTCAATCTTCCCCCCCCCCCCTCCCCCCCCCCCTTTTTTCCTCTTTCTTCTTTTTTTCCTTCTCCTTTTCTTTTTTTTTTTTTTTTTCGGGGGTGGGGGGGGGGGGGTTGGTCTCGCTTCTTTTTGATATTCACAGAATTCGGAGGTGGACAACAAAGTTCTTTCCTCAAAATTTTTCATAAAGTAAAAAATAACAATATAAATAAAATCAACAACCTTTTTCTATTCAATTTGGAACAGAAACTTTCTGTGTAACAATGGTTCAAACATCTTCCCAACATATTCTTGATGATATTGAAAGATTTTTATCTTTAGGTCCAAAATTTAGTATCGAGCCAACTGTAAATGAAAGCTTTCCTTCAAAGCATCTACTTTCAGACCTTAATTATATCACTTCTTCAGTTTTAGAGTTGAATGCAAAAAATATCATTCTTGCAAGATCCACTAATATTATTACCAATTATATCTTTTCCTCCAAACATACTTTACCTCTCTTTCAACATTTATATTTGAAAACAAAACAATTCATAAAAAGTAATCCAAATCTAGTGATCACCAAATCTGATGAAGGCAATGTTACTGTTATTTTGAATAAAGATCAATATTTGAACTCAACTGAATTGATAAATAAATGCAATTCTTGTTCACTTGTCAGAAGATATCCCACTTCACAAGTTCAATTCAAGTGTAATAAATGATAAAAAACTTGCATTCTTCTCAACAAATTAATGATATAACAAGATAGAAATTAATTATGTATGATGGGATTCTTCCAAAATTTTATGCACTTCCTAAAATTCATAAACCAACACTTTCAGTACGACCTATTATTGCTTCTCTAAGTTCTTCCACTGAAAATCTTGCTGCATTTTCAACAGATATTTCAACAAAATTCTTTAATCAAGATAATTATTACCATATCAAAGATTCCTTCGATGTTCTCTCCAGATTCAATCACTTGCAACTTTCTGAAGATTGTGTTTTGGCCAGCTTGGATGTTGCATTTTTATTTAGTTATGGGATCATATCAGTATTTTTGTGATATCTGTAAAGAAACTTTCATAGAACTTATTACTTTCCTTTTCAATGAAACATATTTTTCTTTCAATTACCAAATTTACGAACAAACTCTTGGAACCCCAATAGGGGCAAAAATCAGTCCAATTTTGGCATCTCATGTAATGGATGACCTGCTAGATACGGTCTTACAAATATTACCTTTTAATTCATTTTTTATAAAAAAAATTTATATAATATAATATAAACTCTACCAAAAGATGGAGTGACTGAGATTGTAGATATTTTCAACTTTTATGACCCATATATTCAATTCACCATCGAAAAAGAAGATAATGAACACAGCGTCCATTCCTAGACACCAGATTCATCAGAAAGCATGATAATACTTTACTGACAGATTAGCATAGGAAACAAATGAATTCTGGTAGATTCATGAATTATTGATCTCATTACCACAAACAATGTATGAAAGTGTCAAACAAATGAAAATCGAATTACCAGCATTTCAGACTCTTCACAAAAAAATTAAATATTTGATTCAAAATTTTCATAAATTTGTACCGAAACAAATCCTCACCCTAGCAGGTTTTGATTCGTACAAATAAAATTTTCTCAAAAAAAACCCAACCGAACTTCACTGTTTATTCGAATTTGGACCTTTTGTTTGTTTGTTTGTTATAAGATGAAACTGTGTGTTATTTACCATTTTCATAAAGCCTTTTCGACTTTGACATTTACAAAATCAATAACATTATTAAAATCGTAGACATTGTATATAGGTAGATTTCTTGGCGTTGAAAGAACTTCAACTTATAATATTGTGTTCGTCTTTTGACAACTAGATGGCGAAGCGCGAGGTTAAATTTGCTCATTATTTTACAAATATCAACCAGTAACAAAGTTTCAATAATTGTGAGTTGCCTACCGATTATTTTCAAGAAGGAATTTGAATCTGCATTCATTTCGAGCGTTGTACAAAAAAAAAGTTCGAATCCTCACACATACAAAAACTCTTGAACTTTTTTTGACTAGTGTTCTTTATCGCTGATTTACGGCCTTTTCCCCGTGAGCTTTGAACAGAGTAACACCTATTGAAAATTAGATTGTCATAATTATTGCGTTATAAAGTTTGAGCCATTCGGCAAAAGGGATAAACTGATCGTTATCAGTCAACTACTCGATGCAGGTCATTTTTTGTAGGTAAGTTGCATTAACTGTATGAATTTGAACATTTAAACTTGCTTTTGCTTTTATGCATGTAATTTTTTTTGCTCTTGGCTATTTCGTCATATGTACCCAGTTGTTGAAATGAAGTCAAACTACTTTTCTTTCTTCATAAAATATTTATATTGATGTATGATATTGATTTATAATTAATTGTTTGCCTTCTGTGCATGTATGAATTGCTAAATTGTTAACCATGTCATTCAAAATTCTGATATTAACATTCTCCACATTTTTTGTAGCGTATAATTAGAGCAATCAAATATACGAGATTTTTCAACGCCACCTCTTGGATTTTATTAACCAGCCAACCCACACCCACTTCTCGTTGAGCCTACATCTGGTTCAGCACATCTTGGCGCCCAGACGACAGGGCTGGTAATCCAAAATCATCAGTAATGGAGGGAACCAATGGAACTCCGGAGAAAAACAATGAAACTCCATATAACTTCCGAGCAAGAAGATCGATAAACTATGCACGCATGCACACTGGTGGAAATGGATCAAGTGAAGAAGACGATCAAGGTAACATGTTCCATATTCCTATTGAAAATCGCACCAGTAATCCAATCAATCTGGGGGGTGCTGGTGCTGTCCCCAAAGTCAGTATTCCAAGTGTCATCATCTCAAATCATCCAAATATTGGTAGGACGATTACCACCACTGGGACAACCATGAATCCCGGTATATTCAGTCAGGGGGCGAATGCCAGTTTGGGACCACCAAGTTTGTCTTTTCCTCCACTCAATGTACCACCTGTTAATAACATTGTTAGTAATTCAGCATTATCTCAAGAAGAACTTACCAGAATTATCACTCAAGTAGTAGCAACAGTAATGCAACAATTACCAAATACAAACAATGTCAGTACTCACAACATCAACAGTCAAAACATTCTCAGACCAGGTATTAGTGACTTCTCATTATCAGACCTACATAAAATCATACCTACTTTTGATGATGATACTAACGTGCAACCGCTTGATTTTCTTGAAATCCTCGAAAAAAGTATTGATGTGCATAATGTTTCATTCAACAAAATTAAAATAATTTTGAACAGTTCATTTAAAAACTCTGCAAAGCTCTGGTGGGATGCATTTTCAAATACATGCCATACTTATCAAGAATTTAAACGATCTTTTCTTGAACATTTTTGGAATACTAGAAAACAAAATAAAATTAAACTCAGATTAGAAAGCGCCACATATACAGGGGGTTCATTTGTTGACCACTTTAACTATTGGGTAGCTACAGCAAAAAATTTACAACCTCCTTACAGTCAGGCGGAATTGATAGATATTATAGCGCCACATTTTCCACCAAATGTTGCTGGGGCTATGATTGGAATAACTACTTTTTCTAATGCTGTTTCAAGGTTAAGGCACGCTGATGAGTATTTCAAAAACAATAAAAGGTCAAGGCAAAATGAAAATAAGGATACAAATCCAAATAAATATCAAAATAAACAGTTTAGTTCCAATAGAGTTGGTAATGAGCAAGATAAAAAACAATTTCAACTTGAAAACAGAATAAAATCTAATATATGTAACTTGGAGCTAGAAGAAAGTGTGGTTTCGGAAAACGAAACGGACTCCCATTTTTGAGCCCTGAGGTGGGAGCAATTCTTGACAGGGCTGCAAAAATCCCAAATAATAATCCATCTGATGAATTATTAGAAGAATGCCAATTTGATCATTCACTTTCTGAAAACCGTTCTCCAGTAATTATTTTGAAATTATATGGCTATAAAATTCCTGCTCTTGTTGATACTGGGAGTTCAGTTTCTGCTTTTTCAGAAGACACATGGACACAATTAGCTTCCTTTCATAGCATCATTCCTCATTTCACTTGTTCAGGTGTGCGAGTTATTGGAGCATTCAAGTCCAAGCTGAAAAAAGTATCTCTTCAGTCTCTGATTTCTTTTCAACTTGAAAATGAAGAATTTTCACACGAGTTTTTAATAATAAATAGTTTGTCATATCCAATTCTGATCGGTTGTGACTTTTTACGAAGTTATAATGCTAGGGTTGATCTCGGCAGTAAACATTTAATACTTGAAGTTAATAAAAAAATTATAATAGTTCCAGAAACTGATTATTATCATGGTATAACTAACCAAGATTCATTAGAAATATGTGCCATTGTTAACAAATGTGTCTTACATAAGCCAGGTATACAAGGTGAGGATAAAACTATGAAATTTAGCAATGTTGTTTCTAACCTAACTATTTCTGAAAAACACAAGGTTGATTTTGGTAATCTATTGAATGTGTCTGCCTCCATCTTTTCAAATATTCCGGGTCGAACTGCTGAATATACTCACTGCATAAAGTTGAAAAATCCAGCTGAATTTTATGCAAAGCCCTACCCGATACCAGTTGCACATCGGGAAGCAGTCAACAATGCTATCCGAGAAATGGAATCGTGGGGAGTCATCAAAAGATGTTCTCCAAAGTACATTTCTCCTCTGATGACAACTGTTAAAAAGGATAACACTTTGAGGGTGTGCCTTGATGCTCGAAAGCTCAACGCAGTAATGGAACCTGATCACGAGTTACCTCAACCAATCAGTGAGATCATTAAACTCATGGCTGGAAAAAGGGTGATGAGCACACTTGATTTCACTCATGGGTTTTGGCAAATTCCAGTGAGGGAGGAAGATCAAGATTTCTTGGGTTTTATGGTGGGAACTAAGACCTACAAGTTTTGCGTTCTTCCATTTGGACTGTCAACAGCTTCTAGTTCATTCACTCGGTGCATCAATATGGTTTTAGGGGCAGAGTTTCGAAATTTTGTTGTGGCATATATTGATGATATATTGGTGATGAGCAGCACTGTGGAAGAACATCTATACCATTTAGATCTGGTGTTTCGACGACTCCACAAAGCAGGGTTTACACTGAAAATCGAAAAATGCAAATTTTTTCAGGAGGAGATTTCATATTTAGGTTATGTGCTGAGTGCGGAGGGTGTGAGACCAGACAAGCAGCGGATTCAGGCGTTAGCAGATTATATGAAACCCAAAAATAAAAAGGAATTGCAAAAGTTTTTAGGTTTTTGTCAATATGATAGGATTTTTGTTCCAAGATTTTCTGATCTGATTGCACCTCTCACTCTCTTGTTGAAGAAAAAGATTCCTTGGAAATGGGACCAGGCCCAAGAAGCAGCATTCCAAAACATAAAATTGGAATTACAAAAAGAGGTTCTACTTTACCATCCTGAATGGAAACATGAATGGCACGTCCAGACCGATGCCAGCAGTACTGGTATTGCAGGAGTCTTGTTTCAGATAGTAAATGGTACCCGTCACGTCGTAGCCTATGGTTCTAGGTTACTATTGGACAGGGAACGAAGATACAGCGCATTCGAGCTGGAGGTTCTGGCAGCACTCTGGTGCATACAAAGGTGGCGGATCTACTTGTTAGGCAACAGGTTCATTTTGCATACTGATTGTAGTGCAATGAAATATATTAATACATGTAGGCTATTATCACCCCGAGTAACCAGATGGGCCCTTGTTCTACAGGAGTTCTCTTTTGAGGTGAAAGCAGTTCCAGGCCGAGAAAACATCGAGGCAGATACCTTATCCAGATATGCATGCACAAGATTTCCAGTTCCCAGCGATAAAACTTTTCAAATTTTCAGCTTTCTTAAGTTTCCGGATCCATTCAAGGCGCTTCTTCTGAACATTGCTGAACATCAGAGGGAAGATCAGAAGCTGAGTGACATAATGTCCCAGATTGAAATTGATCCTGAGCTGAAAGGAAAATTTTTTGTCTACAAAAATATCTTATATAAACGTGGATCTGATGACAGTACTTACATGTTGTGTGTCCCAAAGCAATTGGTAAATAATTTCATTGAGGCATACCATCACACTATAGGACACTTTGGGGTGTACAAGACTTGGGTAGCTATGCGTTCAGAATTGTGGTGGACAAATATGCACCGTGACATCAAGAGAATAGTTTTGAAGTGTGACATTTGTCAACGTGCAAAATCCTCTTCAATGCCCAAACCACCTCAAATGCAAGTAGTACCTAGGGATAAGAATGATATAGTAGCAACTGACATATATGGTCCTCTCATACCTAGTAGGGGTGGTGTACGTTACTTGCTAGTGTTATATAACTTGTTCACCAAACATGTTGCACTGTACTCTCTCAAAAGGGCCACCTCTAGGGCCATTCTGAATAGAGTACTTCGTGATTACATTCCGAAATATGGTCCCATTCAGCGTATACTTCACGACAATGGTACACAGTACACATCCAAACTCTGGAAGAATTCCATGGAAGAGATGGGAGTTAAGCTGGTGTACAGTTCAGTCCGACATCCATGTGCCAATCCATCAGAGCGTGTGATGAAGGAACTGGGTAGGCTATTTCGGACATATTGCAGCGAGAAACACTCAAAGTGGGCTCTTGAAGTTCCTCGGTTTGCTGAATACTTAAACTCAATCGTCCATGAATCAACAGGTTATACACCAAATGAATTGCAGCTGGGAGCCGACCCAACTCACCTTTTACCTGATCACTTGTCCCCACCAAGTGATGTTGTTCCAGACATGCACAGGAAGATTAAACTGGTGTTGGCTGAGGCAACACTCCGAGGCAAAGCTGCTCGAAGGGCTGTAAGGAATCCAGGACGCACCTTCATTGATTTCAATCCTGGTGATCTGGTTTTGTTACGCGCAAACAATATGTCCTCCTCTATAAAGGAAGAAACCAAAAAATTTTTGCTACTTTTTGAAGGCCCTTATAGGGTGAAGAAAAAGATAAGTGATGCTACCTACGTCTTACAGCATACGGAAGATGATAGGGAAAGAGGTACTTTTCACGCGTCACACCTCAAACATTATCAGAAAGCATAAGCTCACGTTCTGCTACGTCAAACCTTCACTCATGCTTTGGGGGCGAAGTTGTACCGAAACAAATCCTCACCCTAGCAGGTTTTGATTCGTACAAATGAAATTTTCTCAAAAAAAACCCAACCGAACTTCACTGTTTATTCGAATTTGGACCTTTTGTTTGTTTGTTTGTTATAAGATGAAACTGTGTGTTATTTACCATTTTCATAAAGCCTTTTCGACTTTGACATTTACAAAATCAATAACATTATTAAAATCGTAGACATTGTATATAGGTAGATTTCTTGGCGTTGAAAGAACTTCAACTTATAATATTGTGTTCGTCTTTTGACAACTAGATGGCGAAGCGCGAGGTTAAATTTGCTCATTATTTTACAAATATCAACCAGTAACAAAGTTTCAATAATTGTGAGTTGCCTACCGATTATTTTCAAGAAGGAATTTGAATCTGCATTCATTTCGAGCGTTGTACAAAAAAAAAGTTCGAATCCTCACACATACAAAAACTCTTGAACTTTTTTTGACTAGTGTTCTTTATCGCTGATTTACGGCCTTTTCCCCGTGAGCTTTGAACAGAGTAACACCTATTGAAAATTAGATTGTCATAATTATTGCGTTATAAAGTTTGAGCCATTCGGCAAAAGGGATAAACTGATCGTTATCATTCAACTACTCGATGCAGGTCATTTTTTGTAGGTAAGTTGCATTAACTGTATGAATTTGAACATTTAAACTTGCTTTTGCTTTTATGCATGTAATTTTTTTTGCTCTTGGCTATTTCGTCATATGTACCCAGTTGTTGAAATGAAGTCAAACTACTTTTCTTTCTTCATAAAATATTTATATTGATGTATGATATTGATTTATAATTAATTGTTTGCCTTCTGTGCATGTATGAATTGCTAAATTGTTAACCATGTCATTCAAAATTCTGATATTAACATTCTCCACATTTTTTGTAGCGTATAATTAGAGCAATCAAATATACGAGATTTTTCAACGCCACCTCTTGGATTTTATTAACCAGCCAACCCACACCCACTTCTCGTTGAGCCTACATCTGGTTCAGCACAAATTATTCATACCCAACAATTTCATTAATAAAAGAAATTTATTTAGCACTTCCACCATTGAAACAAATTCGAATAATAATAACAATGTTGGAAAAATCATAAAAGTTTTTTATATACCCCAGCACACATATTGTACTTCTCTACCTTATATTATCATGGACATCACTCCAAAATTGCTTATAAATCCCCTATAATAATTTATTCACTTCTTTGAAAAATGAAAAACAGAACTGAGAAAAATCTACAATCCAATTTGCTCAAATTGTGATTGTGAATATATTGGGAAACATCCAGATTACTGAAAGATCATTCAACTCGACATGGAATTGTCAGTCGAATCCTGAAAGATGCAGTTCCCATGTCTTTAATGAAGGACATTTTATGAATTATGATTCAATAAGAATCTTAGCTATCGAAAGAAATATCACTGGAAGATTGTTTTTGGAAATAGCTTTCATTTCACAATCCGATACCTCTTTAAATAAAAAAATTTGATATCAATCATCTCAATGAAATCTATTTATATTTATTACTACTGGATAAAAAATTTCCAAATTCTCATGTTAATGAGTACAATTATTTTAACATTACAAACTCTACCTCTGAATGATGTGAATATATTTCGTTCAATCATTTCTACGATATTAACGAAAACAAAACAAAAATTAACATACGTTCAACTCTCAAGTACCATTAATTCAATCAACTGCACCCTTCTCCTTCGTCATTGGTTCGAAGCAACTAATAATAGTATAGTGGTCATTTTTCGTAATCAAATCAATCAACAAATATATCAGATTCGTTTCATCTTAATATTACAAGTTAAGAATACTTTGTCAAGTAGTTTTGAACCGGAATTTACAGGTAAATAGGATAATAGTTGGTTCTAACTCCACACTCACAGTCCATTGTTCGAATCCTAGAACATATTCTCTCATTGTGAGTTCGAGCATCTCCTCGATACACTCGACAGTATAGATCAGCTGATTCAAATTATTCAATCTACTCAACCTTTCAGTCCCTCTCTCAGCCCCCTCCCTTCAGTCTCCCTCCCAGTCCCTCTTGCATCCCCCCTCTTCCTCGTCCATTGTTTAGGCACCATTTTTCACATCAATTTCGAATTTCAAACAACTCCAACCTTGCACCCCGGTCACCGAATCCCATACTATGGTCTAATTCTATTTAAATTTGGTATACAGGAGCTTTTTGTGCCAGAGATCATGATTTTTTCTAGGTTTTTATTGGCTCGGTTTCTTGTCTGTCTGTTCGCGGTTCAGATCTTGTGAAGTGAAATTTGACCAACACCTTATTCAAATTGCAGGGGCCTAGCGAATACTAGTGGTAAAATACTACTGCGGCAGTTGTAAATTACCATTCCGACAAAATTGGGTTTCTACAAGTTACACCGGTAAATAATGAGTCCAATCCTACAACTGTTTTTTATACGAATTACGGGTGTGCTGTTTCAGCAATAATCACAAGTATGAGAGTAAGGCTGGTAAATTCCGTTTGTGACAAGTTTGCGTTTCTAGAAGCTAAACTTGTAAGTGAGGACTGACATGTATACGTGTTCGATCTTACAAGTGTTTTTTCATCTAATCACATCGTTGCTGTTTCTACAAACTCCAATGTATGAGAATCACTAGTAATTTATCAGTATAATTCGACCAACGTAGAGGGCATGGTCAACGTTGAACATTGTTGATTGAATATTTGCTATAATAGAAAATATGTGGTCCAGTGATTCCGAAGGAAAACACTGTGTCAACATCCGTAAGGCTCGAATGAATGAGGGCATGTGACCATCATTTCCGCACGGGCCATAAAGTGCACTTTATGCACGCACCGTCCGTAAAGTGCACTTTGAGGCCGTGTTGTATGTTCACTGTTGCAAATATTAAATGGTATATTCCTGTTGTTAACCTGTTTATTTTCACGTTATAGAATTCACAAGTTATGATAAGATATATTGCTTGCTATATCAGCCTGAACTCCACTTTCACTCCATTTGTAGGATTTTCACTTCTTTTGTAAATTTTTTGTATATCTACTTGGAGTTCTAGTTTATTTTTCTTCAGTGTTTTTGATTCCATATACATATCATGCTGAACAATGTTTTCAGTAATCCATCTATGTGGTCTCGAAACTGCACCCCTACATCTTTGTTTTTTATCTCGAGGTAACTGAACGTCACTACAACCGATATTGCTAGAAATATTTTCATTCACTTGCTCTACAACATCATGTTGGGCCAAATCATGTCTCGACAATATTGCCAGTGATTATAATTTGCTATCAATTGTTGGGATACAACAAACTCGTGAATTTCCTTCCACTTCTCGCTTTTGTCTCGTTATGTCAACTTGGCACTAAAAGCACCAAAGAGAACGTATTCATTTTGAATAAGGGAATGAAAACTTTCAGAAGAGACATTTTTTTTGGCTTATTTCGCTGAAATTTCAAGAAATATGCAAATCACACACTCTTTGTTCCAGGTACTCCATGTTGAATGTGGTAATTCAACTCAAGAGGGAATTTACCAAATTTCACGTTCAATATTTTAAACAAAAATGATCATTTTTTTTTTATATGTATTCAATAACAAATGTTCTTTTATGTTAACTTCTGGGTTTTTTCCAAACGCCAGTAAAACAATTGTGTACCTAACACGTGCGCACGCGATTGCTGGCCGAACTTCGCTAAAGCGTCGTTCTGCCATCTGCAATCCCATGCGGACAAGTATCACTTTCCGCACTTGTTAGGTAAACTACTATTTCGTCACCATCAGTTTTTCGCGTACGGTTGTTCCATTTGACGGCACATCAGCATAGAACGTTCATTTGGAGAGTTCAGACAAATACAGAGGTTTTGTTGGAACTAATGATGTTGAGATACTTTAATTAAAGAGAAGTGGTAAGCCGTATTTCATGGGATCTACTCTACTGACAATTGTTCATCCCATCCCCTCGAGAAACTGACCATGGACCGCCCTTGCTTAATGTTAATACTCTGTATAGCACGAAATTTTTCACTTGTATGTCTACAACTGTACAAAATTTCTTCATGAAACAAGAAGTATTGGCACTTGTCAGTAGTTATTTCTACACTGGGAACTTGTCGTCTATTTGCTTGTAGCTATTTAGTTCTGTGAAACAGAAACAACTAGTTCTTCTGACTAGTCGTCGTGACACTTGTAACTTGTCACGTATATACTTGTAATTTTATTGAAACAACATACTTGTCGAGTAGTTATTACTTGAAACAGAAATTACTAGCCCTTGTCACTTGTTGCTATTGAACATGTAACTAGTCGCTTGTTCACTGGTAATTTTCTTGAAACGGGCCCCAGATGTTCGCGTAATTCCGGTGAAAATGCATTATTGAATTTTTGTTACCTACAGAAAAAAACAAAATGGACGTGATTTGGGTTATGGTCCGATTCTATTAAAATTTGGTTTGTTCGGGTTTTCGGAGCCGGAGATTATGAATTATTAGTCAAAATTAGTGAGATCAAGATGACGGATCCAAGATTGTTACGAGTTTTGTGATTTTGTTCCGATTGAAAATTGATGGGTGGGGGTTTTAGGGGTCCGAGATCGTGAATTTTGAGACAATTCTCAAATTCTAGATGGCAGACGAGTTTTGTAATTATGGTTAAATTCGATTCAAAAATTGGTATGTGGGGGCGAGAAAGAGGTCAAAGATTAGGAATTTTCTGTCAAAACTCAGAATGGTGACGAGTTTTGTGATTGGATTCAAAATAATGGGATGACGGATTGCCTGAATGACCTAATAAAATTAAATAAGAATTTAATGACATTTTTGGTGTGGTCCATACAACTTGCCACCCCCTAAATCTTGGTCTGGGACCGCGCATGTTCAAAGATTAGGAATTTTCTGTCAAAACTCAGAATGGTGACGAGTTTTGTGATTGGATTCAAAATAATGGGATGACGGATTGCCTGAATGACCTAATAAAATTAAATAAGAATTTAATGACATTTTTGGTGTGGTCCATACAACTTGCCACCCCCTAAATCTTGGTCTGGGACCGCGCATGTTCAAAGCATGTACTCACCAGAAGTAAGAATTCATAGCATATTCATGATGCAGAACGGCATCTCACTTTACGCAGACTTTCATTATAATTTGTGTATCAAAATATATTTCTCGTTTCAATTAGTCATCTCAATGAAAATAAATCTTTAGTTTCAGACTTCTCCAAATTCTTTATGATTTTTATTCCTGAATGTTTCATTTTTAATATGAATTCCCTCTAAAAAAACATTCTCAAAAATGAAAGATTATTTCAGAATTAGAAATTTTTCGTCAGGGTTTTCTAATTCTGAGAAAAAGTAATATCTTGGCTATGTGTGTGTCGGAACAAAAAAAAATGATAAAAGCAATGAAACTATATGAGAATATAATTTATTTATATATCTTACAGACAAGCCTGATTTTGTACAAATGTGTGGTGAAAACAAAAACAACTAAGATTCTAAGTATGAGATAACATGCAATATACTGAACAGTGTTAAATAATGAATACTATTGATAAACAGGATGAGCACATATAAAATAAAACACAGCAATATGAATATGCACACAATATTATAGTGAAATGGGGATTTAACATTTGACAAGGGGCGGTGCTACTAGATGGGGGTACTACTTGAGTAATAAGCTTGATTAGTTCTGAAGAGTGGTACGTAAAAGTGGGGATGATGTAACAGGAAAATTCTGAATTTCTGTCAACCATTCATCTGTACATTCACTTGAAAGTGTTTCTTCAAAGATTGATCCACTTGTTGATAGCTGATCTTGTTGCTGGTTCGAATCCATAGGAGCATTTTCTAACAGTACTTTGACCAAATATCAGATTTTCCTGCTCGTCTTCATTTTCAGATTCATTTTCAGATTCATTTTGTGAGGAATATTTGTCTGGGACAGCATCTGATGGCAACTGTTTTGTGTTGAAGAAATCGTGGGTCGAAATGCAGCACAAAAATTTTGTTGCTTAGTGATTTTGGGCTCGTACCAGGCAATGTGATGTTGCCTGAAAAAAAAATACTAATCGGTAACAGTTTTTATTTTTTACAATCTTTTATTTGGTTCCACCTATCTCGGTATCTGTGTGTGTATGTGTGTGTGTGTGTGTGTGTGCGTGTGCGTGTGTGGGTGTGCATGTGCATGCACCAATTGTGAATCGAAACGAACCATAAACATAAATCTTGTCCGCCATCTTGAATTTATTAATTTTTTTTCCAGCTTGTATGTAAGTTCATGTGGAATTTTGCAAGTGAATTTTGACCTACTTCTGGGGTTCTGATTAACTTGAAGTTTGGCAGGTGTACAAAATTCCGGTGACAATGCACCACAAAATTTTTGTTGGAAAAAAAAATGGTAGCTCTGATATCGATGACGAGTTTTGTGATTATGGTCCGATTCTAATGAAAATTGGTATTTCGCGGGTTTTAAGTTCTCCAGACTAGAAGTGGATCAAAATTCACTTGCAAGATTCGACCCGAACTAACAAGTGGAACTGAATAAAAGCTTGAATACGCGCGAAATAATATCCATATTTTATTGGAATTATACATTACACGAAGAACAATCCTTACAGTATAGAAAGAAAAATGTTTGCAGAATACTACAAGTAACCTGATGAATTTATTCCACGAAAATATGGTGTTGAAATCCCTCCTAATTTGGAACAGTTTTGAATATGTGTAGTAAAGTAATTTTCAATACATATAACATCATTTTTTAACGAAAAAAAATGTCTAGTACAGTAAAATTGCCTATACTTTCTTTTAAAAGGTTCCAGTCAAACCAATATCGAATCCATTTAATGCACTGTCATCTTTCTTCAGATATCATAAAGTTTTATATAGTATTACCCACATATATAAAAAAAAGTTGATGCAACAGTCATGGAAAATTCCCGACCGATAGTTATTTCAATAGTCAGCAAAGTGGTGGTGGTGGTGACAGGTTTGGTTGAAGAACTTGAGCTACACAATTAAACTGCACTGAAGCTTTGCGATTTGCGATACCAAAAATGTGTCTTACATGAAATATTGTTGAAAAATCAGGGATTACGGGTCTTTCGCTTCATTGACAAGAACCCAACCGACAAACTGCCACCAACCAGTAATGTTCAATGGTACTCTGTCGAACTTCCAAACTGTCAAAAACAGGTTTTCAAAAGGGTCTGTTTTGACTAGAAGGACTATATGTCATTTTTCATTTGTGAAACTTTCACTCGAAGATACCTGAATTTTTTTGTAATAAGATAAAGGTGGCCTATGCTGCTTCAATTATCAAGGAACAATAAAAAATTAGCGAGTTACACTAATCAATGATGACTTGGACTGCCTAATTTACTGTATATGATTTATGCAACCAAATTATCAACTATCAATTCACAAGTAACAAATAAGAGTTGACCACCTTTTAACTTCCTTACATCAATTGTAAAATATGTGTCTCTAATGTGCAGATTATGACTGATTATATGATCATGACGAAATTTTTCTTCGAATGATTTGTTTTTAGGGATTGTTCTGTTTGTTGAATGTGAGCAAGTAAAATTGAAATCGTAGATGCGATTCTGGTGGACCTTCTCAAGAACACAATTATATTCCCATCTTCAACTCTCCAAAACGAAGAAGGGAATAATAAAATGAATAAATGCTAGTTGAAAGCTTATGTGAGGTTGAAGTTGATCCCACTCCCCAAGCTTTGATAATTGTTAAACTCAGGTGCATGAATGCCTTCTTCTTCACTTCTTGATAATTGTAATCGCTACTTCATTGTAACTTGATAATTGAAGCTGCATGAATCCACCTTAAGCCTTTTGCAGGAAGTTACTTTACATCAACATACTTTGAAATTGATATAATTTGGGAGCTGTTGAGGTTCCTTACCTGATTGGATTATCCATTGTTTTCATCGGATTTTGACTGAAAAGTTCTCCGCTCTCTAAGGTCATTCCTAGTTGAGAGTCCACATTTGTCGTAGGAACATTTTTTACCAGACATCTGGAAATAAAGATAAAATGTAAAAAAGGAAACAACTCGATTAAATGAATTTGCTGATAATATTCTCATTTTTATAAAATTTTCACCAGTTAAGTGCAGCTTCATCACATATTTTAAAATATAAAAGTATTTTCTGCTAAATGACCAATACCAACTGGATAATAAGGTCACTTGATTTATAAGGGTAAGACCAAAAAAATGAATTTAAGCTTTTTATCAACTATATCGAATTCAATATCCTCAGAAAAAAATCTCCAAAGTTGCTACAACATAACTTGTTATTAAATCTGATTATAATGACTATGACTCCGATGAATAACTAATATTTCTGCAACTGAATATTTGTTGAATCATTCATTTTGGAAATACATTCTGACATTCTGAAGGGATCACATAACATGAAATTCCAAATATAATTATTGAATATAATTTTACCTTTTTTCGATGTTTTGTCACAACTCACTCACAATTGTCTTATAAAAGCACGAATAATACAAATTAATAACTACTGAAAGTACAAATAACGCAAACTGATTACGAAGAAAACAATAAAACCTGAAACCACAAAAATTCGCAACAACAACCTCACAAAATACTATTTTGTGAACAACTTCTACCTCCCTCTAAACTTAATTGTAATGCAAATAGAGTACGGAGACGGAGCTAACGGAGCACGATATGAGCACAAGACGAAACTACGAAACATGAAAATGAAAATACCTAATCAATGGCCGCGTCTAATGTCAAGTTTTATGTGGAGGCTTTAAACGCTGTAAGCTGTTAGACGCGGCCATTTACGGCATTTACGCTACGACTCTCTATCTCATTCTTTTATCTCTTTTTTGGAAATCACCGTAATGTCGCCATCCACTAATCATTTCCATCGTCCTCCAATGATAATTCCATATAGTCCAGTCTATGACCATTTTCCTGTTAATTTGTCCCATACAGCACCGATTCGCATGAGAATTTGGATTCAGGATCTACATACACTCTTTTTCAAAATCTACCCTGTGCCGAGGGTTGCTTTCTCCCTGGGGGTGCATGCCACCCCTTCTTGGGGGGGAAAAAATTTTCATTGGAAATAAGTGCGGAAATCAATAGATTGACTAATTCTAAGCATTTTTTGTTCAATTAAGTTTTTTCTGAAAACCAATACTTTTCGACTTATTCACGAGTGAAATTGTCAGTTTTCAGTAAAAAAAAACACGTTTTCCGATCCTTTTTCGCGAATAACTGGAAAATAATGCATCTAATCGAAAAACCTGTGGAGAGCAAAATTATAGCTTTTGAAGAAACAAAGCCGATTGTTTATTTGTGATGTATGCAAACCCACTACAAACTGAATAATTGCTTGTTGAAAGTCGATTGGTATTTTCAAACGCCAAAATGGAAAGTTTCTACGTACAATAACCAAAAATCAGTGCATTTTTCGGGAAAAACTAGTTGGACCTTTTTTGAAGTCCTTCGAAATCCTTCATTTTGGTTATTTATAAAAGTTTCTAGCATCAAAACTGACCGAGGTATGAAGGAAATAATGTTGAATCCTATTTTTTCCATGAAAAAAAATTGTGAATAACTCATCCTCTCTTCCCCCCCCCTTTTGGAAAAAATTGTTGCCTAGTGGAACTATCTGTATATATACACTAGGCCTGAAATATAGTTACCATGTGTATTCTTCAATATACTAATGTACATACTCTAATTTCTACAAAAATTGTTTTTGTTTTTTTTTTCCATAACTCGCTTAGTCTTCAAGCAATCAAATCCACCAAAAAAGTATTTTGCAGCTTTTTTCAAGAGCTATAAGCTCATTTACATTATTTTTTGTTTCAGATTATATTTTTGAAAAGGTTCATGCTGAAAGGGCTCAAAAAAGGTACTTTGCGCGAACCCTCACAATATTTAACTGGCCATATCTTACTCTATTTTCATCCTGCAGAAAAAATGAAGCACTGAAATTTCCAGAGGAGAATGGCCTTCAATTTTGTTCTCTAGGAAATTTTGCATGTGATCAATACTTTTCGAGTTATTTCGGAAAAATGGAGATTTTTCGCTGAATCACGTATATGATTTTTTCTCTTCAATCTCAATTTTTTCCGAAACTACGTACTTTCAATTGATGAAAAACTCGGAACTCATTATAAGAACATGAATGAAGTGAATTATGGAGTAACGACGATTTTCTCCAAAGGGGGGAGAAGAGAGGATGAGTTATTCACAATTTTTTTTCAACGAAAAAATTGGATTCAACATTTTTTCCTTCATACCTCGGTCAGTTTTGATGCTAGAAACTTTTATAAATAACAAAAATGAAGGATTTTTGAAGGACTTCAGAAAAGGTTCAATTAGTTTTTCCCGAAAAATGCATTGGTTTCTGGTTATTGTACGTAGATGCTTTCCATTTTGGCGTTTGAAAATACCAATCATCTTTCAACAAGCAATTATTCAGTTTGCAGTGGATTTACATACATCACAAATAAACAATCGCCTTTGTTTTTTCAAAAGCTATAATTTTTCTCTTCACAGGTTTTTCGATTAGATGCATTATTTTCCAGTTATTCGCGAAAAAGGATCTGAAAACGTGTTTTTTTTTGCCTGAAAACCGACAATTTCACTCGTGAATAAGTCGAAAAGTATTGCTTTTCAGAAAAAACTTCATTGAACAAAAAGTGCTTAGAGTTAGGCAATCTATTGATTTCCACACTTATTTCTTATAATAAATTTTTCACCCCCAAGAAGGGGTGGCATCCACCCCCAGGGAGAAAGCAACCCTCGGCATGGGGTAGATTTTGGAATAGAGAGTAAGTAGAACCTATATCTAAATTTTCATACGAATCGGTGCTGTATGGGATAAATACACAGTTTACACTTTTTTCACCGTCATAGACTGGAGTAATAAGGTTGACTGAATATAAATCCTTAGACAATGCTAATGGCTAGGATCATAAATGGGGGCGGTAGTTCACATGCTTTGACTAGTGACCCATAGGTGGAGTTGTATGTATGATTCTGATGCTTATGTTCCATGATAGGTGGCTCTGTTAGTGATTAGGATCATAAGTAGTCCACATGCATTAGCTATTGACTCATAGATGGCGCTGGGTAGGATGTTTGACGACACGGGCACGCCTGTTCACGTGACAATTTGGAGCTCTTTGAGTGGTTGGTGGTACAAAAAAGGGCAGAATTGAACGCTATGAGAAATTAATTATTGTTTGATGAGGAGTAAGATGCAGACGCGGCAGAGGGGTGGAATCGAAATCCCGAGGAAATTGCAATACTTATTTATTATATTCATATTGGAGCCAGTAACTTTTCAACGGTTGCTAATGCTTGGAAAGATTTCTTGCCTTTTCGGTCTCACTCCCCCCCCCCAATCCATTCCCGTTTGATTTCCAGGATTCTTCATGTTGGGCGGCACCGATGTCTCCTCTTGTTAGCTGGGTAGTCGTAAGATCCATACTTTATCATTATTCCTCGATCCTTTTGCCCGTTGCTGGTCGTTTCTACTGGAACATAGTCTCGAGAGGCTATCAGCATTCTAATAACTCTTTCCCTTCCTAGCGGCCGCCAAAAGTTATACGTCTGTAACTTCTCGAGCCAACGTGCTACTTGGCCTTCCGGTGTCTTTAAGTTCGGGAAACACTGTTGTGCGGAGTGATCGGACCTTATCAGGAATATACGGGCATATAAAAAGAAATGGAAATTATCGAACGCTTTAACTACTCCGACAAGCTCCTTTCTGGTAACACAGTCATTCTTCTCAGCTGTTTCTAAAGTCTTGCCGGAATAACTGATGACAACTTTTTTTCCGTCCTGTACATGGGAAAGATTGTAGCACTTGTCTAATGTTTTTTCAAAGCCTTGTATTCTTGCTGACTAAAGGGAATAGGATCTTTTTTCCATTCAGCTATACAGCGATTTAGCGATATCCCGAAGACCTTGACGATACGCCTGTAGTAGCTACAGAGTCCCAAGAAATTTCTCATGTCATGTTTCTTCTTCGGTTGTGGACACTCGAGGGCATGAATGCTCCAAGAAATTCTCCTCTTGACTCCGTTGCCTCTCGAATACAGTCCGCAGGTTAGACAGATGTTCGTCAAATCTATTTGCCGTCACTAAAATGTCATCGGAATGAACGAGGTATGTTTCCCGCGTGAGTCCTCTGAGTACCAGTTCCAGGATACGCTCAAAAGTTGCTGGTGCATTACATAATCGGAACGGTATAAACTTGAACTGGAATAGTCTACTCCGTTAAAAAAGGAAGTCTTCTCTTTGTCTTCAAGTATTCCTACCTGGCAATACACACTCTTCAAATCTACCGTCGAGAACCACTTGCTGTCTTTTCTAGTGACATCATTAGGCCTCCTATAGTCCACTCAGATTCTTGTTGATCCATTCTTTTCAGTCACCATTAAGATGGGTGATCAGCACTTGACTCTTCAGTGGCGCCCTCTTTCAGCACGTCCGTCAAGATTGATGAAGATCCCTCCTGTTTTGCAAAAGGCAGACCTCTCGTTGGTTGACGTATGGGTTAGGCATTCTCTCTCCTTTTCGTTAACTTGTGGTGGTTTCCGTTGCTGATGTGCGGCCTGTTTTGCAGTATCAAATCACCATCCTCTCGATTTCGGCACCAAATTCCTGCAAGCTTCAGGGTGCCTGCGAATTATTTTAGGTAGAAAACGTAATTTTTTTTGTAATAAAACTTTTGTGTTTTTTTTGCATGTATGTGCGTCCCGTATTTTTTTTTTTATTTTGACGGAGCAAATTATTTCAGCTCCTTACACGGATGCATCATTATAAAAAGTATCAACGACTGTCCTATCAACTGTGATTTTTTGCTTTGACTGAGACTCTCCCAAGAAATAAAATTACCTTAAGATACCGTTTCGTAACATCTTGGCGACCAACTCGAGGCCAGGGAAGTACTCAGAAGATATAAACAGCTTAATGGTACTCGAAAAAACCCAAAAACTAGAGTAGTTTATTTGATTATTATATGTACATGGTACTTGTATGTCAAGTTAAAAAAAAGTAAAAATATAGCGCTATATAGTCGATAACGAACCTGGAAAAGAAAGTATCCAGGGTAAATTTTACAAAGAGGTGAAAGGCGTCCCTATGGGTTCTCCTCTTCCGCTAGTACTCGCAAACCTCTACATGGAAGATTTTGAGTCTAGAGCCATTGACTTATCTGCATTTAGGCCGACGTGTGGATGATGTCTCTGCTATCTGGCCTTATGGATCCGAAAGCCTCCACACCTTCCTCAATCACCCTAATAATAAACGATGAGTTTTGGAACCTTTGGTGTAAAAGTTGAAAACTTTTCCTAGAGATCAATCACCCTAACACCAAACTGATATTTTTGCACTCGACGCGCGTTTCGCTAACAAGGTTAGCATCTTCAAGAGAAGAAAATTGATACTGTATCAGTGCTCGATTGAACATTTTCAACACATTCTTCTCCCAGAAAGGACCCATTGGTTTTGTTTCAAATTTGAAAATGGGATCAAATTGCATTATTCAATATTCAAACTTTTTTTTCAGATGGACATTTTTGATTGTGCCCAACGTTACAAAGCAAACGAAACACCTCTCTTGATTATTGCTGGTAAAGATTATGGATCAGGTTCCAGTCGAGATTGGGCCGCCAAAGGACCTTATTTGTTGGTAAGGTTTTTCATCCGTAAACAGGTTGAATTGTTTTGATTTATTAAAAAAAATAAGAGCTTACCTCGTTACTGTCACGTCTGACTTGCTTGATATGAATGAGTGACAGATAACTTCTTCCCACTAAACATTGTGATATAACCCTAATGCAATAGTTACATTACAATGTTATATGTTACATTGTCGTTATATGTAACTTTAACATTTATGTTATGTGGATGTTATAGCAAAATGTCCGGGTAGGATACATAACAATGTTACAAACTAAAAATGGTTATGTTGATGCAATCTGCATCGTATCGGCAACGTATCTGTTTCACGATTTCCATATTGAATGATTGTGGTATTGTAACATTATCGAAATATCCACCAGCTATGTACAAGAAACAATAATATAATATTTTTGTTACATGACAATTATACATTATTTAAGAACTACGTTATATTGATCTGTGATGTATAGGTAACATTGTGTGGTTATGTTTTGGCAGAATCGCATTACGGTTTCAGAAATTGGTTCTGGAATATAAATAAAAGAACAAGGAATAATATGAAAATATATTCAAATAAAGAGTATAAAAATATATATATATGGAATTCTGAAAATTAATATATAATTTTTACAGAATACCAATAAGAGCCTAATTCATTTTTCCGAACGCTTCTTCCGCTCCTTGGAAAATCTCAACCACGCAGTCACTGTTTCCTCAAAAGATTTTCCAGTATGATCTGGAAAGCAGTGCTCAGCTGCATCTGAAAGTGATAATAAAAATAAAATGTTACCTTGGTTATTCAGTAAACTAACAAGGGCATTATGAGGTGAACGATCGATATCCTCACACCCCAGTATACCATAGCCATACAACAAAAACACTCGAATGTCACTTTGTTAGTTCGGAGTGTATAATGTCATATTTTGGTAATAAATTGAAATTTACGGAATACCGAATAGTAATCAGTATGTCGTTTTGCATGTAAAAATGGATATTTTGGGTAAAAAAAGGTTTGAGCACTAGTCATGCAGTATCCCGTAAATTCAAATTTACTGTCAAGAGATGACATTATACACCCCGAGCTGACATCATACACCCCGAGCCCACATTATACACCCCGAGCTGACAAAGTGACATTTGAGTATCTTTACTGTATGGCTAAGGTATACTGGGCTCACACCGTCGAGTTTTGTTGGCGTAGAACACGACTCTCTACTTTCGATCGAAAGAGCCTCACGTTTTGACTTTAGAATCGTGTTATACGCCAAAATAAGGCCTGTAATAACTCATCTTTAATCAAAACTGAACGGTGTCGGTATAGCGAACCTTTATCAAGACAGTTTATACCTATCTAAAGCAAACCAAAACATTTTACTCTTACCTTATCATCATCGCCCATGGTAGTGAAACTGCTTGTTAATCACCAATAATGATAATAATACTGGAATCCTGGAAAGGCAGCACGTGGCAAACTTGGTAGCAAAAACAAAATTACACTTTCTCTTTGTTGTGCACAAAGAATAACGAAGAATGCAGCGTACAAGTGACAGTTGACTCGGTAGCGGTAGCACAGAGCGTTCCTCTTTCTTTCTCAGAACAAGAAACTTTGACATTGCGCGGCGAACCGTCGTGGCACAGAACAGCAACCAGATCGTCACGATCTCTTCGTTCAGAATAACGTAGAGCAATGTGGAATGTGTGTGCTGAACTGCGATTGAACATCACGATCGTGATCGAATCGAACTTCGGAATCTGGTGCTAAGTAGAGCTATATTTTCTCGGTTGATAATTTTAAAATTATTTCAACCATGATTTTGAAATACTTTCAATATTTGACAGATGTAACGTTATTGTATATGCAATTTTTTCAACGCAAAAATAAAATGATTTCAAAGTATTTCAAATACTTTACCGAGAAAATATGGCTTAGATCATACTGCAGAGAGAAAAAGAGAGATGAATGTAAAGGATGAATAGCATGGGTGACAAACTGTCTCATCAAGATCAAGACCGTTATTAATTTATTGTTTTTATGGTTGGTACAAAAACGGAGCCAAAAACAGACTCGAACCAAAGAACTCACCAAAATGCTTGTTCTTTTTGAAATTATTGATCTTTAAAATACGAATAAGAATTTGATAATGGAGCGTTTTCATATTTTTTCTCAAATTTCATATTTTATGACATAAAAAACTATGAAGTGACAACAGAAACTTCATGAATGATTTTTATAACTGAAAAATATAACAAATATGAGTAGCTGTAATATCACATGAATGTTAATACTCACCTGTATGATAGATAATATTGCATGTTATGTACTGAGAAAACATTATTTTTCTGTCACAGAGTATAACATTACATAAATATATTGAGATAATATTTCATGACAAAGTATACATTACAATGTTATTCCAAAAAAATGTTTCTGGGTTAGTGGGTTGTTATTTGTTGTTCCCTTTTAAGACAGAAAAATGAATCAATACGAAATCTAAGAAGTTTGATTTGATTGTCAAAAAGATTTTTTTATCTTTGAAATACAATTGAAATCTCAGTTTCAGCAGGATTTCATATTTTATTTTATATTTAAAGCCATATACGATTTTGAAGGCAGTGGGTGAATATTGAACGCGGTCACAGTTCGCAAGAATTGCTATACTTTTCACGCCTTTGAGTTATTGTCATCTCCGTGCTGTATATCATGTTTTCCTTCCGATGGAAGTCTTGTTCAGAGTTCAAAGCAGTTGCACAGGTACTTATAGACTGGATACTTGACGCGAGTCGAGTATCACGACATCACGTTTATGCACCTGTTGGAAATAAATCTAATCAGGTCTATTCTGGTGAATTTTGAATAACTTTCAATATTGACTATTGAAAATTTTTGGGGTGCACCATAATTGCATTTGGTCCCATTCTTAATATTTCTCAATCTAGTGATAATCAAGAAACATAGGTCATCAGGATAGACCCGAATACGTGGGTCGTACGATTCCGAGAACCGGCATCTAGGCTCCTGGCACCCACTCTTGTGGTCTTGTGCCGATCGCCCTCACACTAATGACATTATTAGTCACGACTCCGGAAAATTACAGGGATTTTGAGCTGTGATGGATTTGGATTCCGATACGTCAACCATAAATAATTTGATAAATATTAGTTCTTGTATTCTTTGTATTTGAGATATACGAAAAGTTTCTGACTAATTTGAACGTCTTCCATACAGAAGGAACTGTTTTTGTATTATCGCAGAAACTTATCGGGGTAGATTGAAAATCTGCCCTTCTACACTTGTAAAGATTATAACTGCCGCATGCAGAAGGCCGTTATTTTCGGTTCGTTGCGTCTGCTCAGGACTCACGATTCTCGGAGCCAGTGATCACTTACCCCGCGGTGCGGGGAGTGGTCATTGGTTAATTATACTAGCGCGTCCGCCCATTGGGTCGGAGCAGTGGGGAGTACGGACCCGACTAGGCTTGTTTAGACGACAAATAATAATAATATATCCAATTTATTCAAAAACAATTTACAACAATAAATTAGTAACAAATTGTTGCCCAGAGCCAAAAGCTATGTGGGCACTTTGAATGAAAGGTAACACATGAAACGAATGAAATAATAAAATTAGGACATATTAAAAGAAATTGTTGAATATCAAATTTTTAAGTTCGAACTTGAGTGGCTTCATTCTCAGAGTCTTGATATCTTGAGGAAGTTTATTGTAGAGTTTGACTCCATCATATAAAATTGACTTTTGTCCCATGGAAGTCTTGGCCAATGTTGTCCTCATGTGGTTCAGGATTCTTGTTTTGTGATTATGGATGTTCCTGTTTTATGTCAATTGTGAATTTGAATGAATATTCGAATATCTGCAGCCATGAATGAAAGAACAGACTTGAAATATATTTTCAAATTATGCCATGAACCATTTGAATTTGATATAACTATAAAACAAGATTTCTTCACATTCAGAGTAAGCTTATGTTGAATCAACCAGCTGGATATAATATCCAGATCGCATTTGATCATATTTTCTGTAAATTTTTCATCGTTTCCAAAATAAACAATCGATGTATCATCTGCATGAACGTTAAGAAAGCCGTGAATTGATAACATTGAAATTGAATTTACATATATAAAAAATAGGGTGGGTCCAATAATCGATCCTTGAGGAAATGGGAAATTTTCAAAGTTGAACTTTTTGTTCCGTTATAGCTCACATATTGATACCTATTTGAGAAATAGTTTTTGAACCAATCCAGTGGAAGTCCTCTAATACCTATTTCTTGTATGTTTATGAGTACAGTATGGTCAACTGTATCGAATGCTTTTTTCAAGTCTGATGAAACAAATACGCAATTACATCCTTTATCCAGTTCCTTTATAATTTTAGTTATCAAGTCCACTGTGGCTGCAGTTGTATCACTTTTTCTCCTGAAACCGTATTGATTCTGGAAGAAGAAATTAGTGTTGCCCAAAAATTCAATCAAACGATTATTATTACATATTTCCAAAATTTTAGATATCACAGATAAAATTGATATAGGCCTGAAGTTATTAACTTCATGAATATCACCATCCTTATAGATAGGAACTACTCTTGCTAAATTCGAAATATCTGGAATATAACCGGTTTGGAATGATCTATTGATAAATTTGCTCAAAATTTTGCTTATGTCATCTTCAAACTCTTTTATAAGATCAACAGATATATCATCGCATCCTGGTGATTTACTTTATTTTAATTTGGCAATTATTTCTCTTATTTCCATTGAACTTGTTGGTAACAGAAATATTGAGTTCGAAGATGGGCTATATGAACTTGTTCGGGGAGATAACAAAGAAATTGATTTTGCTAGCTTGGCTCCAATGCTCACGAAGTGATCATTGAAATAATTGGAAATATCTTGATTATCAGTGATTTTTTTTCCATTCAGTGATAAATAATGAGAGGTCTCTTTTCGAGGTTTTGAATTGTAGACAATTTTTTTCATGGCATACTTTTTCAAGATTTTCTTCATTGGCGAGGGAAAGAGTTTTCAAATCTTCTTGAAGTTTCATTTTATCAATTATCATGTATAAAGCGAATTCGACAAATTGGATTTTGTGGTCACTGAATGGATAGTCAATTAAAGATACTTGTATGTGACTCCTAATTCTACTTCCTAATATATAGTCAATTAGAGTATTGGAAGTTGACGTAGTTCTTGCACCAATTTCACTGTTTTTACATGTCAATGCATTTGATTCTATCATGAAGTTCAAATTGTTAGATGTAGAATTTTTTGTCAGAAAGTTAACATTCAAATCACCCATTAGTAGAGATGTTTGGTTTTTTGAAGAAATATTATGCGGTTTTTCATCAAGTGTTTCCAAAACTGAACTTATGCTAAAGTTTGGAGGTTGGTATAGAGCTCTCAGAGTTATTTTAATTTGATCTACCTGTATAAATACCATAGAACAATCATCACACAACACAATTCATCTAGAATGGTATACTGAAACTTATCTTTCAAAAGTATTCCAACTCCTCCTCCTCTTTTACTTCGACTTGCATAAATCGCATGATAACCTTCCAAGTTGAAGAACACTTCTTCTGGACACAACCATGTTTCGGTAATAATAATAGTATCAGGATATCGAACAAGGATTGCTTAAGTTTCTAATCGGTCAGTTTTCTCTCTCATAGATCTTGCATTCAGATACAGAACGGAAAATAAATCATTGATATTCTGGTGGTTATTAATGACTGTTTGAATATCAGAAAAGTTCACAACAGTTTTATCCGTACTATCCATGAGTAGGTATCTAGTGTATATTTGAAATTATTTCAAACGAAGTAATGATTATTACTGGAGAATCTTCTGTTTTCCATTTTGCCATTTCTTGACCAACAAAATTTATACCCACATTCTTTCTTCTTTTTGTAAGCATTAATAAACAAATTCTTATTGAATGCAGTTAACTGCTCATTGATACAAATGTGTAATTTTTTTATTTTCTCGTTATTGGCATGGACACTCAACTCAGTATATTATGATCTTTTTTTCGGTTCTTCAGTAATCTTGCTTTGATTCCAGGGTTGGTAAATGTAGCAATTATAACTGTTCCATTTTTTGTTGGTTTTATATTGCATTCCACAACATCATTCTCCACTAGATTGAATTCCAAAAATTCATTACTTATTTCCAATAGTACCTTTTTAGGGTCTATTCCTACATCAATTTCTGAACCATGAGGTTCTAATCTGCAGGCAGTTTCTCCAATTTGCAAGTCATCAATTCTGTTTTTTAGTTCTCTAATTTTGGATTTTAACTCAATGTTTTTCAGTTTAATGATGTGCAATTCACGCAATGCTTCTTTTATCTGCTTGTTCTCATTGATGAGTTGGTCAAACTTCTCAGACATGAAACAAACAGATTCCCTCAATTCACTTAGAATCACAAAGGTATTCTTTTCCAAAATAAATATTTCTGGACAGGATTGTTTTTCTTTCTCGTAATTTATTTGTGTCAATTCGAATTTTGAAGTATCCGAAGGCGAAGAACAAATTTCATCATATTCAGAAGAACCAGCTAACTTTTTATCTTGTGTTGTGATAGTGAAACCCTTAAGTGCTCTCTGATATCTATCATCAGATGGATACTTGTTATTGGGATAAGTGGTTTCATCTTCAGAAATATTTAATGTAGATGGGACAATTTGGATTTTATTTCTTGATCTCCTGGGCATTTCTGGTGTAGAAATCAGCAAGAAAATTGAATATTCGCTACCAATTTCTTATCAATGTCGTGACGTTGATTGTCAAATAATCTACAATATTCTTCTGGGAGCTCCTCAATTTGGACTTATATAATTCTCTTAACTTAACTCTCCAACTCTTCGAACACGTTTCGTCAACAAATTCTGAATTATTTATTCCTTATTTGTACGAAATCAGCAAGAAAGTTGAACGACAATATAATTCATTTATGTCATACTAGATGATGATTGTATTTATATATCCCAGATACCAACTACATAACAGTTTACTTTGTTGTACTTTGTACCCGTGCGAACATAATTTTCAATTTATGGCCCGCGCGGTATATAAAGACAACATTTTTCTGCATGTTGTTATAGTTTTTACTGTGTTGCCCTAGCAACCATAGTATGCGGTTGAAATCAAATAGAATTATTGATTTTTTTCGCGAATATTTATGTTTTGATATAACGGACTTTTCTTCTAGGTTTTTTGGGTCTTAACCTACCACAATTCGAATAAATAGGAATTGATATTGAATCTATACAAGTGTATTTACAAAAAAAGAACCAAAAAAACTAAACTAGAAGAGAATATTTATGAAAGTTTTTAAAACGGAAGGAGAGTTGGTTTCCGCAACGTCAACGATAATTATTTTGATAAATATTAGTTCTTGTATTTTTTTGTTGATTGGCAATTTTGAGATATACGAAAAGTTGCTGACTAATTGAACGTGTTACATTCAGAAGGAACAATTTTTTTTAAATTTATCTCGGCAACTTCTCGGGGTAGATTGATAATCTGCCTTTCTACACTCGTATTGATCCAATATTGATTTGTATTTTTTCAGATTGTGGTAGGTTATTAAGGACCCAAAGAAGCTAGAAGAAAGAATCCATCCACCACTAAATAATGTCTTTCAAACAGTATGTGTATGTTCGTGACTTACAAATCCTCGAGCCAGAGGCTCCCGGTTTTGCAAGATAGTCGTTCTCAGGGCATCAAAGTATACTTTCTCCCGAGAATTTTTTTTTTTCTAACGGAGAAGCACCTATAGTCAACCCACGCATCGTTGATACATCCTGTATAGGAATTCGTAGGAGTCACAAATCAGCAATTCCTTTACTAATAGTAACTTATTTCTGTGGAAAACAAATCTCATGATTTATATAAAAAGGAAACATTTTAGGTACTTGGTATCATATTTACGTGTGATTTACAGAATTTTGAAACGCCTCTGCTATGCATCGACAATTTAGTTCACCACACATATTTCAATATTCTTCGTTATTCTGAATAATTTGTTCGTGAAACATAAGGTCCCGAGAAATGACCCAGCGGTACGGTTGGTTTATGAGACTGAGTGCCTGTGATGATTTACGGCAATTCCACAGAATGGTTTGTTTGACCGAGAAAAGTAACGTAACAGTATACTTAAAACAGGGCTGATCTACAGCCTGAAGGTATACTAAAATACCGTGTGTTCCAGAATTCTGTTAACACGCAATATCTCGGTAATTACACAAAGATAGAGATGTGAAACATAAAAAATCATGTCACTTGTATAATATACGTTCTCAAAATAAGTTTTTCTCTTACATAATGCAAGTTATGTCTCTCAACTTTTATTTTAAATTGCCCCTCTTCTATTCAATTCCAAATGAAATTTTATGACTTTCTATATACGACGGTATGAACATATTTTGGATTTTCAAAAATATGCTACATTATATTTTTATTATTAGGAAAAACAAAAAGTAATACCAAATGAAACATGCTGAGACAAATTATCGAAGGTATTCGGTACCTAATGCTACAATTGAAAAACGAACTGTGCTTCTCAGACTAAGCACATAAAAATCGTCGAAAGGGTTACCTGGTACATAGAGCTTCAATTTCAGCTGGGATGATGGTATACCAAGCTCAAAGAATCTGTTTATTGAAATCCCCCGAAACTTCACAGCGCATCAGCATATTTTCAGCCTGGAAAGCGTAGTTTGCATTTCAAACGTTGCATTATGCACCAATTAACCATTTAAGGACATCATTGGATTGTCTGAGCACGTTTGATTGGGTCTTATTTTTTTTACTTATTACAAGATATGTTCATACTATAAAGAAGTTTATTTAGAATCAAAAATGGGGGAATTAGAAGAAAAATGAATCTGAGAGAAAAACTGACTTCGATAATGTATACAGGAGAGTCTACGACATGATAACAACTCTTCTTTTGTTTTACATCTCTCTTTTGATAGCTTTTTTTATTTGTTCGCCAAATTCCGGGACATCCCAGTATAATAGCCATTTGCAATCACTGACGGATGTCCTATTGTCTTCCAGTTCGGGATCGTCTATGCGATATATTTTTGAACTTGGAGAAATTGAATATTTTTTCAAACTCAGACTGACAATTCTCTTCTCTGTGAAGTTAATATCGAACTCATTCTAAGGATGTACGCTTGAAATATATTTTGGACATATTTTATTACCTATATAGAACATTTATTTTTAACATCAGTCACCCTAACACCAGAATTATCCATCTCATACGACATGTTTCGCTAATCAAGTTAGCAACTTCAGAAGAGCAAATTGGAAACTCTTTCCGTGAAGATGCTAACTTGGTTGGCGACTAGTGTGAGTGATATAAATTTTATGTTGGGGTAATTAATTTGTGCGAAAAGTTGCCACTGAAGGTGAATCTCAAGGCGGAGTCATGCAACGATCATTATAATCACATTAACATTACATTATCATTACATTTTCTCTAGGAAATATTGCTTTTCGTGCAACACTCATTACATTATAAATTTATTCGTGGAATCTTTATGTTTTTCATTATGGTTCATATTGACGAACTAATTCTATTAGGGAACGTTGATCCATAATATTGCTGAATGTTGGTAATATAAACACAAAAATAAACATCACATAACCTCAAACCGTAAAACGATACATCACTGCACATTAACATTACATTATCATTACATTTTCTCTAGGAAATATTGCTTTTTGTGCAACACTCATTACATTATAAATTTATTCGTGGAATCTTTATGTTTTTCATTATGGTTCATATTGACGAACTAATTCTATTAGGGAACGTTGATCCATAATATTGCTGAATGTTGGTAATATAAACACAAAAATAAACATCACATAACCTCAAACCGTAAAACGATACATCACTGCACATTAACATTACATTATCATTACATTTTCTCTAGGAAATATTGCTTTTTGTGCAACACTCATTACATTATAAATTTATTCGTGGAATCTTTATGTTTTTCATTATGGTTCATATTGACGAACTAATTCTATTAGGGAACGTTGATCCATAATATTGCTGAATGTTGGTAATATAAACACAAAAATAAACATCACATAACCTCAAACCGTAAAACGATACATCACTGCACATGCGCATTTGCTGTTTTCACTAAGAATCGTAATGTAATGAAGATAAAGTTAAAAGTTAACTTTTTTTATATGATGATGTTCATCTCTGATTCTCAAAGTGAATTCACCGATTCCAAATCGTGAAATTCATACTTGGCCTTCAAGGTGGTCTGAGTGATTGAATGTATTCGTTGATTATACCTCGTCTATTGATAGATGACGCGATGCGATAACGTCGTATTTGCTCGATGTCTGCTTCAGCTTTCTCCAAGGTACGATAATCGTGCTGGAATAATATGCAAGTCTTCCCATCCTTATGATTGAGGATTCATTCGGGAAATGTATTGTGAGAAGAATCCTGCACTATAGTCGGGCTGTTCAAAAGATAGAAGTCAAGGACTCGTGATCAGTGAATGCCTGCCTAGCCACGCCTTCTAAACTGAAATAAATGAAGAACTGTTTACACTGTACTGTACTCATTTTTTCTTTATATTCACGTGTGTTACGTTAATCAAATAATATGGATGGAAACACTCTTTCACCTCCAAGAAAAAGATCAAAGAAAAGACATTTAACTGTAGAGGAAAAAGGTGTAATAATGAATACTTATAAAAAAGCATCCCAAGAGTTGATGGGAGGACGACGCGGCAACGTTTTTGTTGAGTGGTGTAAATCGGACTTGTAACATTGGGGAGAGGAATATTCAGAGAGTGCGTGCCATTCACTTGATCATTCTATCCATTCAGCGGCTACACTATAGATGTCTCAAGTGGAATTCAATGCCTTTCGTGATATTTACCTAGGTAGTAATTCCCTGATTGAATTTTGCTTAAGCTTAATTCTACTCCATTAAGGCTTCGAATTTGCCACAAGCAAAGGAGATATATTTTCGAAACCCCCACATTCTTCTTGTCTTCACTATTAACACTTTCGCATGATTTCAAGTTTTTTTTTTCAGTTCACAGCAGCCGTGTATTTTCGTGAAAAATAAATATATTCATCATCATTAGTTGATTCGGTTATAGTGACTTTGAGACTTTTCTTCGAATTCTCCTCGATTATGACCGAAAGTTGTTATTTTGCGACTTTCAAACTGTCATTTCCAAAATAGTTGTACTGGAAAAGTTCTCTAATACTATCTTCGTAAGATGATCCATGAAACTGAATTTCTCTATGTATGCATTTCAAACATATTAATATTTTTTATAAGAAATATCAAATCAAGGACTTAAACAGTGTCTTCAAGAATCACATTTGAAAACGCAATAAGCTATGGAAAGATCAAAAAGATAGATATAATCTCAAGATACATTTGAATTGAGTACTGCTGCTCTCATTGTTCATTTACTAATTCGATTTTTTACTTCAAGGGCATTAAAGCTGTGATTGCTGAATCATTTGAACGTATACACCGTTCAAACCTAGTTGGAATGGGTATTGTTCCACTGCAGTTCCTTCCTGGTCAAGGGGCTGAGAACATTGGGCTAACTGGCAAAGAAGTTTACACAGTCACCTTACCATCTGACCTCAAGCATGGACAACATATCAAAGTGAATACCGATTCTGGAAAGGAATTTGAAGTTATTTTGAGATTCGATACAGAAGTTGATTTATTATTCTACAAGCATGGTGGTATTCTGAATTACATGATCAGGAAAATGCTGGACTAGAAAATAAGAAATTTATGGGGCTATTGGATATTGAAGTTTTATGGGTTGGTGCTTTTGATAAAATACACAATAAAGCTTATAAGGAAAAATTTTTTATTATTGGAACTATGATATCTGACATGATATGTGAAGCGCTGTGAATAGAGCTCAGATCCAAAATATTTGATTGTCATGTAAAACTTCATTATCAAACTGGGATTGTTATTATTCCATTACAACTATATTTTTCCTCTTTAATCATGAAAGACCCGCAAGACCCCGAGTCATTGGTGCCTTTGAAACACAGGGTTCATCTAGGTTGGTATGTAGAAAAACCACATTGTGTTGTCGTTTGGGGCCAGATATTTTTGGTCTCAGGTATCAATTTAGAAATCATGAACATATCGATTTCTTGTAAGATTTGATACAATTCGAAAAAACGACCACTGGGCTAGCTGTTTCGAACTATTACTCTCAGTATTGGGTTTACAGCAAATTGAAAACAATAACCATCGGATTCAGTACTTCATTTATATCATCGGATTTGATTTTCGGTAACACTCTGAAATCGTTTACCATGTAACTGCAATGGCAGATTTAGATTCGAAAAAAAATGGACACTTTCCTCTTGGCGAAGAATGGATGAATCATACAAGTGAAGCGTTAGTGGACAGTAGGGAACTAGTTGCAATCACTGACGCGTAGTTCTAGCTTGTTAGCGCTCAACAGCACGGTATACGGTGCCACAGTTGGAAGATGGGCAACAGTTGGAACACCACGACGGAGTAGCAATCATAGTAGAGAACTTCAGATTGATGATATCGATGGCAAAGTGAGATTCCTCAGTGAAAATATCTTACACAGTTTCAACGCCCATGCACCCCTGAAACGAATTCGAATAACTAAAAGGTACTCACCTTGGATAACGGACAATATCAAACTTCTCATGTCCTTGAGGAACAGGGCACATACCCGTTGGCGAAGAACTAAAACACCAGCCCATTACGACTATTATAAAACACTGAGGAATCTCACCACGCTATCATGCAGGAATGAAAAGAAAGCATATTTTCAATATCTGATGCGTTCCCAAGGTGTTCATGGTATCTGGAAAGATTCGAAAAGGTTGAACATTGGGAAAAAAGATAAGGAGATTCCAGTGGAATTAAAAAATGTTGATGCGTTGAATGATTACTACATCAATGGAATTCCTAGAACTTTACCAGATGAGGAAGTTATACGCTATTACAAAAATAATGTCATACCGAATTGTGAAACATTCAAGTTTCATATCATAAACGAAGAACGTGTGCAGAACATAATTCTCAGTTTGAAATCGAATGCTCAAGGCATAGACGGTATAAACCTGAAACTCGTGCTCATGTGCTGCCCATACATAATTCCTTACATAACGCACATTGTCAATCATTGTCTTGAATATAACGTATTTCCTGAAGATTGGAAGAAAGCTATAGTCCTACCAATTCCCAAGATTAAGACAGTAAACTCTCATAAAGATCTTCGTCCCATCAGTCTCTTGCCTTGTCTATCAAAAATCCTTGAAAGGGAAGTCGAATCACAGTTACGGAGTCATATCTCTAATTTTAACATTCTCCCCGAACTGCAATCTGGATTCCGCAAGCTGCACAGCTGCGAAACTGCTCTGTTGAATATAACGGACGACATTTTAAGGGGGATTGACAATCAGAATGTGACGGTTCTTGTTCTCTTGGACTATAGCAAAGCGTTCGACACCTTGAATCACAAGATCCTCTGTGCGAAGCTGCATCATATGGGTTTGAGCCAAGAAACTGTTACTTTTTTTGCAAATTATTTATCAAATAGAAGTCAGATGGTGAAAATAGATAACAATATTTCTGCCCCTTTGATAATGTCGTCTGGAGTTCCACAGGGCTCTATTCTGGGCCCCCTCCTTTTCTCATTATATACTTTCGATTTCGAGAAATGTGCTAAATATTGTAAAATGAGCTTTTATGCTGATGATACGCAGCTATACTTTTCATTCAAGCCCACACAGTTACAGGACGCCTTGCAAAAAATCAGTATGGATATATCTGAATTATTAAAAAAGTCGAAGGCTCATACACTAAGCATAAATGCTTCGAAAACTTCTGTGTTGTTATTCGGTTCCCAGATGAACAGAAATTCATTGATGAATGACATACGAATTCAAGTAGATGATCAGCAAATCAAGCCTACCAAAAAAGCTAAAAATCTGGGACTTATGTTTGATGATGACCTTAAGTTTAAATCTCACCTGAATAATGTTAGACGAACTGCATTCTGTAATTTGAAGCTCATTTATCAGTCAAGGCAATTTCTTAGTCGGAGGGGGAAAGCATCTTTATGTGAGGCTCTGGTATTGTCAAGATTTAATTATGGTGATGTTATATACGGTCCATGTATAGATGCCGATGACAAGAGGAGATTACAGGTTATGCAGAATTCATGCCTTCGCCTGATTTTTGGTGTTGGGAGAAGACAGGGAATCTCGCATAAACTAAACAAGCTCAACTGGTTGAACATGATGCGCAAAAGACTTCTTCACTCAGCGTCTCTTTTCCATGATATTATTATTAATAAATCACCAGTATACCTATGGAGAAGAATTTGCTTCCGTGACGAAGTCCACAATCTTAACATACGCTTCAAAGGTACCCTCACACCTCCCAACCATAAGACGGAAACTTTCAAACGGGCCTTTTCTTATCAGATTACGCATATTTACAACGGAATCTCCCAGAATCTCAAAAACAAATCCCTACAGGCGTTTAAAATACACTATAAAAAACAACTATTGAATGAACAGCAGGCCATGTAAGGCGGAGCACGAAGAATGGTGTAGTTCTTTTCTTGTTCTTTATATAAGATTATATGATTTTTTTTGGTGTTGTTATGCTTAAGAATAATAACAGGGACCCAGTCACTCTCTGGAGGGGTCATCTGATCTTCGGCATTTTCCCTAATATTTTCACGAATAGATATGTATAAATAATATTGATGTATATGTTTGTGATATCATTGGAGGTATTGAGAGAAATAAAGACCTATATTATCATTATTAAAAATTGAGGAATCAGCAAAAAATACAATTAAGGAAACATATTTCGATATCAAAAACTGAATTCCATTGACCAAATCAATGAATTTTTCTCGATGTAGACGTCAATTGATATTTCAATTATTCAAAATCTTGATATACGACTTTGAATACTGCTTCCAAACAACTTTGATTAGGTGTCAAGAATATAATACTCAGTCAAAAAACACATGAAAAAGGTTACTTGAAAAATTCAAGTTTTTGGTACCCTCACTCTTTGTTATAATAAAAATGTGGAAGAATGTGACTCTTCAGTTCAGTTAAGTTCAAAACTTGACAATATACAGATCATCTGAACAAGTGTGAAATTGCGAAGACTCCATTATATTCGTCCAGGATGCTTTCTTCCTTTTCGAGAACAGAATGAACAGACTCTTGAGGCAAATTTTTGCGATGAAAGTCGACACAATTTTCTGTGAGAAATTCACCAAAAATGATCACTGCTGTCCAAATTAAGGAAAAGTTGAAATATTCAATGTTGTCAGTGACATAGTGACTCGAAAACATGGTTTTCACAGAATACGATCGATGTAATTTTGAATGAACTTTCAGAATTTTGAGAGAGATAGTGGGTAGGCCTTACAAAAGATTGTAAGTGGAAAATCAATAAATTCGAAATGGAAAATCGTGATGTACAATAAAAACAAAACAATAACTTAATGTTTTATTGTACAGGTACTAAGTTCATTTTCATTTGCGAGTGTAGACTCTCGTTTTTGAAACGAACGAAAGAGTTGTTGAACGAAAATCAGTCTATTTAACGGCTACAGTTTCGGCCATACTGATTGGACGATCGACCCAATCGTTTGGAGACGTAGTTTCATCTTCCTCTTCAGTGCTGGTAGGTGAATCATCATTTTCTGATTCGTCTGGAATATACAATCTAAGGCGATCGCTTGGTAGAATACCTTATTGGTAATGCCTTTGTGTATATTGGGCTCCGGGAATATCCTCAACCACGTATCTCTCCCTATCCAATACTTTGACAACATGGTAAGGACCTTGATACTTGGATTGTAGTTTTCTGGAATGACCTGGAGAAGGGGTGCTCTTGATCATAACTTAGTCACCTACAGTGTACCAGGGTGGAGGTCGACGACGCAAATCATAGTGGTGTTTGTTCTGATCTTGAATTTCTCTCACTTTAGTTTCAGCATCCGCTCGGGCATTGCTACGGAGAACAAGATGATCGACTTCTTCATTGGTTTGGAGTACTTCAGAAATGACATCACGGAGAGCCTAGTCGGATTGTATGCGTAAATCGTAGCCTAATAAGATACGGGCTGGAGTATTTGCCAGGCTTTTTTGAAGAGTGTTGTTCAGGATCAGTTGAACTTGATTTAATTTTCTGCACCAATCGCGGTTACCTTCTACAATCTTTGAGAGTAAGTTACAAATGGTTCGGTTATATCGTTCACACTGTCCATTTGCACATGGTGTTGCAGTGGCATTCAAAATATGCTTAGTACCAAACTCGCACAAAAAAGCCTTTGAATTGCGTGGAGGTAAAAGATGATCCCCGATCGCTAACCATTTGACTTGGAGGTCCGAAAGTTCCAAAAAGTCCTCGAAGGGCTTTGATATCTTCTTTAGTATCAGTAGTTTTCACAGGGTTCAGAAAGACGAACTTTGAATAACCGTCAACAACAACGAACACGTGTTTGTACCCAGCAGTGGACTTATCAAAAGGACCAAGATGGTCACAATGGAGGGTGAAGAAAGGTGTGTCACCTTTTGGAATATTGAAAGGTTGGCCAATGGGTTTACCTGTACCAGGATTATGGGTTATGCATGTGAGACAATGTTTAATATATTTGCGAACATACCTGCGCAGTTTTGGAAACCAATAGGAGCGAAGGATCATTTCAATTGTTTTATCGATTCCAATGTCCATTGTGATCGTGAGCTGCTTGTACTATATTTCGTCTCATACACCGTGGCGTAACAAATGCAGTTTTGTCAGCTGGTTGATAGCATAATACACCATTACGAAGTCTATAGTTTTTATCTGGTGGATCTTGTTCGGATGAAATTTTTGATAATTTTATACTAATGTAATTTCTCACTTGATATTGCAGATATTTCTATTTATTTAAGTAAAACTCCAAACTATACCCATGGTTTTATTTCATCCACGAAGGGGTCAAAAAACCAATCATCGCTTCAACCTCACCGTCAAGTCTCGAATCTTATGACATATGACGTCTCCTTCACGGAACACAAAATGATCGATTATTGGCGTATTTTAGCGATATACTTAACACCCCCCCTCGCTAAAATCCCTAAGACCTAAATAGTGTTTGAATTTTGCAAAAGAACCACATTGCAAACCTTTTGTAAGAATGTCTGCTTGTTGCAGAGATGTTTCAATATGTCTTATTTCAATGTGTTTCTTTTCCAAATGTTCATTTACAAACTTGTACTTTAAATCTATATGCTTAACTCTACGGTTGTTTCCTGGGTTCTTAATTAATGCAATGCACCCTTGATTATCTTCAAAGTAAGTTATAGGTTTAACCTCTAAATGAAAATCTAACAAAAGTTTGTTTAGCCACAAACCTTCACTGACTGCACTGCACAAAGCAACCAACTCAGCTTCAGTCGTTGAAAGTGTTACACAGTTCTGTTTTTTAGTTACCCAACATATAGTATTGCCAAAAAGCTTGAATAAAAATCCAGTAACTGACTTCCTATCGACTACATCATTTCCCCAGTCTGAATCAACATAACAAACCAAGCCTAAAAGTGGTTCCCTTATATATTCTAATCCTACACAATATGTTTTACTTAAGTACCTGAGTATCCTCTTTAAATGAAGCCATGTCACATCTGTTGCCTTATCTTGGTATCTACTGAAAAAATTCAATGAAAAACAAATATCTGGACGGGTGCCCAACATTAAATACATGAGGCAACCAACTAACTGCCTGAAAGGCTTATTTGTTAAAACATCATTATCTGAAAAACACAATTTTAATTTTGGGTCAATAGGTGTTTCAATACCTTTACAATCTATCATATTGAACTTTGACAAGATTTTCTGAGTATATTTTGATTGTGATATCTTCAGGGATCCAATTTCCCTGTTATAATTTATTTCTAACCCTAAAAAATTTTTTAAATCCCCTTTATCTGTAATTTCAAATTTTTGCATCAAGTTTAATTTAAAATTATCAATACTTTCCAAGTCAGGTCCCGATAATATGATGTCATCAACATAAAGTAATAAATACATAGTGTGTTCTTTAAAATTTTTTAAATATAGACAATAGTCAGTTTCTGATCTATGAAAACCATAATTTAATAAGTAATTATTGATTTTTTCATTCCAACACTTAGATACTTGTTTAAGACCATAAATCGACTTGTTCAACTTTAAAACGTTTCCTTTATTACAATGAACCTTGTCTGGGGCATAAATGTAAATATCCTCTTTAAGGTCACCGTTCAAAAACGCTGATTTGACATCCAATTGTTTAAAGTAGTGTTTATACTGATTTCCTACTGATAGTAATGTTCTAATTGTCGACATTTTTGCAACGGGTGAGTAAATTTCATCATAATTGAATGAGTCATTTTGGGCAAACCCCCGTACTACAAGTCGGGCTTTATACCTATCTTCTATTTTATCTTCAAATGATTTTAAAGTAAACACCCATTTTGTAGTTAAAATTTCAGCTTTATCTGGAGTTTTTACTTCTATCCATGTGTTATTCTTTTCAATAGATTCTATTTCCTTTTTCATCGCCTTCTCCCAACAGTTTTTATCAGCTCTATTTTCCAAGTCTTCTACCTTCTCTGGAACATCTTCGACAAAGGAAATTGCATCAAATGCCATGTATAGCTCATATTCATTATATTTGTCTGGTAACTTTATTCGCCTTTTGTTCTCTCCTCTATTTATGTTTTCCTTTTTTTCATCTTGTTCTTCCTTTTCCTGCTCCTCACTTAGTTCAATTTCTCTTAACTCTTGGCTTATATCATCCGTTTCTTCCTTAATTATTATTTTATTGATTTTATAATAAAATTCATTTTCCTTGAATTTAACGTCCCTCGAAGTAATTATTTTTTCTTTTTCTACATTCCATAGCCTGTAGCCATTTGGAGCATAACCTACCATAATGCATTTTTCAAATTTTGAATCAAATTTATTTCTGTCTTCCTTTCTCAAAAGATTATAAGCTAGGCATCCAAATATTCTAAAATTACTCACATTTGGTTTTCGTTTAAGCCATAGTTCAGCTGGGGTAATATTTTGTAGTGTGTCTGTTGGCCCCCTGTTAATTACATAGTTGCAATTTAAAATAGCTTCTCCCCATAATTGTTTTGGAACTCCTGATTCATTAATAATAGCTCTGGCTCGTTCAACTAAAGTTCTATTTTTCCTCTCTGCCTTTCCATTTTGTTGGGGTGTATAAGGTACGGTATAATCTAAAATGACTCCATTATCTCTGCAAAAATCTTTAAACTCTCTAGAAATAAATTCGCCCCCATTGTCACATCTTAACTTTGATATTGTAAATCCAAACATTGATTTAGTCATAAAGAAAAATTCTTTAAATTTTAAAAAAACTTCACTTTTTTGTTTCAACAAATAAACCCCTGTAAAATTAGAAAAATCATCTGTAAAGGTAATGAAATACCTAGTCCCGTCATGAGCAGTAGGTGTTATAGGTCCACAAATATCACTGTGGACAATTTCTAATAATTTGGTACTTTTGGTTCTTGTACCAAATGGTTTTTTACACATTTTACCTGCTACGCATGGTTCGCAAAATTCAACCTGAGAAATTCTAACATTTTCTAGGCCCTCTACTAAGTTTTCATTTATTAAATGTTTTAGTCCTGCAAAATTTGAATGAACAAATCGTTGGTGCCATTTTAAAAAATCATTTGTGACATTGCTCACATTTAAACATTCATTTTTCACAACTTTAAAAGTTATTTCATAAAGTCCGTTTCTTTTTCCTATACCTATAGTACCATTTTCATTTAAAAATTTTACTTGTCCATCTGAAAAAACAACTTTTATACCTGACATTTCTAATCGTTTTACTGATAATAAATTTTTCCGTAATTCAGGAACATATAAAACATTTTTAATAGTACATTCAATTTTTTTATGTCCTACACAACTTATTGCATTTATGTTACCTACACCTGTGGCTAACAGATATTTATCATTTTTTGCAATTGCTATTTTAATAGGATTTTCTAACATAACAATTTGTGAAAATACATTCTTATTATTGACCAGATGATCAGTACACCCTGAATCAATAAAAAAGGTTAAACAATTGTCTTCAGAGTTTGTATAATGTTCATTTTCCGTTTCTGCATTGAAACAAATGTTCGATAAATTTTCACATACCTCGTTCACCTGTGAATGTGACATTTCTTGCTCTGTTAGGTTACTAGCATTTCCAAAAGTACCTCTGCCTCGTCCTTGACTTCTTGACCTTGTATAGCTGCCATTTCCTCTGCTTCTACTGCTGTCGTAACCTCTATAATGGTAATTGCCTCTTTGATTTTGATATCTAAAATTCCCATTTCCTCTGTTAAAACTATTCATTCTGGTTCTACATTGACTTTTGTAATGGCCCCTTCTTCCACATCGATAACATCCTGATTCTGTGTTGAAGGCTGTCGGATTAACAGTTTCATAGGTTTTTCTTCCTACATTTCTTTTTTCTTCTTCGCTTAATAATTTCTTTTTTACATTTTCATAGGTTAACACATTATCTGGTAGATTTTCAATTACAGTAACAACGGTTTCATATGATTTTGGCAACGTTAATAATAAGTTACATATAATGTCTTTTTCTTCAACTTCTACACCTGTTGCTTTCAGTTGTCTGAGTACTTCCTCAAATTCCATGATAAATTTTTGTAAGGACTCCCCTTCCTTTAGTTTCATTGATAGTATTTTCCTTTTTAAGAATAACTGCCCCGTTAAACCCTTTTTCTCAAATTTTTCTTGTAACACTTGCCACATTTTGAAAGCGGAATCTTTATCTCTCAAACTTTCCAACTGAGAGTCCAAGACACATTGCACAATAAGTGATTTAGCTTTATTATCGTTTTTAGTGAACTTCTTCTTTTGATCATTGGTTAGCTGTGTAAAGGTGAGTTTAAACAGCAAATAAAATAAGATAAGAATAAAATAAGAAACTAATTAAGAATAAGGACAGAAAACGTGTGTTTATACAGATGACTGAAATAAAATAAGAAATTAGAATGATCCAATCAAGTTGCAGCTTTTTTGACAATGACTTTTGTGTTCTGTGAATATCACAATTTCGTTTTGACAGTGGCTACTGTAACTAAACTCCTAATTGTTGATATTTTGAATTTTGATTCTATTACATATACCAAAGATTACCAGTAAATAATATTCTGAGGTTGTTATTGTAAGGAAAGAAGTTAAAATAATTTCAAACATAGAACGTTAAGTACCAGAAAATATTTCGGTCATGCGCATTATCAGTTTCCAAATAAAATTGTGAAAGATGGCATCTTTTGTTGTTATTCTTATTTCTTATTTTATATTATTTCTTGTATAAACGCTTTCATAAAGATCTATATGTTTATCTTCCTTATTTTGTTTTATTTTGTTCCTTATTTTATTTTATTTGCTGTTTAAACTCACCTTAATATCTGTCTCCTCTTCAACATATTCTGCCACTTCATTTTCCGCCAATATCATTTGCATCCTGAATTTCCAAGTAAGATAGTTATCTCCATTTAGTCCTTCTATCGTATATTTTCCTCCACCATGCGCCATCTTTACCGTGTTTGACCAAATTTACCTCGAATACTTTTTCCTTAAAATTTTTCTTCCATCCAAGCCTCTGGGCCCATAACCTTTTGATAATTTTATACTAATGTAATTTCTCACTTGATATTGCAGATATTTCTATTTATTTAAGTAAAACTCCAAACTATACCCATGGTTTTATTTCATCCACGAAGGGGTCAAAAAACCAATCATCGCTTCAACCTCACCGTCAAGTCTCGAATCTTATGACATATGACGTCTCCTTCACGGAACACAAAATGATCGATTATTGGCGTATTTTAGCGATATACTTAACAGAAATTCTATCCACGATAGCTCGGTTTTCTGGATCGCGATTGTGCATAACTTTGAGCATGCGTATTTCATCTTCAGGGTCACTACCTCTTGCAATCATCGTGAGACGACTGAGAGCATCGACATGTTTCATTACATCTGATGAACGATGTTCTAATATATAATCAAAGTCTTCTGATAGAATGGACCATCGGAATACTCTAGAATTGATTTCCTTCTCAGATAAAGCTAATTTGAGTGCATTGCAATCCGTTACCAGTTTGAAACTAATTGTCGCGTCCCGCTCTGTTTTATTATTTTTGTTCTTTTTTTTGTATATATATATATATATATATTCTAAGGAAATGAATACATTTCTATTGAAATTTCATTTATATTTCATTTATTTTCAATTTGTACTAATATTTACATGCAAGTATCTTTGTGGAACCACCCTGTATCATTTTTCAATCCATCACCTCTAGCCCAGATCAAGCCAGTCGGCATTCAGACAATAGCGAAGCGATTTGCTGTACGAATATACGTTTCCTTTTTTTTTTTTATCATAAAAAACCGCCGTGCAATCGTGAGTGCTGTTTTCTTCCGATTGTTCGTATGAACTGGAGTTTTCCAAACCCCAACACCGTTGTGCAATCCTGTAACCACACCGGAGAAGAGTCGGCCGACACATCGACTGAATTCTCATCGCAAAGGACATTGTGTCACTCCAAAAGAAATACCAAGGTAAGATCTGGGTTCCTCTAGGTACACTTCCTTTTACCATCCACCGCAAAGATACAGTCCACTAAACTCATCGAGATATCGACATTGTATAACCGCTTTTGGTTATATGATTAATAATTCTTATAGATCATAGATCTAATTCACCCGCACCAAACATTGGTTCTTCGAGCCGCGATTAAAGCCTTTTTTATTATATTGCACAAGTGCTTTCGAATTATTTCAACATTGACATCAATTTTGAGCATTTTCCCTACAAATAGTTATTTGTTTTTTTGTCAGTTTCGATTTTTTCCGCAAAACAATTCCGAGCGCGACAGAAAGTATTCATTTCTCTCTCTGCCTTTTGCTGCGAATTTGTTGTGGACAGCTCGGACAGTCGATCAGCTGGGCAACGAAATCGCGCGCACTGAATAATCCTCTATCATCGCGTCGGTGCTTCTTGGTATTTACTTCCGAGCGGTTTGAAATTAGTAGGCAACAGGAACAGAAACAATTCATTTTATTTCAATACTGTGAAGTGTGTTGTTATAATCAATCTCGTTCTACAGGGTGGTCAGTTACATTTATTTGAATTTCTATTTAACTATTTTCAAAATGCCTTCTGAAGCTGATGAAGCAAAACTTAAAAAATACAAGGCACTAAGGCAAACTGAAATTCAACGTCTTAGTGAACTGCATGATGCTGCATTGGCTGCAGAAAAGGACAGCACTCTGGCAGTCATTTTTAACTTGCGTTACGAAATAATTGATACAGATCGAGAGTCGTTTGGATCATTACATAATACAATTGTGGGTTTCCCAAGATGAAGATGATGTGTTCAAGGTGGAGGATGAAATAAGAACATCGTTTGAAAAAAAATATTATTTGATAAAATCCATTCATCTAAAGATGTTTCCTCCAAATAACACGTCATGTTCAAACGAATCTAAAGTTTCTTCAAATATCGCATTACCAAAACTTCATTTACCTACTTTCAGCGGGGATAGAACCGAATTTTCATCATTTATAGATTTGTTCAACTCGACTATTTTAGAAAATGAATCACTCTCGGATATTGAAAGGTTCAATTATTTATTGACGGCCTTGAAAGGGCCAGCCTTAAAACATATACAAAATCTGCCTAAAACAGCTGCTAATTTCAAAATCGCATACGCTTCTTTGGTCAAAAGATTCAAAAATACTAGATTAATCGCATCAAATCATTGGTCGAATATTGAAAATTCGAGCGCATTGAAAACTGATGACCCTGTAGCCTTAAGAAACTTATTGGATATTTTTGAAGATAATCTTGCTGCATTGAAACTTGTCCCGTTGCCAGTCGATCAATGGGACTACATTCTAGTACAAATGTTATTGAAAAGACTACCCGTGTCAACAGTAACAAGGTTTGAACTACATCACAATTCTTCAGATATTCCCACATATTCAAGTTTGACGGCCTTTTTGGAAAAACAATGCGACGCTCTAGATAATCTCAGTGTTCCCAATAAAGCCGAGGAAAAAACGAAGCCAGTAAAACTGCTCATGAAACCGTCATCTCATTCCGTCTTTCGACCTTCCACATCTTTAGTGGTTCAGACGCATACTTCCTCATCTTATTGCCCCTTATGTAATAACGAACATTTTATATATAAATGTCCAGATTTTTTTAATAAATCAGCATCCTCCCGTTACCATTTAGCGAAGGAAAATAAATTGTGTATCAACTGTCTCAGTCGTGCTCATTCTACTAAACAGTGCAAAAGTAACGTTCGTTGTCATAGATGTAAACTACTTCATCACACCTTATTGCATTTTAATGAAAATTCTCCTCAACCCACCACCTCAAATATTATAAGTACTCTTTCATCTCAAAATAATTTTACTCCTACCGAGTCAACTTCAGAAAATCTCCCGTCGCTTCAAGCATCATTTTTAACCTCAAATTCCAGCGTTCTTCTTTCCACAGCCCAAGTTGAGGTATTAGATAATACTGGAAATTATCAGATATTGCGATGTTTACTCGACTCTGGGAGTATGACTTCCTTCATAACCCAGAAGAGTGCTCAACGTTTAGGCTTACCAAAAACCGATCTCACACTCAACCTTAACGGGCTGGGTTCGATGCGAACTCACTCAAATCTGGGTGCTACCACAATTCTTTTCAAACCTTTGCACAAACCGAAACCTGTTTTCGTCACAGACGTTGTGATTCTGAAAACTATTTGTGGAGATCTGCCTGCAGCTTCAATATCAGGTTCGAACTGGCCTCATATTGCTAATCTTGAATTAGCAGATCCTCGGTTTGATGAACCATCACCAATTGACCTTTTATTGGGTGCCGATGTTTTTTCTCAGATTCTGTCTGATGGTTGTATCCGAGGTGCAGAGGGTACGCCAGACGCCTTAAATACTGTCTTAGGATACGTCATTATAGGAAAAATTTCGATACCAAACCTACCAAGGACCACATCACTGTGTTGTACACTTGATAGTTGTGTTTCTCTCGACAAAACTCTGAAGTCTTTTTGGGAATTAGAGCAGGTTCCAAATGCACCAGTTCTATCTCAGGAGGACTTTGATTGTGAAAAAATCTTCACCGAGTCCCACTCCAGAAATGCAACTGGGAGATATATTTTGACACTTCCTTTCAAGGAGTTACCTCCCTCGTTCCCAAATATCCGATCTTTGGCTCTACATAGATTTTACTCTTTGGAAAAGCGCCTCATTAAGCAGCGTTCATTATATTCTGAATATTCAGCCTTTCTGAAAGAGTACCTAGATTTAGGTCATATGGAACTTGTCGACTCATTTTCATCAACACCTCCTCACTGCTATTATATTCCACACCACTGCATTGCCAAGCCTGAAAGTACTACGACAAAACTCAGGGTGGTCTTTGACGCTTCGGCAAAACTTCCAAAACAAAATTCTTTAAACGATCACCTCTTATCAGGTCCTAAATTACAGAAGGATATCGTCACGATTCTTCTGAACTTCAGATTACACCCCATTGTTTTAATCTGCGATATAAAAATGATATTTCGTCAGATTTTAATCTCACCCATTCACAGAGACTATCAGCGTATTCTTTGGCGTTTCAGCACCTCTGACCCGGTACAAGAATACCGACTTTGTACTGTCACATACGGAATTTCGTCGAGTCCGTATCTGGCTATCCGTACACTTCAGCAATTAGTTGAAGATGAAGGTTCGCCCTTCCCACTGGCATCCCAAGCTTTATTGAATGACACCTACATGGACGATATTGTCACTTCAATTCCTACCTCAGAACAAGCTCGCAATCTTCAGGACCAACTCATCTCCTTACTCTCAAAAGGTGGCTTCGAGCTAAGGAAGTGGTCGAGCAATGATCCATCATTATTAACATACCTTCCTACTTCTCATGTTGGAATCGATTTTTCAGACTCTGACCCGTCTCTGAAAATTCTGGGCTTACGTTGGAGACCATCGTCTGATTGTTTTTATTTTTCTGTTCAGCCCATGCACGTTGAGTGTACAAAGCGTAATCTCTTGGGCAATCTCGCACGCATTTTTGATCCTTTGGGATTTTTATCCCCTATCACCTTCCTGATCGAATATTTGATTCAGCGAATTTGGACTCTACAAATCAATTGGGACCAGACACCGCCCCAAGACATAATTCGTCTTTGGGATAGATTCCTCGCAGATATCCATTCCCTGAACAGTTTCGAACTTCCCCGTCCATTGGAAATCTGTGGCGGACTCTCATGTGAAATTCATTGCTTCGGGGACGCTTCTGAACGAGGTTTCTGTGCAGTACTCTATTTTGTCATAAGAACCTCTGAAAAGGAAATCAAAACTATTTTTGTTTGCTCCAAGTCCAAGGTCGCACCCTTGAAAAGAATATCAGTACCCAAACTAGAACTCTGCGCTGCTGTTTTAGTTACTCGCCTCCTCTCTTATGTCTCTAAAGTTTATCAAAGTAAAATCAATTTCACCCGCACATGCTGTTGGTCTGACAGTATGATAGTCCTAGCATGGTTAGCTTCCCCAGCCCATCGATGGAAAACCTTCGTTTCCAACAGAGTTTCTTTTATCCAAGACAAAACATCTTCTGATAGTTGGTTTCATGTGTTATCTGGAAATAATCCGGCAGATCTCGGGTCTCGCGGCTTACTGCCTTCCGAGCTCACACACTCTTCTTTTTGGTGGAAAGGACCTTCGTTTTTGAAGGACCCTGCTAGTAGTTGGATAACTTCCTCCGACATGACTACAATTCCGATCGGAGCCATGGAGGAAGAACGCAAGGTTACCCTCACAGTCACGGTGACACCAAATTTCGTCGATTCACTGATTAACCATCACTCTTCTTTAACCAAGCTCATCCGAATTTGTGGATTCATAATGAGGTTCATTCACAACACTCGAAATACCCGTAGTCGACGCGTAGGGTGTCTATCTTCTTCCGAATTATACCTTTCACTAATGTGTTTTGTCAGAAGAACTCAGGAAGTGACCTTCTCTGAAGAAATATCTCTGATAGTTCAAGGTCATCCACTTGCAAAACCCTTCCGAAGCTTATCACCCTTTCTTGATGATAAGGGCATTCTTCGAGTTGGTGGCAGGTTGACTCGTGCTTCGATACCATATGATCGAAAATTTCCTGCACTCTTACCCAGACGCAGTCGTTTGACTGATTTAGTCATCCAACATTTTCATATAAAATATTTACACGCCGGAATTCAAACAGTCCATTTTCTACTTTCTCAACAATTTTGGATATTGTCTGCCAAACGTTGCATTCGACGTGTTATCTCCAAATGTGTACGTTGTTGGAGAGTTCACCCAACTCCCACTCAGCCCTTCATGGGTGATCTCCCGGCCACGCGCATAACACAGTGCAAACCTTTCTTACATTCTGGTATTGACTTTGCTGGGCCCTTTCGCATCCGAATGAGCAGAACCAGGGGAGCTAAGATTACCAAGGCTTATCTGTGTCTGTTCATTTGTTTCGCGACAAAGGCGGTTCATTTAGAGCTTGCTTCAGATCTGTCAAGCGAATCGTTTTTGGCAGCACTCAAACGCTTCTTGGCCCGTCGAGGTCAGTGTCAACATCTATATAGCGACTGTGGAACGAATTATGTAGGCGCATACAATCAACTTCAATCTCTTATGCATGAAGCAACTTTAAAGGCAGTCATTGCTTGGCACTTCAACCCTCCTTCGGCCCCTCATTTCGGCGGTCTGTGGGAAAGTTGTGTCAAATCTGTCAAAACCCATCTCAACCGTGTCGTAGGTGAAAAAATTCTAACCTTTGAAGAACTGCTAACGGTTTTCACACAAATTGAAGCAGTTCTCAATTCCCATCCGTTGACACCTATGAGTAATGATCCTTCAGACCTAAGTGTTTTAACGCCAGGTCATTTCCTAACCACGGCTCCTTTAACCGCGGTACCAGAGGATAATCTGTTAGATGTATCTCTTAATCGACTGACAAGGTGGCAGCTATTGCAAAGAATGCATCAACACTTTTGGAAGCGGTGGTCAAGCGAATATCTGCATACGCTTCATCAACGTTCGAAATGGACCGATGAGTCTGATCCCATCAAGGTAGGAACATTAGTCCTGATAAAGAATGATAATTCACCACCCCTACAGTGGGTGATGGGCCGTGTAACAGAAGTGTTTCCGGGAGCGGATGGTAGGATTAGAGTAGCTTCAGTTAAAACCGCTAGCGGAAGTTTCAAACGTCCAGTTGTGAAACTATGCCCACTTCCACTTGAGAAAGATGTAAAATGATTCTCATTTTTGGTGGGGGGGCATGTCGCGTCCCGCTCTGTTTTATTATTTTTGTTCTTTTTTTTTGTATATATATATATATATTCTAAGGAAATGAATACATTTCTATTGAAATTTCATTTATATTTCATTTATTTTCAATTTGTACTAATATTTACATGCAAGTATCTTTGTGGAACCACCCTGTATCATTTTTCAATCCATCACCTCTAGCCCAGATCAAGCCAGTCGGCATTCAGACAATAGCGAAGCGATTTGCTGTACGAATATACGTTTCCTTTTTTTTTTTTATCATAAAAAACCGCCGTGCAATCGTGAGTGCTGTTTTCTTCCGATTGTTCGTATGAACTGGAGTTTTCCAAACCCCAACACCGTTGTGCAATCCTGTAACCACACCGGAGAAGAGTCGGCCGACACATCGACTGAATTCTCATCGCAAAGGACATTGTGTCACTCCAGAAGAAATACCAAGGTAAGATCTGGGTTCCTCTGGGTACACTTCCTTTTACCATCCACCGCAAAGATACAGTCCACTAAACTCATCGAAATATCGACATTGTATAACCGCTTTTGGTTATATGATTAATAATTCTTATAGATCGTAGATCTAATTCACCCGCACCAAACACTAATTCCTATCAGATAAACGCGGAATTTTTCTAAACTTCTCACCACTGCTAGAAGTTCCAATTCGAATGAATGATACCTGGATTCAGACTCCGTTGTTGTCATGGAATAATAATATATAGGGTGCATTTTATTGTCTTCTTGTCGCTGCATTAATACTGAACCATAGCCATAGGAGCTAGCATCTGTATGTAGTTCAGTTTCCTTCACAGGAGAATATATCTTTAGAACAGGTTCTTGGCATAACAGCTTTTCGACCATTTCGAATGCATTCAACTGATTGACTGAAAATCTAAAAGTGCTGTCCTTTCTCAAAAGTGATGTCAAGGGTTTCACTAAAGTGGAGTAGGACGGTATGAATCTCCGAAAATAACCTGCCAATCCAAGAAATCTTTGCACATGTTTGGCACTAGTAGGGACAGGAAAATTTTCCACTGCACGGATTTTTGTATTTAATGGTCTAATTTCACCCTTTCTTATGCGAAATCCAAGGTATTCTACTTTTGTACATAGAAAAGCGCATTTATCAAGTCGAAGAGTAAGTCCATACTGACGGACGTGATCTAGAACTCTAGTTAACCTTTCAATTCCTTGTTCGATAGATTGACTGATTACTAAAATGCCATCAATGTAAATTAGAATGATATTTTCGAAGAGGAGTGGTTCGAAAATTTTATTGATGAATCTCACAGAGACAGAAGGACTATTAGCCAGACCAAATGGCATAAAATTGTATTCGAAGAGGCCGTTGTGAGTAATAAAAGCTGTGTACTTTTTCGAATCTTCAGAAACTGGAACATGGAAGAATCCATTTTTCAAGTCGAGGGTACTAAAAAACACGTGAGACGAAAGACGATCAATTTGGTCATTGATCAAAGGTAATGGAAATTTATCTTTAATCGTTATCTTGTTCAGAGATCGATAGTCGACACACAGGCGCTTTTCTCCATATTTTTTATCTACTAGAACGATAGGACTGGCATAATTCGACTTACTTGGACTAATGATACCTTTCTCCATGAGATCCTTAATTGTAATCTCGACACAATTTTGTTCAGGTTTGGAAAGTCGTCTGGGTCTGTGTACTATTGGTTCATTACTTGTCAGACGAATTTCCATGGAGAATTCTGGCGTGAGTCGTGTCATATTCGCAGAAGAATATTCTATTGTTTGTTGAATAAGTTTGGCAACGTGTTTTTTCGAATGTTCATCAATTTCCGGATTGATATTGAGATCTTGTTCCGTAAAGATCTTATTTTGATCTGATTCAATTTCAATATCAGCTATACCCCGCTCTATTTTCAGTACTACATATTCGGTTTTTTAACGAATTCACCACCTAGAATGATGTCTACTGGAATAACTTCATCAGAAACTACGTGGAATTTCGTGGCTATCGCATTGTCTTTTATGCCCACTGGTATACATGCAACGCCTACATTAAAACAAGTGCTTCCGTTTAGACCTGTGAGCTTGATCGGTTCAATTTCATCGTCGGTCTCAAGAACATATATACCGAGTGATTCGGCCTTTGACATTCTTATCAGATTAACTGATGAACCGGTATCAATGAGTGCCCTTTCCTGGACTTCATTGATATTTATCAAGATCGACATGTCGTCAGATGAAGTTTCAACGATAAGGCGCGTTTATCGGTGACTTTACCAATACAGTGTTTAGCCATATGCCCTTTGATGTTGCATTTATGGCAAATTATTTTGGGGCAGTCACGAACACAATGTTCACCCTCTAAACAAAACGGGCATGTTGCAAAAGAAGTATTCGCATCGTTTTTGGTATTTTGAACTTTGCTTTCTCTATGAGTTTCAGCTGAAGATACAGTATTGAAAGTTTTAAAGTGATATGATCGCGGTTGGACTTTCTGTGATTTTCGCATCGCTTCGAAAGCAGTATAAGAATCAGCCTTCTTCAAAAGCTCGGCAATGCTTTTTGGAATGCTCATATAGAAATTCTGTGCTAACGGATAATCATGAATACCCTGTATGATATATGTTATCAAGCTATGTTCATCAACGTAACCCCTTGAAATAGATTTCATCGTGAACGCATATGACCTGATGGACTCGTCTACTTTTTGTTTTCTGTCACGAAGTTTTTGATGAATGTCGATTGAATAAGCTGTAGTTTAAAAGTTATCAAAAATCGAAACTTTAAAATCTTCCCAAGAGTATTGGATCTCGGAATTCAGCCATTGTTTAGCAGCTCATTTGAGTTTACTTTTTGCGTGAATAAGAGTAGTCCTTTCGTCCAAGTTATACAGTTTTATAGCATTTTCTACAGATTCTATGAACCGTTCAACAGTAACAATCTGTTCATCCGGATCAAATTCAAAAATTTCATATGCAGCTTCCATCGGAATTCGCGAATACACAGGCGTTGAAGTCACTGGGTTTAAAAGTCTCAAATAATTGATTTGTTGTTGTAATTGATTGATTATTCGTTGGTTGGGATCATTGGGGGGTTGAGGATTATTGTTTTCAGAATAAGGGCGGTTGCGTGGTTGATGCAAACTGAATGGGTAATTGGTCGGAGGTTGATTCCTGGATAGATGGGAATCCGAATAATGATGACAGGGCTTGAAAGTACTGGGCTCATAATGGTTGTACGGTGGAAATAATGTTCATTGTTGGTTGTACGGATTATGAGAAAAATCGTTTGTCACATTTTTGGGTAATGGGTTGTTATAGCCTACAAATTGTTGGTTCAGTTGGGGAGGATATGTTATTGGCGCAGAGATCATTGGATTGTATGGTAAGTTACCATATGGAAAGGCCATTGGCTGTGGTACAAAGAACAGGACGTTGTCGTTTCTATTCGGTTCTCCTTCGTAGTCTTTGAGAAGAGGCGACGATAATGATTCATTTGCGTTATTGGACTGTTGCTGTACAGGCACTGACTGAGGTCTGTCGCTTCTATCGAACTGAACCAATATTTCCTCAGGGGAATTCGGCGGGACGTAAGTTGAAAGATCCATATTGAAAATAGGAAAATAGTACTTACAGTAGGCGAATAATGTCTTTTAAATTATAGGAAAACAAGGTGGATTTCCTTAGCAATGTTTGGTTTTCGCTGTGCACCAGGTAATCAGTAATGGCTGAAGAGTCCTGAAGTTGTGTTTTGAAGGCTCATCCCACTTCTGAGAACTGTAGACTCTCGTTTTTGAAACTAACGAAAGAGTTGTTGAACGAAAATCAGTATATTTTAATGTGAAAGTACAAAATTATTCAAAATCAAAATTAAACGTCAAGTTGAAGTTCTGTCCGTTTTTTTGTTGCTCTGGATCTGAAATCTGCTTGTCTGCCAGTGGCGTACCGTCAACGGCTACACGAGTGTGAGTGCAGTATCTTTATTCTATATTGCGAACAATTTGTACAAAATAATCATCATTGGGTATTCGGTTATCTTCTCTCCGTAATCGATTCTTGTTCTTTCTGCAAAAGATGTTGAATAGCGTCACTGAAATCGACAGAGTGCCAATTTCTTCAATGTAACCACACCTCTTTAAGGCGTTTCTCACCATCATACCAACCACCTTCCTGATGTCTCATCAGATACCATTTTTTGTTAGGAACCACTTCATATAAATCGAGACTTGTTAAATTGAAATATTTTGCTTCAGTCGTCAAGTGTCAGGAGATTAGCTTCTGTTCTTTGTCGTTCCAATTCAGATACTTCACTTTCATTCCGCTCTCCCTGAAATCTTTAGAAACTCAGCTGTTCTATCTGAGTTGAATCTATGACGGAGTTGAGGATTTTGATCCCCCAAAAACTCAGCTCAAAGCTTTTGAGAGCATTTTTGAGGCTCACAGTACTTCATGAGGATGAATTCCACCAGGGAAAATAGTTCTCAGAATTCGATGCCTTCAAAATATAGGACATTCAACATATCATACATTTTTTAGGGATCTATCTCATCGTTTACTGTCTTGTATTCGATATGTGCGTTTTCCTCAAACAAACGTGTTACATTCCACTTTTTCTGTTGATATGATCGACTATAACCAAGCCAATCCAACACGTTTTCAGTTTTTACATTTGTTCACTTTGATATTTCAAAGGAATCCATTCCGTTGAGAATGCCCGATGTCAGTGTAGTAATATCGACAAAGTGGACTTTCAAGTTAGCCTTCACTAAGACCACTGGGCCACAACACAACCACGAATTATTTTCACGGGAGACATTCTTGAATGCTCGAATCCAATTCATTTAACTAAGTCATTGAATATCATTGTCAAAAGCTGCGAGAAAAACTACCAAAACCGAAATAAATCCTGAGAAATAATTAAGCAGAAACATCAAATCTATTCGAGAATAATTTCAAGAAGAAACTCCTATAAAAATCATAGATAATACAACATGATTATACGAATTATCTGTTGAATAATCTGATCCTGGCATTTGATGGAAACGTCTTTACGGAAGGTGAAATTAGTACGAAATAAAAATGACCAGACGAAAAACAAGATCCAGCGATTTAGATAATATTCCTTTCAAATCGCAATCGCAGTCTCGAAAAAGAAAATCGACATATGTGGAAAATTATAAAAGAAAAAGAACTTCTGATCATTGAAAAAGAAAGAAACATTTGCCAATTACAAAAAGAAATTGGAAAAACTAAAATATAATTATTACTTGATCACTTCACTAGGAGAAGATACTATAATGGAAACTTTGGACAGGATCAATAAAAACATTTGCAACTTGCTCAGTTTTCCCAACCCTCAACTCTGCTGTATGATGTGATATCTGTCAACTGTCAGTTCATTTTGACATATGACAGGACTACAACTTCACATTCGACCAGCCCGATCTCCTCGGCAAGTCTGTTTTTCCAATCCTCATCTTCGCTGTACAATGTCGAATCTCTGCCAACTTCCCTTTTGTGTGAATCTGCATATATATATATATATATATATATATATATATATCAACAACTATCTCCAAGGATATCTAAAGAAAAAATCTCTTCGTAGAAGGGAACATAGTATGCCTCAACACTCCCACTCTTTGTTCACTCTGGAAAGGTCATAGACAGATTTTGTCGATTTCTTGAAAATTTTTCTCTTGGCAAAGGTTCAGTGAGAATATCTGCCAACTGATTCTTCGATCCAACGAAGACTACGACGACACTCTCTTATTCAACCTGATGTCTAATGAAATGATACTTGACATATATGTGTTTGGTGCGTTTGTGATGGTCAGTGTTGCAAGCCAAACTATTTCTTGTGCTGCATCAGAAGCTGCAATATACTCGTATTCTGTGGTAGATCTTGCAATACACTTCTGACGTTGATATGTCCATGTAACAGGGCTACCAAAAAGTAAAGTGATATAGCTTGTAGAATATCTGGTATCGATGTCTCCTGCAAAATCTGCATCCGAATAAGCTTTCAAGAATTCATCACTTCCCGTATAAACAATTCCATGATTCAAAGTTCCTTTCAGATACCTGAAAATTCGTTTTACTGCTGCCCAATGTTGTTTTCCTGGATTTTCAAGATATCTGCTAACTCTGCTCACCGAAAATGATATGTCTGGACGACTTACGACTGCCAGGAACATGAGACAACCTACAGCTTCTCTATAGGGAATATTTTTCATATTTTCTTTCTCTTTGTCCTAAATTTTTCTAAGTACCGCTGTATGTATCCTTGCTGGCTGATAAAAATCTCTTTCTCGCTCTCATTTCGTCGTATTTCCATTCCAACGAAGTATTCAGCATCACCTGAAGTGATTTCAAAACAAGAAGTCAATTTTTCCAAAAGCATTTAGATGACATTCAATGACTTACAGAATACAAGTACATCATCGACATATAGGGCAAGAAAAATGTCGTGATCATCAATTTCAGCATGAAATACACATTTGTTCGCTTCCAGTTGCTTGAGGTGAAACGATGTTAGGAACATCACAAATTTGTGGTTCCAACAACGGGAAGACTGCTTCAAACTATATAAACTTTTCTTCAGTTTACAAACTTGCGAAATATCACCAGAGTGGAAGCCCTCCGGCTGATGCATGTATATTTCCTCATGCAAATCGCCGTTGAGGAAGGCAGTTTTGATATCAAACTGTTGAATTTCCATGCCATTTTTAGCTGATATGGCTAGTAGTATTCTGATGGAGTCATATCTGACGACAGGTGAAAACGTTTCTGAATAGTCGATGCCAGCTACTTGGGAATATCCTTTGGCACAAAGCCTTGCCTTGTATTGTAGTTTTCACAATAAATGGTATTGACTAAAGGATTATAATAAAACCAATTAGACCCTTGAGTTGTAAAATCCGAGATGCACATCATAAATGTAAAAGGACTGGATTCAGGTAATTTTGTTTCTCAGAGAGGGATTGTAGAGGATTACAGCTTACACTTCTTGTTCATTTTAGTCTTCGTATTTCACTGGAAGTGTTCACTTGTGTTACGGCGTGCAATAATTTTATAACATTTATTTGTTATTACAGACATTAGTAGCAAAGATTTTATACCCCAACGTACAGAATAGGCAGTATGTGGCGTCCGTGGATAAAAAGTAATAGTGCTTCTTCCAGTGGTTCGTTAAAGAAGAATCACTTATCTTGTGACGCGAAAATCATTATAAAAAATGTGTATAGTTCCTTACTTCAGCAAGGATATAACGCGGGTGCTGCAGCAAAAGTAACCAGTAATTTGACGAAGGTGCCTCTTACTTCAGTTAGACGAATTGTTGAAAATTCCATGGAATCAAGAAAAAATCGTAAAGATTCCGGTGTCACAAAAAGTCTAGACGACTGGGAAAAAGATTTGATAAGGCGAAAAATCTACACTATGTACGATGAGCAGCGTGTCCCTACAATCAAAAGTCTGAAACAGTGGCTCATCAATGACGAAACTCACATCAACTGTGGCCTCACTACTCTTTGGCGAGCTCTGTCTGCAATGGGCTTTAAATATCGCAAAATTGACAAGAGACAAGTAATAATGGAATCCACACGTTTGATAAACTGGCGTTCTGAATATATATATATATATATATATATATAATCGAATGAAAATTGACCTGTAAAGTTGTCATTGTCACAAGCTATTCAAAAGTATCTACTACAGAAGCAAAACTGAATTGAAAATTGGTAGAAGACCCCGAATCATCAAGAAACGTTCCAGAAAGAAAATTCCATACAATTCATCAAAAATAGAGCCGATTTGTGAGAATATTCAAAGACTGATCTAATTTTGACAATTAATGAAGAAGTCATTCATAAAAAACGACTTTTCATTTGAATAATCCAGTGAAATTGGTACGAATCAATTAAACATGCCTAAACACAAAGGTAAATGTTCTATATTAGATAATTCCGTTGATAGTTTCCAATCTGAATCGCAATTCATCAAAGTTGATTATGAAAAACGCGAAGAAAATGAAATGAATACTATCAACAAACTCAAAGAAGAAAATCGACACCTGTGGAAGTTAATTGAGGAGAAAGAACTTCTATTGATGGAAAAAGAGAGAAATATTCGTCAACTACAAAAAGAAAATGAAAAACTACAGTACAATTATGATCTGATCACTACTAATATAGTCGAAAAAGACAGTATTATGGAAAGTTTGGACAAAATAAATAAAAAAATTGAAAATATTGAACAGAAACACATATTGAATAATGCTCCAACATATTCACAAATCTTAACAAGCCCAATCGCAAAGAAGCCAAAAATTCATCCTGATTCAATCGTCATTAAACCAAAACTAAGTCAAGATTCGTCTAAAACCAAAAAAGATCTCAGCATCAATATTGATATTGGTCGTCTTAATGTCAGTATTGCATCAGTAAAGCAAACCAAACAAGGGGGTTTAGAAATTCATTGTAAGGAAAAAGAACATTACAGGAAGCTGAAAGAAGAAATCGAACTCAAACTACAAAATAATTATATGATAGAAACTGGAAGAAAACGAAACCCAAAAATAAAAATCGTAGAGCTATCGCTTGAAGAACCAATCCTCAAAGAAGACTTGGAAAAAATAATTAGAAATCAGAACTCATTCATTGGCGAAAATGATTTCATAAAAATTACTTACGTCAAACATATTTCCCATAAAAATAAGTACACTGTTTATGCTGAAGTTAACGGGAATCTTTTCAGAACTATTTTTGAGAAAAACCAAGGCAAATTATTCATTAACTGGCAAAATCTGAAAGTGTATGAAAACAACCAATTATCACAATGTAACAAATGTTATAGATTCAACCATTCTTCAAAAAATTGTAGAAATTCGTTTATATGCCCTCGATGTGGAGGTGGCCATGAAGAGAATAATTGTCCTGAATCCAACCTAAAATGCAGAAATTGTGAATTTTCAAACTCAAATTTTAGAACAAGTCATTGTGTTAATCATAGGGCTGATGATAAAAATTGTCCAGTAATGAAACTTCAAGAGAGCAAACACATTTCTCGAATAAATTATGATAACTGAGTCATTATCTGTCTCTTATATGAATATAAGAAGCTTAAGAAACAAACTAACAGACGTTGAGTTATATTTGAAGAAAGAAGAATATGAAATCCTCACATTAACAGAAACTTGGTTATATCCTGATGAAAGTATGTTTATCCAAATTCCAAATTATTCTGCAATACATGAATGCAGAAAACAAGGTCGTGGTGGTGGTGTATCTATTTTCATTAAAGAAGATCTAGACTACAACATTCTTGAAAAAGGAACTGTGGATAACTGTAACTACATTATTACTGAAATACTCTCTTATGAACCAAAGCCTAAAATCGGTGTTATATATCGCCCTCCTAACGTAGATATACATATTTTCTTAAAAATTATAGATAATATCACTATGAAATATAAAAATCTCATCTTATTAGGCGATATGAAATTGAACCTTTTAGATAAAAACGATATTGTTGATGAATATCATAATATATTTGAAACGAATGGTTATAAAATTGTTAATGTAATTGATGAGCATCATTATACCAGACAAAATTATAATAACAAAAAAACAATTATTGATCATGTGGTTACAAATTTCCAATTAAAAAATTTGAAATATCACATTGATTTGGAAGATCATCATTTCACAGATCACAAAATAATGAACTTGAAAACTGAAAAAATAATAAAAAATAAACCAAAAATGACCAATAAAATAATAACTATTTTAGACATAAAAAAATTCCGCGAACAGATTTCTCAAAAACTTGACTCATTCACAAACATTCCAACATTTGAAGAACTTGGAAATTGCATTAACGAAACAAAAAAAGAATGTAGTTACACTAAAAGGTTCAGAACTAGAGAAAACAATAATTGGATAACAGATGCACTATTAAAAAAAAAAGATCATTGCAATGCTCAATTTGTTCAAGCTGGAACAAATCCTAAAAAAATTTGGAATGCAATTAATTATAATATCAAAGGTGAAAGAACCGAACAAACTATAAATCAGATCGAAAATAAAAATAATATATTATTAACAGATGAAAAAGATATATGCGACGAATTTAATAATTTTTTTTCTGAAATTGGGAATAACTTGTCAAAAAAAATGAAAATAATCCAGAATAATTTCGATACATTCATCACAACTCCCAAATCATTATTTTTAAAACCTATATCAGAAGAAGACATTTACGATGTGATAGTGTCTCTTAAATTAAATTCAGCGCCAGGTGAAGATCAGATTACAACAAAAAATTTGAAAGACATTGTAGATATTATAAGTTTGCCTCTATCTCTCGTTATAAACAAAAGCATTGAAGATGCAGTTTTTCCTGATTATCTGAAAAGAACTATTCTGAAACCGATATACAAATCAGGTGAACGAAAATATGTTTCAAATTACCGTCCAATAGCTCTTTTGAATATATTTGCAAAAATATTTGAAAAAATTCTCAAAATTCAAGTAACAAATTTCATCACTGACAATATTGAGATAGACAATTTTCAATATGCTTTCCAACCAAAAACGAACACCCAATCTATAATAACTGATCTCATGAATAAAATTTATGAAAGATTAGATGATAGTGATTATGTAGTAACAACCTTTTTAGATTTGAAAAAAGCCTTTGACACTGTGGACCATAATATTTTAATGGATATATTATATAGTTATGGTATAAGAGGTCATGCATTCAATCTATTCCAAAACTATTTTCAAAATCGCAAACAGTACGTACAAATCAACAAATATAAAAGTAATGAGAAACTTTCTAAAATTGGCGTCCCTCAAGGCTCAGTTTTGGCTCCAATTCTTTTTTTAATTTATATTGACAATATTAAAAGACTCAATTTATATGGAATGCACTTTTCTTTTGCAGATGATATAACATTATTTCACTTTGGGAAAGATATCGACATTTTGGAAAATTCATTGAAACATGATATTGACCTTATTGAAAAATGGACGTGCAGCATTAACCTAACCGTCAATTCGGAAAAAACTGTTTTTATGATTTTTAAACAAAAAAACATGAAGAATATAAAATTGAACTTTAAGATAGATAATGAACTGATAGCCGAGGTTCCTAACCATAAATATTTAGGTTTATTAATTGACACAAAATTAAATTTTGAAAATCATATTGAAAAAATAAAGAAATCTATTGTTCCATTCCTGGGGGCCATTGGAAGAATTCACATTTTGAACAAAAACGTTCAGATTCTAATATATAATGCCTTTATTGTTTCTCATATCAGATACCTCATTACAGTTTGGTCTTCATGCTCTAAAAAACAAAAAAATATAATATATCGTTTAATGAACAAAGCAATAAAGGTTATATTTAAAAAACCGTGGGATACTCCTTCTGCAGATTTATATAAAGTAACAGATAATATGACTTTGGATCAACTAATTGATTATGAAAAATCTAAGTATATATATAAATTAACAAAAAATCTCCAGAAATGTAATATAAAACTGTCAAAAAATTATGATTTACATGGCCACGATACCAGAATATCAAATAACTTTCATTTAAATATGATTCATTCCAATAAAGGAAAAAATAACCCCATTTCATCAGCATTAATAACTTTCAATGATCTACCAGAAAAAATAAAATCATCCAAATCCATTCATATTTTTTCAAAAGAACTAAAAAAATATTTGCTTGCATAATGATGTTCACCAAATTATCAAATGAATATTATACTCCAATTTATTATTTATAGTTCATAATTTTATGATGTTTTTTTTTTGACTTCCTCATACCGGAACCCTGTTCTGTCTGGAAGCTGTATATTGAATAAATGAATAAATAAAATAAGAATATACCGGACTGAAAATCGGCCAATACTCTACCTCGACGAGACGTGGTTTGACACGCATGACACCCCTTCCAAAAGATGGTCTGATTCCTCTGATAAGTGTAAAACAAAAGCACCATCAAATGAAGGGAAGATAATCACAATATTACACGCAGGATCAGAAAATGGTTGGATCCAAAACGCTATGTGGCTTTCTGACAAAAATATTAAGGACTCTTGTGTTGATTATCACGAAGATAGGACAGCAGAGCTTTTTGAAGATTGGTTTAAAAATTGTCTGTTACCCAACATTCCGCCAAACAGCGTTATAGAATGGACAACGCTAGCTCTCATAGTCGACAATTGCAAAAAAATTCCTGGCTCAAAGAATACGAAATTGGAGATTCAAAACTTCATGGCTGCAAATGACATATATTTTGAGGAAAATTATACAAAAAAAGAACTTTTACAAGTGCTGCAGTCATTTTCTTTAAAAAAAACGTATGTTTGTGATACAATTGCAGAAGAATTGGGACATACACTGTTACGACTACCTCCCTACTACTGCGTGTTCAATCCCATAGAGCTTATGTGGCACCAACTTAAATCGAGCGTGCGCGGAAAAAATACTTCTCCGACTTTAAGTGGTAGTGTGGTAGAATTAATTAGGAACTGTATGAATGACATTCCTACCGAGAGTTGGAAAAATTCTGTTAGTCATGTTATAAATGTTGAAAACTCGTATATTTCTGTGAAATCAATTGCGCCAATTATGATTAATTTAGATGAGGATAGCGATAGCGACACTGAACTAAATATAGAATAGAATTGTAACATTCAAATAAATTACTTGTATATCTCCATATTCTACAAAATTCAAATTTCTTAAGTTCGACCCTGTATAGCACATTTGCATCTTTTACCAGATGGTTTTCTACACAATGAGATTAAATCGGGTAGTTTATTGCAGTTAATAAGCCAATACCATTTACTGTGAAAAATACTATAACGAACAATACTTCCGTCAGGTTTGCATTTCACTTTTTATACCCATTTGCACCCTACAGGTTTTTTGTTTTCGGGCAAAGATATCTGCTCCCATGTATTATTTTTCTCAAGGCATTCCATTTCCTCCTCCATTGCACTCATCCAGTGATCTTTTTCATTGCTTATCACTGTTTCTTGATAGGTTTGAGGTTCGATGATTGATGCACAAGCGAAGTTCGAGTCAGCATAGCGAGAGGGGCGATTGATCCTTGATCTATCTCGGAGTTGCCTTTCATTTGAATTTCCTTGTAAACAGCTCTCACCAATATCGGTCTGACTATTTTCATCTTGAATGAGAAGCTGTTCTCCTTCATTCGTCGAATTTGACTGAAAACTTCGTGTGTTCTGGTAGCAAGGACCCTCATAGAAAGCATATTCATCAGTATTTGTGATCGTCGAGGCGGTTTTCGGAATATTTTCATTGAACACGACATCCCGTGCTATAGAGACTTTATTTGTAGCTGGATCTAATAGTCTGTAATTTGCACCCATACCATCATAACCGACGAATATCAGTTTCTCCGATTTATTTTCAAATTTGGTTCGGTCTTGCTTTGGTATATGAGAATAAGCGTCACTACCGAATGTCTTCAAATGATTGATTTTGAGCTGTTTACCAGTCCACTTCTCATATGGTGTTTTATCATCATTTGGTTTACATGGTTTTCTTTTCAGAATGTATACGGCCGTGTTTACTGCCTAAGCCCACAGATTTTCGGGTAAATTTGTTTCACTCAGCATCGTTCGAGCACTATTGACAATTGTTTTCAGGTCTCTTTCAGCTTTGCCAATTTGCTCTGGAGTATAAAGAGCATTCATTTCGTGAATTATACCAGTTTTTCTAAAGAATTTTTTGAATTGATGATTAATATACTCAGTACCATTGTCGGTTCGAAAAATTTTGATTTTGTTGCTAGTTTGTCGCTCAATCAGCTTCTCAAATTCCAGAAATTTCGAGAATACTTCAGATTTATGTTTGACGAAGTATACTTGACGGTATGAGGTACAATCATCTTTGAATAATACGAAGTAATCGACTCCACCCACAGAACTAGGTAGTAGTCATTTTTCCGCACACGTCGGAATGTATGAATTCGCCTGGATTGTAGTGACGTTGCTGAGTATTTTCTTTGAATGGTTTTCTATCTTGTTAACCATATTGACAGGATTCGCAGAAACGGTCTCCTGCGAATTTTTGATTTGGAGATCTGGAATATGCCCTCGATCGGCCATTTCCTTCAGAGATCTGAAGCTAAGATGACCCAGACGCTCGTGCCACAACTGGATAAGATTTGTTTCAGCTACATTAACTTGTTCGATGGTTGATTTCTCGAAGGACATTTCATAACAGTGGTTTGGCTGTTTTATACCAAGAGCAGTCAGAGTTTCACCAAAATAAACTTTTATGCCTTCTTTATCGAACATGACATTGAAGTTTTTATCTGTCACTGCTCCCACTGAAAACAAATTTGTATCGTTAGCCCTGGTGCCTGATCGATCCCTATATGCTATACAAATTTACCTTTTTGAGAAGACTCATTACTGGTATTATTAGTGGATACATTATCACAACTCTCTGAGATCATATCTTTTGTATACTATCGCTTTTTACCATCTATTCTAAAATCAGACCGCCCTTCTGGGGGTTTTTATCTGAAGTACTATCACTTCCTACTCTAGGTAATGCTTTGAAACATTCAGAATGTGGCATGCCTTGTTTTTGTGTGGAACTTTCAGATACATGATAAGGAGCTTTGATTAAATGCCATCTGTTACGTCGATAAATACCATTATTGGTTTGAATGATATAGGAACGGGGCTCAACGCATTTCTTTATGACTGTTCCATACAACCTCAAGTCTATAACCCAAACAGATTCATTCACATCTAAATCTGACAAATCTTTGGACCTATGTCGACTTTTATAGTTTTTTATTTGCTCACATTTCATTTCATTTCCTTTATTACCAAGAGTTGTGTGAGAATTCACCACTTATTTAAGCTCACTAGGAAGTACTGGTAACATTGTTCTGATTTTACGGTTCATTAGTAATTCGGATGGGCCTAAGCCACATTCAAGTGAAGTAGACCGGTATGACATTAATGCCAAGTAAATATCATGATATTTTGTTATTAAAGCCTTTGCCACTTTCACGGACGCTTCAACACAACCGTTGGACTGGGGATAATACGGACTACTAGTGATATGTCTAAAATTGTAATCATTTGCAAACTTTCTAAAGTCGCTCTGAAACTGTGGGCCATTATCTGACCTTACTATTTCCGGAATTCCGTACCTACAAAAGACTTCTTTTAGCTTACTAATTATAGTTTGCTTAGTTTGATTAGATAATTTAAAGATTTCGAAAAACCTTGAGTAGTAATCGGTTATAATCAGGTACCAATCTTTGCTTTTAGAAAGATCAACAGCCACTTTTTGGCAGGCAGGCTCGTAAAGGCATATCATCTTTCATAAACGTTTCTTTAATGTTTGTACGCTCTTCAACGCATTTGGGACAAGCCCGAACAAGGTTCTGAATTTGTGTAGAAAAGCCAATCCACCAAACTGATGATTTTGCTCTTTCTCTACACTTTACAATACCCTGATATGACCAGTGTGAATAAAATTAAGAACTTCAACTTGTAGGGTAGGTGGTATTATAATTCTAAAACCCTTCAGAAGGAGACCTTCACTGAAGGAAATATCATTTCAATATCGATTATATGGCTGAATGTCTAAAGGGACATTTTTCTTTCTGGCCATCCATTTATAGTACCAAAGATTGCTGCCTAATTATCTCTAGTATAAAATTATATTTAATTGGCAGATTTTTTGTTATTGATTGAACATATGCCTCAACCTCTTCTGTCAATTCATCATCGACTTCCATAGTTTGTAGCGGGTTGCGTGATAATGCGTCAGCAACCGTTAGATCCTTCTCTGGACTATGCTGCACTATGTAAGTATACCTCATCAACCGCATTCCAAATCGCCTCAGTCTGGGAGAAAGATCATCTAAACATTTAGTTTGGGAATCTGTAACAGAGGCTTGTGATCAGTTTCGAGGATTAGTTCAATACCAATTAGGTATTCTTTAAATGTTCCGCAAGCACAAGTTAGGGCTAGAGCCTCTTTCTCTATCTGAGCATATCTACGTTCGACAGAGGTGAGTGTACGAGACGAATAAGCCACTATTTCACGTTCATTTTTTTCATTTATTCGCAGAACCTAAGCCATACGATGATGCATCAGTGCTGACGACTATTTGTTCATTTGGATCGAAAAAAGAGTATAGGAGCTTCAGAAAGTAAAACTTCAATTTTATGGAAGGCTAATTTTTGGGGCTCATCCCATTTAAATAAAGATTCGTTTTTTTTGTAGAGAAGTTAGCGGTTCAAGTAACGAAAATTTATCACGTATGAATCTTCTTGCAAAATTTATCATTCTCAAAAGTTGCAAAAGTTTTTTTTCATTAGTTGGATCTGAGAAACTGGCAATTGCCTCAACCCTTGAGGGATCTATCTGGACCCATACTGAGATACCACATGACCTGAAAATTCCAGCTGTTGAACTCCTACCAAACATTTTGAAACATTAGGAGTTATGCCTGTGCTTACAAGACATGAAAGAACTTTCCTCAATATTTTGTCATGTTCTTCCATGGTAGATGCATGGACGAGGATATCATCAATATGTATAATGACTCCTTCAATACTTGATAAGATTTTAGTGAATTTTTGACTGAAAAATTCAGGATATCCCAAACGGAAGCCTTCTGAACATAAACCTCCCAAATGGAGTTATAAAGGTAGTAAGGGGTTGAGACTCTTTACCTAAGCGGAGTTGATGAAATCCTGAGTTCGCATCTAGTTTGGGGAAATATCTAGAGCCTTGCAATCGTGCTAGTGACGTTTCCACTTTTGGTATTGGAAAATGAGATCGAAGGACAAATTTATTCAACTGGCATACACAGCATAACCTTATAGTATCGCCCTTCGGCACCACAACTATTGGCGCAACCCAATCTGTATACTGCTCTACAGGCTCAATAATATGCAGTTTAATCATTCTTTCAAGTTCTTTTTGTGGATAATCGTATTCTGCTTACTTTGGATTTCAGCTTGCTCAGCAGCCAATACTGCATCAGCTAAAGTGAGGCTGGACTTTAATTGCAGATGATCGCTAGTTTTCTTATCTAACATGCCTACCACAATTCGATCCCTAATAAGCTGTTCTTTGAGAGTGCCATAATCGCAATGCTCAGCTAATGCATACAGTGAGGTAATGAAACTGTCTAGTCTAGTATATCAATTTTTTCTTTGTCGGATTTGGACGATAACCCGGATACTGAGACATATCGTTCAAATCTTTTTCTCCATTGAGACCAGCCGGTAGGGTGTGTAGAGGTGAATTTATCAGGAGGGGCTACGTTGAGGTTGAGTTGATGATTGGTTTGTTGAGTTTGTTTGCTAGTCATCTTCAGAGGTTCTTGTTTACGCTGCCACCATGTAACGTTAGCCCTGGGGCCAGATCGATCCCTTTATACTATAGGTATATTAAAACTCGATTATATTAATGTTCCACATTTAACGAACACTGTCGCCTGTCAACCTTCGAAGTCCTTAGTGGAGTGGCTCACTCAAAGAATATTCACGTATACACGATGACGAACAAGAAGCTCATCTGACAATTCGACAAATACACCCTGAGTGCGCATGTCTACCAGCAGTGTCAGCATTTTGCAGTCGGTCAGTCATATCAACAAACAAGCACTGGTGTTTCTTGTCGAGTTGTTTACTGGATTACTGTTTTTTGCTGGCAGTCATGCGTAGTCGTAACAAAAATAGTCATGAAATATGGTAGTGATGGGGACCACAGGAATAGCGGCTGTGTAGCGGCAAGTGACGCTTCTTGTTCGTTATACGTAAATCTTCTTTGGCTCACTTTACAGCTGACGGAACAAAATTTTTGCCAAGTTTTGGAACATATCGGGTATTTTCCATTTTTCTAGGTTTCGGCGACCGTTGATGACTGCAAAGACTTCAATAGAACCCATACCTTTAGCATATACAAATGAGTTGTCACCAATCTGAATGAGTGTGCGATGAGGCAGAGGTTTGAGGTCAGTGAACCATTCACGATGGAAAGTCATGTGTTTGGAAGCTGCACTGTCTGCGAGCCACACTTCTTTACAAACCTGTATAGATACATTCCTCTCCTCTGCACTGAACGCATGGAATTTCTGCTCTCGACTGTCTCCTTTTGATTGATCAGCTATTTTAGCTAATCTTTTTCTACATTCTGCCTTCATGTGGCCCTTCTTTCGGCAATAGCAACAAAATGGTGTTCGTTTCCTTTTCGGCGGCGATGGCTTTTCGGAAAAATCACTCTGTTGACGACTGGAACCTGGTTTGTTTAAATTAACAGCGGCAAAGGCGGGAGTCATTTAATCAGATTGGGTCAGCCGTAGTTCTTCTTTCAACAATCGGGCGGTGAGGTTATCGAAAGTTTGCTTATCTCCATTGGAGGAGTCCCATGCTACAATGAATGGTCCATATTCAGGAGGAAGGCTGCCAAGAACTTTTGCGATTCGATCCAGGTCCTTAACTTCTTCTTCAACATCACGAAGAGCCTGCGCCATTGATTCAATTTTATGAATAAGTTAAGCAATGCTGTCGGTGCTGGCCATTTGATAGTTGAAGAACTTCTGCTTCAGCATGACTTTATTGATTGCTGATCGTTGCTCGTGGATAATTTTTAGTCTAGACCACATTGCAGGGGCTGTCTCGCATGCCATGATGGTTTGTAACTGTTCAAATTCCATCGAGACAGATATAGGAAGCATGGCTCGAGCATTGAGTTCTTCCCAGGTTTTCTTGGTTTCAGCATCGGCATCGTCGGTAGGGCGTTCGGAGTTTTAATTGAATAACTTATATAATCCCTCAGCTTTAAATATGATTTTCATCTGATATTTCTACAGCTGGAAGTTTTGGCCATTGAATTTTTGGATATTGAAATTCTTCATTTCCTCCATCGGTTTGCTTGGCTGTATTAGATCTTCTGGATTTTGAAGGGACAGCTAACTTTCGCAATGATGACGTGACACTGGTATGAGTAGATATTTCAATAATTCCAATAGTTCAAAATTCGCAGGATTGATACTTCACTTTCAGTTTTCGTGACCTGGGCCCATAACCTGTTGTAATATGCAGGAATTCTACTCGAACTTATGGAACGTTTTATTTACTTTCATACAATTATAATAAACATCAGATTAAACAAACTCGAACTATATATATATATATCAACAACTATTTCCTAGGATATCTAAAGACAAAATCTCTTTGTAGAAGGGAACATAGTATGCTTCAACAATTACCCCTCAATATAACATTGCACAAAGTCATTCGATGTTATATAGAAAAATATTTACTGTAATGTCATTCAATCGCAACCAGTTTTGAGATTCAAAAATTTCAATGTCATTCAAGGGGAATGCTGTTCAAGCTAGACCACGCCAACACTCAAGGTTGTTCGAGGTCAAACTTGCATGCGCTTGGTAGTACACACACCACACCAAAGGTCATTCAAGGTGACTCGTCATCAAGGTTATTCAAGGTCAAAGTGGTGGGGGAAGGTCGACCTACGGCCTAAGCCCTCTACTTAGGATGTATTCTTTCGTATTAGATTGGGCATTCCGGATCACGTGATGTCTGGGTGGCAAACACCAGTTTTAGCATGGAAATCAATCTCTTTCGAAAAAATCAAACGAAAGTTCCTGGGGGGCAAATGCTTCCGTTTTGGTTCATTTCGTCATTTGAAAAGATGTTGATGAGTATCTGGAATGCCCAATAGTTATTGGGTCGAATAACAATTCTGTTTCATCATTTTTTTTTATTATAACTTACGAATAAGAAACAAAACTACTGTGTGTAGACAATTCGATTTCTACTTCGAATATCAGATAAACACATGTTAGTGTTAAATTAACTAATAATAAATATTATTCACAACATTTTTCAGAGTCAGTCGTTTGTCTGATCTCGAACAAAACTCAGAACTGAATATTGTGCCCTTTCAAGAATGCGTCAATTTGACTTGAAGCCAGTGCTCCTGCGTTATGAACAGAGGGCTGAATATAGTACACTGGTTGTTGCCTTGCTAGATGTCTCTGTTGTTCTTGTTCAGCCCTCATCCTCTGTTGTTGAGCGTATAGTTGAGCAGAGTTCTGGAACTGTAATTCAGCTTGCTGAGCTTGATAAGCAGCCTATAAAGTAAATAGAAAACATAATATCAGAAACAATTTGAAAACATGAATTTGATGGGATTGAAGGAAGACTTCATCTTTTTATCATACCAGAGGAGACGATATATGAGTACCAACTGATTTTATTTGTGAGTTTTCCGAATGGGAGGTGGGTTGAAAATATTTCAATCCAGTATCCGCGTGTTTCGCTGAAATGTTATGAGTGAAGATCCCATAAACATCAAAACCTGTTTTGGTCTGACTCCAAGAATGTTTTCTTTATCAAAACCTCAACCAATTTATTGATGTGGTAGAAAATTGTCGAAGAATTGACGATGGAGAAGTATACAGGACCGTCGTCTTCGGAGTGCGCCCATCGTCGGAGAACCAGTCCACGAGACCCTCATCAGTCAAGAGAAATCTGTGTTGGAGAACGGGCGGCACTTAAATAGCCCAGTTCGTGGTATAAGCATAGTGGTAGGGGATTCTTTGTGTATTTCTCGAGCTCTAGACCCGCCGTGTCTAGAGTATCCTGTGTAACAATCCCCTCCAACTCCATCCTGCAGCCGTTTCTTCCTTCGTAGAAGCGTGCTATCGAATAGAGTTCGTGGTCCTTTCGTGTGACAGTGTATCCCCTTTCTTGGTTATGGTTGAGTGAATTCGTGAAGTGTAAACTCGGTATGTGCGCGAAACCGAGTTCAGCAATGTGGCTTGCTTTGAAAGAACCATATTTTCGTGCCTGTTCACTCTAAACGGGACGAAATGAATACGGTGCTGTTTTGACAAAGACAAGATAGACCTGAAATTCGAATTAACGCCCATCTGATGTAGCGGGCAGGGTAAACACTCGCATCGAGGTCATGTAAGGAGATCGTTGATGGTGGAAAGTGCTTTATATGCGGTGGAAGGCCCACCGACTCCTTATCAACGGGTCGAGCTACGAAAGGTGTCTGATGTGATCAGAGAGCCTGAACATTATAGTGTATGTGGGCCAGGGCAATAGCGAGGTGCTGCGATGTATGCTGGGCTCTCGAACGATGGGTTCGTCAAGCAATATGGGGAAAATACATATACGAGGTACGAACTTCTAAACGCACGAGATTTCGTTGAAACCCGTGACTCGCACTCAGGGTGGAAACAATACGGTTAAGAGGTAGTGCAGAGAGGCATAAATAGTGCGAAGCGCGATTCAGGAGCGACTAGCAAAGTAATCTAGGACGCGTTGCATATATTATGTAGTATAGGTAGGGGAATTTGGGGCAAATTGAACTATTGAAGCAAAGTGAACTTTATTTTCAAATTATTCGCGAGAAGTGAACAGTTTCCGGACTAATATTTGCAAATTCGAGTTGGCAACAGTGTGTTCAAAACTAGACCCTATTTCTTCAAGCAAGTAAGACTCCATTTGAAGTTTTCAGTTTTTAATAGTGGAATTATTCAAATCAGTCATTATTACTACACCCTGTAATAAGCATTCAATTGAGGTAATGGCATTTATATATAACCTATCAACTGCCGAATAGATTGCGATTTGGGACAAAGTGAACTATTTCGCAATGGGCAAGAATGGAACATGATTCACTTTGCTCCGATGTTTTCCAATAAGTTCGTCAAATGCTTTTCGATGGAGAGACATCTTTTTCCGACTAGATAAATTAAATCAAAGTTAGGTTGTATGTGTTGTTTGCTGGTGCGAATACACGTTTGATTTCGTAATTTTTTTCGAAGTAAAATGGTGAGGAAATATATTTGTAAGAGTGAACATCAATTTTGGTCAGAAGAGCAAAGGAAAAATGCCATTGATGTTGTCTGACAAGGAGTGTTAAAATATAGAGCTGCTACTCAATTCAATGTGCCAGCAACAACATTGTTCCGAAAAATTGAATTGGGGAAAGATTCTAGCATGGCAGCAAAAAAATGGTTCGGATAGATTCCAACCTTTATCCACGCTGGAGCAAGAACAAGAATCGAAAGATCATGTGCTGAATATGTAACGACATTTGTTCAGTTTAACTATTCCTAATTTCAGATATCTCGCCTTTTAATTATCTGATAGGAATAATATTCCCCGTACCTTCCCTCAAGGACAAAAATAAGCAGGGAGAGGTTGGGTATCTAATTTTCTGAAACGACATCAAGACCTAGCCCTCCAAGCACCAGAGCCAACTTCTGCAGCCCGAGCATCGTTATTTAATGCACTAAACGTCAACACATTTTTCGACCTTTTGAAGATCCTCGTTGACACTCACAAATTCTCTCCCAGCAGAATTTTCAATAGCGACGAGACCAGAATTAATACGGTACCTAACAAACAATCAACAGGTGAGTAGCCTCTCATCTGTAGAGCGAGGTACCTTGGTTACTGTTGAAATATGTTCCAGCGCAATTGGTCAATATATACCCCCTCTTCTTATATTTCCCCGTGTAAAAAACAATCCAAACTCCTCAAGAGGTCCACCACCTCGAAGTGTAGTGGTTCCACATCCTTTGGGCTGGATGCAAAGCGAAATTTATGCAACAACATGGTTCTCAGATTTCCTGAAACAAGCAAAGCCAAGAGAGAATAACCCATTTCTACTAATTTGCGATAGCCATTCAACACACGTTGAAAATTTGGATTTATTTTTAATTGCAAGGAATTGTAAGGTGCACATTTTAGTAATTCAGCCTCTTGATTCTGCATTCATGTTTCCGTTGAGCTCATATTACAGCCAGGACATCCAGAACAACTGGCTAAGAAACAATCCTGGCAAAGTCCTGACAATTCACGCTATTAGCTAAATATTCGGAAAAGCATACATGAGAGCTGCAACTTTTTTTTATATGCAGATTCACACGAAAGGGAAGCCCTGTAATGTTCAAAAAACACCGCGTGAATCAAGGGACAGGAGATACGAATGAACATTCACCCACAAGAGAGGTTCGACAGGTCCCCAAGTTCACAATAAAGGGGTGGGAATTCTATACTCGTCTAGTCATCCGTGTAGATATTGCCAAGCGTGGAATTATTGATAAAAATTCAGAGGATCACCAATGAACTGAGCGAGTCTGTGATCGAAGAATCGCAACAAAAAGACGGATTGTTTTTCTCTGAACAGAATTGAGATGCTTCAATGAATATTTTGGTGCCGAACTCCATACATGAGAACTATATTCCAAGACAGGTCTAATCTGAGCCTTGTAGATCATTCAGACGCTGACGAGAAGTGAAGTCTGCTTGAGTGTGGTTGACAATGTTCCTTGCCGAATGGTGATGGTTCGGACTTTCATTGTCTATATTATTGACTCTACTGAAACCTGTTGCTAAGAACGAAAAAACACAAATCAAATGAGAAAATCATATTAAAATCAAATTCTTGGTCAGTAATGAAATTAAGGATTGATTGATCAAAGAAAATAATGTTGTTACAAAAAAATCGAGATATCGAAAATGAAATATGAGTAAAAAAAATTTTTTCGAATAAATAAATAAATTAAATAATATTGTGACAATGAAATTAGGGTCTCGAATGTGAAATAATGTCAAAAAATGAAAATAAAAGAAATAAACGAAATATTGTGACGACGTTTCGATTGCTGGTATCCGCTATCGTCTTCATCTTCGGGTTAGTTATCACTCGAAGACGATTGCGGATACCAGCAATCGAAACGTCGTGAGTAAACTTGGTTTCAACATTTTTTTAAAATATTTCATTTATTTCTTTGTTTACATTTTTTGACAAGTATTTCACATTCGATACCTTTATTTTCTTGTCACAATATCATTTCATTCAAAGAACAAGAACAATCAGTCCGTTTTCGGAAAAAAGCTATTCGGGTGTTTACAATATCGGTACTTTGCGAAAACTCCAAATGAATCTAGGCTTCGCTCTCCTGTATCTTTCAAAAATTCCACTGGAGGGGCGAGAATTGGCATCGGGAGGGACGCAAGAATTGAAGTAATCTGGGAGAACTTCATTTCCACCTTTCATCGGCGCGTACATACAGAGGTTATCATTAATTCGAAGCACAACTGTAAGAAGCTTTGGAAGATGAAATCTGATCTGAACGACATGACAAATAGGGGTATATAATGGAAATTCAATCCTCCTTTGGGCGGCAGCTGGAAGAGGATGATAGGCTGTTTCAAGAAATCACTGATGGCAATCATGAAGGACAGGCACCCCAAGGAAGAAAGGAGACTCAGTACAGAAAAGACAATGCGGAGATTATCCCAATGTCTTACTGATATATTCTGAAAACGTTGACTCCGTGAATATGTTCCCACTTTGATTAATCGTCGAAAATGAAAAAAAGATGAGCCAAATTTAAGAGTCGGTGAAACGTTGGGCATCAATGATAACAATACGCCACGACGAGATTGGCCACTAGGAATTGTTCAAAATGTCTATGAAGGTCCAGATGGTATAGCAAGTAACCGCAGAGGTTCGAATAAGGAATGGAACATATAAACGACCTATTCGAAAGCTGTATCGACTCAAAGTATGTGCTAACTATGTGAATTAGCACCGGGGCGCAGAAAGTTGCAGAAAAGAAATAGTTGTATTCTGTTCGAATCATTTTGCAATGATAATGACATAATTCTGTATTTTTTCATATTGTTTTTGTCACATTTTGACACATATATGAATAAATAGTCCCTCGAATAGCTGTCACCTTTTCTCTTCTGAAAGTAAATATTCCTCTGGAGAGTACTTTATGCCAACTATCTTTCTGATGTCTCATTCATATAAACCGAGGCTCCTGCGTTTTCTATGCGTGTGCAATGGTATCTCGTAATATGGAAATGTTTTGCTCAATTGGAGGGTTGACTTATTGTCGACTAGCTTCGGCTCTTTGATACTCCATTTCAGTTGCTGTTCTTTGATTCTGCTCGTCTGCAGAATCTAGGTATGACTTTCGCGCTTCCAATGATAACAGTTTCTCCAAATCATTGACGGAGCTGAGTTGGAAATCTTGCATAAAAATCAGCTCAATGCTGTTCATAGTTTTGACACTTATAAACGATGCACTAAAGAACAAATGTTCATACTGGGAGATGTGTACAGGATTGGGAAACGAGATGGAAATGCTGCAGAGCCTAGGAGTATTTTGGTTATATTCATATGATATAAAAGAAATGAAGTAATATTAAGGCGAGGTCAGCACTAATAATTCAGGTAAAAGTAAAAGACATCAAATATAATTTTCGCTCGATATATACCTCTCAATAATTTCAGATGTAGATAAAACCAATATATTTGGTGACTTTAATTTACCCGAAGTTACTTGGGTCAATTCCAATTTAAATATAAATAATGAAAAATTAGTTACTCTCTGTGAATTTTTATGTTCAAATAATTTTATAATGTAGTAGAAAATTTGCATGGCAGAACACTTGATCTTGTTATTAGTTCGGAAAATAATGTACTCAACTGTATAGTAAAAAGGGAAAGCTTACAATTTTTTAAAGAGGATAGTTACCACCCTCGGTTGAATATATTGATGAAAATGAAAACAAAAACCGCACAACAAAATATTCCTGAACCTGAATTCAGATATAACTATAAATTTGACTTTTTTCATGTTGAGTACAAAAGATATGGATGCTAATTGGCACAGCATTCTCCAAGAACTAACATGTGTGAACCTCGATTCACAAAATTTCTACAACATATGGAATAACATCATATAGATGAAACTGTACCGAAGTTAATCACTTACGATCACTATGAGAAACCCTCTGTGGTTCACGAGATAAATAATCTAATTAAAAAAAAAATGGGTATGGGAGATTTAGCAAAGCTTTCGATTATTTTAAAGATATTCAGAATATTCAGAAATGAAAAATAAAAAAAAAAGAATCGAGAGATCTGATCAGTACAAAGTGAATATTTGAATGAAATAGAAAAAATATAAAAAGTAAACCAAATGAGTTTTGGAACTACGTCAATAGGGAAAAAATAGTAATTTGAGAATAACATTTATAGTCTGAACGGGGAGGAAGTGAAAAATAACAAAAAATAGAGGTATTCGGTTCCCTTTTTCATCTGTTTATGCACAAGTTAAAGAAAAATATGTTTCAAATTTCAACTGCGATGGAGTTCTGTGTGATAATACATGCGTTATTGATAGCGTTACAAAGTCCAATTTCGACAAAACAATAAGAAAGCTCAAACCTGAGAAATCTGCTGGAATAGATGGAATTCCACCATAAAGGGTTGAAACAAATGGTTGATGAAACCTTTGCTGTATGTTTGTAACTTCATAATATCAGCAAAAAAAAATCCTTCGCTGTGAAAAAATGTGTGCACCATTCAAGTTATTCGAGCAGATTATCCACCTCAAACTGTATCATTATGTCAAAAATTAGATAGCTCATCAACAACATGGCTTCGTTGCTAATGAATCTGTAAATTCAAATTTATTTCTTTTTACAAATCACGCATATGAAACTCTAGAATTAAAATCTCAATTAGATAAAATATTCACATATTTTCGTAAGAATTCGATAGGGTTGATCATGATGTTCTCTCAGAAGAGTAACACGATACATGAAAACGAATAATTCACTTGAAATATGAAGATAGATATTTGATTGTTAGACACCATATTCATTCCTCTGGAAAATTCTATGCCAACACAGGAGTGCGTCGAGGTTCCAATTTGGGCCCTCTCCTATTTATTATGTTCATCAACGATTTGCCTTCAATACTACAATACTCGGATTGTCTGCTCTTTGCAGATGATATGAAAATATTCAGAAATGTAGAAAATGTAAGAGACTGTTAAAATAAAAAAAGACCTAGATGATGTTCATATATGGAGTTGCCATTAAAACATTATTCTTCAATATTAAAAAATGTTGCATAATGACTATATCAGGTGAAAAAAATTTTTTGTTTTTTGTTTAATTTGAATACAAAATAGAAGAAGAGGTTCTGGAAAGGTACCTTGAGATCTAGGTGTCACTTATGAAAACGTTATATCTTTTACCAAAAATTGGTAGATATGGTTATCTTTTTATTATAGTTTTGTTGAATATGTTATCATCTCATGGAGTTCAAAACTTGATATTATCATTGAATTTTGAAATGTATTAAGTTTCTAAAACATGATGTCATTATCGGGAGTAATTACATAAGTGCTTAAAAATTACCGATAATTTTCCATGAGAGCATGTTGTCTAAAAACTGCATGAGTTTATTTTCATATTTTGTCGAAAGAGCCCGACTCCGAAGGAGGAGGGCTCTTTTAGCAAAATATGAAAATAACCGAATGCAGATTTTTTACTGACGACATGCTTGAATGGAAAATTATCAGGTATAGTTTGATGCACGAGTGTAATTCGGTAGAATATTTCCGGAGTTAAAACAACGACGTTTAAAATGCAGTATTTATAAAAATTGTTGTTCAACAGGGCTCTTTTAGGAAAATATGAAAATAACCGAATGCAGTTTTTTTACTGACGACATGCTTGAATGGAAAATTATCAGGTATATTTTGATGCACGAGTGTAATTCGGTAGAATATTTCCGGAGTTAAAACAACGACGTTTAAAATGCAGTATTTATGCCTGTCAAGATGACAAATGTACATTTTAACAATCGTTACTATAGATACACGGACCGAGCGGGTATTGTTCGATACCTACCGGGTATTTACCAGCCCGAAAATGTCCCGCCGGGAATTTATCGCTGTAATTGATCGAAACTGTCCCGCTTCATATGGGATTTTTAACATACGATGAAAATATTCGACATCATCGATGAACCTTAATAGTCTAGAAGATAGGTGTCAATAATTTGATCACATTACCAACTGAAATTTTTACAAATCGTGTGCAATTTTTTTCTTGATAACCTAAATTGCCAAAGAGCCATTCATTTATTTTGTCATCTGCGTTTATGAACGCGAGTATGAACCCATGATATAAGTTTATTGATTTTATTTCTGAACAGTTGCACTGAGGTATTATATCAACTTTTATATATCCAGTTTTGAAATAATTTTTTGGATTTATTGAATATTTCAGTTGAGGCTCTGTATTTGTTCGATAAGTTTTTCGAGGTCAAAATAATGTAAAATTTATATTTGGTATAATATGTGTTTAGTCATTTCCAACGAGTATAAGGCTCATGCTGCAAATCATACGAATGGAAAATTGACATTCCATGCGAGTTATACATTATTCTTTTTCTACGGCTATAACAGATAATGGCGAAATGATTCAACAAATAACATGAACTCCAAATTCAGTGTCATTCGTAATTTTCATTGAACAAATACAATCAGATAAGTAATTAGAGCCGTCACTGCTTGAAATTTGACAATCCATGGGAGAACTCATACTACAGCTGTTACACAATGAAATCATTGTGTTGGGTAAGAAAATGAATTGAATCGAACAGTTGAGACAGAGCAGTTTTGTGTCATTGCCGTGGAGAAAAAAAATCATAGTATAGATATCAACCTCTGGGGTACCCAAAGGATCTATCTTGTAGCTATCGCTTCTTTTGATCTTCAGGAACGATCTCACTTCACAACTTTTATGTGGAAATTCACTTGCTGCAGATGACCCCAAATCATTTAAAAATATTTCCAGTCGAGCAAGTTATTTATACCTACCCCCTTAACGAAAAATCATAGGAATCAGGTGTCGAGAAAATAATTCATCCATGATGGTCGTGAAGTGCAAAGTTTGCTCTTATGGTCGGTGTGCAAATGAGATAGAATTTGATCATTCGTTGGGTGGTGGGACAATCTCAAGGGAAGACTCTGTCAAAGAACTCACCTCTGTCATTCACATAATATTGCTTCAGCAACCTGTAAATATCTTGAATACACCTATAGTAGATCATTCACTGATATTTGTGCCTCATCTTTACTTATTATACTCTTGTTCGCTCGAAATTGGTATAAGCTCCTTTGATTTGGTATTTATTGTACAATGTACATATCGAAAATTAGGAGGGGAAACATTCGCATTCAATTTCTCGCATTCGAGATTGGTGGTGTATATCCTGCTGAAGGAAATAACTAGCCAGCATAATTACATAGATTTGAGATAACTTCATAAGAACAACGCAGAATATCTACAAGTATGATTATACGGTATGATTCTATTAAAAATATCATAGATGCACCCCTGCTAGTGGAATGTTCGACTTGTGTATTTCGAGAAGGTCATTTATTCGAGATGTGCGTGAAGATTACTCTTTGGGAATCAGATATTTCTCCTGGTCAATAGAAAACTTGGAGTTGTTGATGATAACAATAGAAAGACCATTACCACAACAAAAACACTCCATTCCAGAATAATTCTCAGAACGATAGAAAATCCCCCTGGTCCGATGCCATTTTATAAACTGTTCGACCCTCCTATTATGGTTAACTTTGGAGATTAAGGAGACTTAGACCCCGGATTCCAGACGCGGTCGGATATGACCACGGTCGCCGGACATAACATAAAAGGATTTTTATTCATGGGATACAGTAATATCAGAGGGAGACCGTACTGCCGCTACTACAGAGGAAGATATGAAAATGGGAACTTGTGAGGAGGCAGGAACGAATTATGCGTTCCCATCTGAGCAGCGTGAGAAAATGCGAAGAGATTCAGAAAATGTGCAGAACAAGGTGGAAGATATTTTGCAAATGTATTCTGACTGTGATTTTCGTCGGTTCTTTTATCTAATATTCAGAATTTTGAAGAACATAAGTTAGTTTCTCTCTAACTTTTTTGTTAAGAATTTTGAGAAACGCAAATAATGAAAGAGCGCCTAGGAATGATATAAAATATTGAATGGGAGTGGTTTGGACTTCCATTGTCTATATTATCAACTCTATTGAAACCTTTTGCTAAGAACGAAAGGATAAAAATAGAAATCAAGCAAGGAAATCGAATCCAAGCAAAATGTTGAATTATTTGGATTTGATGTCCCTATTTGATTTGTATTTTCAACCATTCCTTCCTAGCAACAGGTTTCAATAGAGTTAATAATATAGACAATGGAAGTCCGAACAATTTCCATTCAGCAAGAACATTGTCAATCACATTCAAGCAAATATGTTAGCATCCCCAGATGTAGAATGCGAAGATAGACTGATATCCGAGATCTTTCGTATCACTGGTAGCGATATTTCAATCAATAGTTTGATATTTAACGAGAAGAAGTTCGTGTATATATATTGGAATAATGTAAATTATTGTTCATAAATTGTAAATTGTCCGTTCCGTTAACCAGCTGACGAACTTCAGCCCTTCGAAGTCGAAATGGATTAACGAGGCCTTACCTTTCGACGTGTGAATCCCAGCATCGTGGCCCGGTGGGGAATCGAACTCCGGTCTTCCGTTTGAAAGGCGGACATGCTAACCCCTACACTACTGAGAGCTGATCGACAGGCTAACAAGTTCAGCTTTCGATAAACGAACAGTTTCTTCGACTTGAAATTTTTTACGTCTAGCAGCAATCTTGATGAAATTATGTTGAGAACTTGTTTTTCGTTGGCTCTCGTTACATCACTCGGTTTCACGTTGATGTTTCGATCCGTGCGATTGTTGTGATTTATCACTATTTCAACAAGAATGTCCAACCATTTGTAAGAGCCATTCTAACTGAAATATTAGAATAGTTCCTCTTCCAATGTTTGGATGATTCTCCCGACAATTGCAGCTTTTTTCACAGTGTACGTACTATAATGATTGGTTTTGTGTTTCATCTCTAGATGTTGGAAGCTGAAATTGTAGAATTATTTGCCTGAATCTGATTGTAGATTTTCAGGAGATCGTTTCCTTCTTCTCTCAAAAATATCGGTCATTGCGTTGGTGAATTCTGTAGCCTTTTTTACTTCTGGTTGGTTCGACCCATAGGTATTTGGAAAAGTCATCAATAACCTCTTGAATGTAGTTTCGGTTAACTCTAGCATATCTTTGAGAGTCTGCGAGGTCAATTGGCAACAAGTCATATAACCCTTTGATTACGGTTTGATGTTGTGTTAAATTATTGAGAGCCGGCCTATGTAATTTATTCACCAACTGAATTTTCTCTCGCGAATGTTATTAATTTTCTGATCGAAAGAAACACAAAATTTTCATGGTTTCGAGTTGATTGAATTGAATTGAATATTTCATTTCGCGATTCGATCGAGTCATTTGACACAAGTCATCCAACACTTCGGAATCGGTACGACGCGACGTCGACAGTATTTTTTTACTAATCGGATAATGCACTTCACGGACAAGTTGAATCTTATCTCTGGAAGCCGACATGACTGGCATTGAGAATGTACATATACTTCATATTGATGATGCATCCACCATCGCATTCTGCAACTTGTTTTTTTTTACGATGGTAGCTTCAACCTCGATTATATCTTGGTAATATCGTTATTATGTTGAAATTATGTTACTTCAAGTCTTGAATACATCTCATACTTTCGTTGGAAACGATCCAATTCATCAGAAAAAAAGTTATTTTTCATGATATTGACTCAATAGTCTCAAATAGCATGTATTCTTCATTAATTAAACAAGGTGTTATTCCCTTCTTCAATGTGTCGATATTGTTTGCTTGTAGACCCAATACCGCTTGAATATTTTGCGTAATCGCAACCAAATATCGATGAAGATGACCCTCTGTATCCGTCAAGGAATCTTCTTTCGTGTTCAGGTCAGAAGTGCCTTTCTTGTGTTCAGCGAATTCAACATCGGTATTCGTTATTCATATATTGAGATTCAGCATGAGTTCTCGAAGTATTAAACCTCTCATGTTGAATTCATTTTCTAGAAACTGTTTACGCCAAGTATAAAGTGATGCAAGCTTTTCCCCTCTCTCAACTCCACTCTTGATTCGTTATTGAAGGGAAGGTGTTGTCCAATAGTTGTTTATTGGCAGCATCTAATGGAATCTTCACATGACTTATTTTGCAGATAGTCTATCCACATCAAGATTTTCATCACGAAAATGGTTGCAGATGATTCCCGGAAAATCACAAGACCATTGCGGCTCCTCATTATCATTATCTGATGTCGATCTGGCAGAATAGCCGAATTTATCGATGTTCATAATGAGACTGATACAGTAGAGCTGGAACATTTATATTAATGAATAACAATCTGATTGTGTATGGATGTATTACCGGCCGCTCGAGATACAATGAGGAGTCTTAGCCTGTCGATCAGTTCTCGGTAGTGTAGGGTTAGCACGTCCGCCTTTCAAACGGAAGACCGGAGTTCGATTCCCCACCGGGCCACGATTTTGGGATTCACACGTCAGAAGGTTACGAACAACCATTAACATCTTCCCAATATAAATACTCGATTTTTTCCCGTTTAATGTCAAACTATCAATTGTAATATCGCTACCAGTGGTGTGGTGTCGGAAAAAGGACCTGATGATACGCTCAAACTGGTAATACCTTACATATGTCAGATGTAGGGTTGTCGACTCTAAAATCTGCTTATAATTTTCTAAATTTTCCTTATAATATTTGTTGGGTGATCATACAATAGCAATCGATACAGGCCGGATGTGTCCTTCTGCTATTAGTTTTCCGATCAGTCACTTGTATTTTCCTTTGAAACGCCTCTGTGTATGAATTATCGAGGTGAAAAGTGTGCTGTAAGCTGATACATTGTATCGCATATGGAAGTGGATAACACAGCAGATGGTATTGTAGACTTTCCTGAAATGTCACCATTGGTTGAGCAGTTCAAGATATCGAGATGTTCATCAACGGTAGGTTGTTTTTCCAATCCAAACGATGTCTTCAATACGAAACATTTACGTAAAATATTGCCTTTATTGAGATGGCTCAGAGAGCACCGAAATAGCAGGTGAGGGTCTGAAAAACATTTATATTTATACAAGGTTCTTCAAATGTTTACCATTTCGCAGTCAAAGTTCATGCGAGTTTCCAAAGGAAAGATCTCGTATATCAGTCTATATTCGCATTCTACATCGGAGGATACTAACATATTTGCCTGAATGTGGTTGACAATGTTCTTGCTGATTGGGAATGGTTCGGACTTCTATTGTCTCAATTGAAACCTGTTGCTAGGAACGAATGGGTAAAAATACAAATCAAATAAGGACATCAAATCCAAATGATTCAAAATTTTGTTTGGATTCGATTTCCTTACTTGATTTGTATTCTTAACCTTTCGTTCTCAGCAACAGGTTTCAATAGAGTTATTAATATAGGCAATGAAAGTCCAAACCATTCACATCCAACATTTTATATTATTCCTAGGCGTTCTTTCATTATTTGCGTTTCACAAAATTTTTAGAAAAAAATTAGGAAGAAACTACATGTTCTTCAAAATTCTGAATATTAGATGAAAGAACCGACGAAAATCACAGTCAGAATATATTTGCAAAATATCTTCCACCTTTACGATGCAGAAAAACTCAAAGTCGTCTCCACAATTTAATATTTGAAATATGTCAGTACGGTACATGTACCGTAAATCTACTACACTCCACTTTGAGATACAATGGACTCCTACCACAGATCTTCCACCTTGTTCTGCACATTTTCTGAATCTCTTCGCATTTTCTCACGCTGCTCAGATGGGAACGCATAATTCGTTCCTGCCTCCTCACGAGTTCCCATTTTCATATCTTCCTCTGTAGTAGCGGCAGTACGGTCTCCCTCTGATATTACTGTATCGCATGAATAAAAATCCTTCTATGTTATGTCCGGCGACCGTGGTCATATCCGACCGCGTCTGGAATCCGGGGTCTAAGTCTCCTTAATCTCCAAAGTTTACCATAATAGGAGGGTCGAACAGTTTATAAAATGCCATCGGACCAGGAGGATTTTCTATTGTTCTGAGAATTATTCTGGAGTGGAGTGTTTTTGTTGTAGTAATGGTCTTTGTATTGTTATCATCAACAACTCAAAATTTTCTGTTCACCAGGAGAATAATCTGATTCCCAGAGGAAAATCTTCACACACATCTCGAATATATGACCTTCTCAAAATACACAAGCCGAACATTCCACTAGCAGGGGTGTATCTATAATATTTTTAATAGAATTATACCGTATAATTATACTTGTAGATATTCTGCGTTGTTCTAATGGAGTTATCTCAAATCTCTGTAATAATGCTGGCTAGTTATTTCCTTCAGCAGGATATACGCCACCAACCTTGAATGCGAGAAATTTCGAGAAACGTCTTCGAACGTTTTCTCTACTAAGTTTCGATGTGCACATTGTACAATAAATACCAAATCAAAGGAGCATACACCAATTTCGAGCGAACAAGAGTATAATAAATAAAGATGAGGCACAAATATCAGTAAATTATCTACTATAGGTAAATTCAAGATATTTACAGGTTGCTGAAGCACTATTATTTATGTGATTGACATAGGTGAGTTCTTTGACAGAGTCTTCCCTTGAGATTGTCCCACCACCCAACGAATGATCAAATTCTATCTCATTTGCACACCGACCATAAAAGCAAACTTTGCACTTCACGATCATCATGGATGAATCATTTTCTCGACACCTGATTCCTATGATTTTTCGTTGAGGGTGTAGGTATAAATAACTTGCTTGACTGGAAATATTTTTAAATGATTTGGGGTCATCTGCAGCAGGTGAATTTCCACACGAAAGTTGTGAAGTGAGATCGTTCCTGAAGATCAAAGAAACGATGGCTCCAAGATATGATAAAAATATTGACACCTTTCTTCTAGACTATTAAGGTTCATTGATGATATCGATAATAACATCGTGTTTTAGAAACTTGATACATTTCACAATTCAATGATATCAAGTTCTGAACTCCATGAGATGATAACATATTCAACAAAATCATAAAAAGATAACCAAATCTACCAATTTTTGGGAACGCAAATTAGTTTTGACGATGAAATAAACAATTAACCCCCAAATACCTATACTACTAGATGACTGCACACTCAATTTTGGAAATAAATATGCGAGAGCCTATCGTAGAAGAAATAATACAGGATCGAGTATTGATGAATCCTTCCAAGGTAGAACGACTTTTATCCAAATGTTAAACAGATCAATTTATTATTTTTATTGATCAGGATTCCAGTATCATTTGAGATCCGAATCTACAACAAAAACGGAATGAGCCAATGATTCTGCTAGAATTGAAAATAATCCATTCGAAATTACCAATAATTTATACCATATCCCAAACTTTACCAAAATCAATTTCGATGAGCTGCATCGAGTCGCTAGATTGGATAATCAACAGAAAATTATTCAAATTCATCAGGACAATTGTCCAACTATGCCTATTTTTGGGACAATAATATTCATGATCATCTTTTCCACAATGCGACACCCTAACCTCCAAGTTTGATTGGCCGTCAAAAGATTATATTCTGATACTTGAGAGAACGGCGATTGAGAGTTGTTCTTTCTTGTATGGTCTAGTTTCACCTATTTGCAAAATGTATTTGCCATCAAGAGCTTCTTTTCTTTTCAATTGAGAGAATTGTAGAGAAAATGAATGCTCTTATATGGTTCATTCCATCTCTGTACCTCCAACCTGCAAGCTTAATTCACCATTAGAAGAATCATTTCTCATATTCGAGAAATCGGTGTGGTGAGAGTTTCGATGATTTTTTGGCAAACCTCTGTAGAAGCAAATTTGCGAGAATTCTCGACCACCTGTGAGTTTTATTCGTCAAAAAGCTTCATATCTCATTATCTAGAGAACGGGTTGAATTTTTTGTCAAAGAAGCATTCATATGGTCAAATTTCACCTCTATACTTTTGCCACATATGGATAGATGGGCCATTGAATTGAAACATAACTCAACCTGCAAATTGGCTATACTTAAAAATTGGTGCACTGCACTTATTAAAGGTGATGAAATTCATAATTCATACTGATGTCGCTTAACCTCTGGCTACTTTTTATGAAAGTGCCCACAATCAACGCTAGATGCCGTGGACGATGATGTGAGAAACAAAAGACGAAATTTGCTTGGTTGTTCAAAATTTTCAAAATTGAAATTTTTGACCAATTCAGACCCAATGCAATGCCGTTCGACCGATAGAATCTTAATGAGTTTGTCAATAGTCAGACCTTATTATGTGAGGAGTATGTTATATAATAGTTACTCGAAGGCGGAACAAACTGTCGAAGTAAATATTGTAGATTGGCTGATCAAGGGGGTTGATTGAATGGATTGCTGTATTGATAGTGATATGTCTTTGAGCTCTTGAAGATGACTTGATAGGAAGTAAGATGTTTTGAACCTCAACCTCGATGTTTACATATTTCCTTACAGAAAATTCTGAACCATCTACACGTTGGGTTATTCGCTTTCAGTGGACGAAATCAGAGGTTTGAAGCTGCCATATCCCATAATACATAAGCAATTACTTTTGAAAGAATGAATAGAAACGTATAATATATTGAGCATTTCTTATGTATACTTACAAATTTTCGTCAACAACTGTAGTACAGGTAATAGGGAGCCAGCTACTCGTGTCCATAATGCATAATTAGGCAGGAGTTATTTTATTTCATAGATAGTTGCAGTCTGACCTACTTAACCTAAAAACACAAAATACTTACAAAAATGGCGAACGGAAGTGCCGCCATTTTGTGAAAAACCGTTTGGGCCTGTATCTCCGTAACCGTGCACTTCAGGCCCACAATTATGAGAACTTTTTTTATAGATAATTGAATTTCCTATCTTTTTTATTCAATAATTTTTTTCGTACCACTTACCGTTCACGACTTATATTATTATTACTTTTTGTTTATTCACTTTTTTACCGATATCTCTGTAAATAATCGTTTGAACAATAAATTGTTTATGCTAAAACTTTCAAATCGAACAATTGTCTACAACTTTTATTCGAAACTTTTCTCTCCAAAGTTAATATTTTTTGAAGTTACAACGCATTTATTTCAATCGTCTTGTATCTGGGAGATCAACTAGAGTGCATTTCATGCAAATGCAGAACTGGCTGTGGCAGAGCCTGTGGGTGCCGAAAAGCAGGATTGGACTGTACGGTAATCTGAGAACTGCACAGAGGAAACGTGCACTGATCAGCTGAAAGTAATCGTTAACAACACAGAATTGTGCGACATCGATGAAGATATTGGTGATGATTCTAACGACAAATTAATAGAGGCGTTACAATCTTTATATGCCACTGACGAAGATAACGAAGAGGAAAAGGAGAATGTAACCAACATCGAAAATTCACCACCCTCGAAACGCCAAAGAGTCAGAGAAGACATATGATTCATTTTGGTGTACATTTGTAAAAATAAATTTCACATATATTCTTCAATGAATATTCCATTTTTTTATTTGCGTGTTTAATTATGGCAGTAGTTTTTAAATTAATTATAGTAATATTTAATTGTATAAAAGAAAATACAAAGAAAAAATTTTAATGGGTACTCGCTATTTCTTGCAGGTAAGAACTTGAATTATTAATTATGTATTAAATCAGAAAAATTCTAAAATTCATATTTTTTTGGATTCGCTACATCATAACGCTATGCATACTTCGTTCTTAATAACCTTGTACTCGCTAGTACAACATTGAACGCGTTGTAACTTCAAAAATATCACATTAAGAGAAAAAAGTTTCGAATAAGAGTTGTAGAAAATTGATCGATTTGAAAGTTTTATCATAAACAATTCATTGTTTGAACAATTATTTAAAGAGATATCGGTAAAAAAGTGAATAAACAAAAAGTAATAATAATATAAGTCGTGAACGGTAAGTGCTGGAAAAAAAAAATTATTGAATAAAAAAGGTAGGAAATTTTATTATCTATAAAAAAGGTCCTGATAATTGTATGCCTGAAGTGCACGGTTACGGAGATACAGGCCCAAACGGTTTATCACAAAATGGCGGCACTTCCGTTCGCCATTTTTGTAAGTATTTTGTGTTTTTAGGTTGAGTACGTCAGACTGCAACTATCCATGCAATAAAATAACTCCTGCCTAATTTTATAAGACAAAATCCTCTATTACCTGTATTACTGAGCACACTTCGCCTTTCGTTCCTCACCTCATCGAGTTGTTTGACAATAGTTTCCTAGATGACCTCATAGGGCCACTACATTGATTTGAGGGAACATACTCCCACTGTCACATTTTGAATAGAAACGACCACTTCATATTTGTATGTACTGTAGAAATATATAGGGTTTCATGTAAAATATTTGAGTTGGATCCACTTCCAGCTAAATCGGAAATTGAATGAAATTGTTTCATCATTGAAATTATATATCTTGATGACCTACCTTCATAATGAATATCGATTATATAACCTGACAAATAACTGAATGGCGCCATGTAAAATGATCTCAGTGTTACGCGGCAGAGTTATTGGATATGGTATGGACAGTCAAGATGTAGTGGGATGATGATCTGATTGACAGAGAAAATTGATAGAAAGGGTATTCGAAATAAAAATTATAGATGAATTATTTTGGTGCACTACCTGGGAAGTGACCGGCTGTTGTAGTAAATTCTGCTGGAATTGTTGGATGTTCGATACTGTGTGCTGTCTCTGTGAATAAGGCTGTATTTTTTGTTTCAGAACGTAGTCTTCATCGGATTGTGATAAGAATCGGTGAAACTTGGTATTGTCTTGCCCTGTTGTAGGATCATAAACCAATGCGGTGGAGTACACTTGATCAGGCGTACTTTTAGCAACAGCTGGATTGGAAGTCGATGATATAATATTATTTTCTTGTTGGAATCGTTGAAATTCTCGCTCGAATCCTAGGTGTTTAGTTGGCAAACCGATGGATGATGAAATGGGTGTCTGAAATGTGCAACAAGATTATCATAAACATATTTTTGAATTCGTCATAATCATTTTTTACTCCAAACAATAATTTTTTAATATATTCCTGGCTCACCTGCAGCTGTTTAGTATATAATGATGTTGGTCTAGGAGTGACAGAAACTTGAAGACTTTGTGGTCTATATGTTGTGGCAGGCAATTGTGGTGATCTAGAAGGTGGACTCTGAGAAATTGGTCTAGGAGTGATATTGATTGGAAGGTCACTCGATCTGTAGATGATCGAAGTTGGGGTTGTGGTTGATAAACTCTGAGGTGTTTGGGGAATCTGATAATCCTGTCCAACCGAAGGCTGCTGAACGTATTGTGAGCGGGATATGTATGTTGAACCGCGAATAGCCTGAAAAAATTATGAATGTATCTGAAAATGTTATGTTTTACACTAACACACTGGACTCAATATAGTATGAATGTGAATTACCTGGGGAGTTGGTCTGAGAGTTTGCTCGGATTCAGGTTGCTGCTCTCTTTCCTGAGTATACGTGTTATGGAACAAAGTTACTGGTCGTTTTGATGCGACAGTATTGCTCACTGGTAGAATGGGTCTCGTGGGATAATTGGCAGGTATGTGGTCATTCTCAGTTTCGTTACTCTCTTCGGATTCTTCTTCGTCCTTGGGGGAATTAGGGTCACATGGATTTCCAGATACATAGGTGAATTCCCTTTTATTACCATCTGGATCAACATAACCATACTTTCCCCTCACCACACAATCGGTTCCTGAATATATAATAACTATATTGGAATTCACAGTCTTCAAGACAATTATATATGATGAATGACAGATGTTGAGCAATACGCAAATGTATAGTTTAGAACAAAATGAATAGCACTGCCAAACACTTGTGAGGGTTGGTTTATGTATACCCCAAGTACGAAGAACTCAACATTAAGAGCCAAGATCTAGAAGTTGAACAGTTGCGATTGAATGGCAGTGTTTATTAGGCGTTTGTACACTCTGCCATTCTATAGCGGTTGTTCGACTCTTAGTTTTCAGCTCTTAGTGCTGAGCTCCTCATGAAACAAACCCGAATTGATTTTTATACTTTTTTTTTCAATTAGGCAGTACAACAGTTGTGATAACGACAGAGCAGCATCGGCGAAAACGCCCGAAATAATAGTATGAAAAATCGGCTATTCGAAAAAACCGAATTCATCAACCATACCTCTTTTCAGAATCCGTGAACCCAATGTTAGGCTTCGAACTATTTTCTGGTATAACTTAAACTTTTTTCGGAAGAGTCTTTTTCCATTTTGAATCTGACTCTGAATCTGAAGTAAGTAACACAACAACTACTATCCAGTCAATACCACGGTCTGCAAAGGGTTTCAATGAAACGCAGTTTGTTATAATAATGAACAACTACCACGGAACAAGTGATTGTAGTAGTGGAATCCACAAAAAAAATATTTGAAGTGCAAAACTATTATTGGTTGATGGTGATAGTTAATGCACTTTTACACTCCGGTAGTTGCAGTTTCCCCACGCCACTGGAAAAAATATTGTGGGTATCAATAATGAGGATATCAGAAGTAGTTGATTGAAGGTGGTCTCAGAATTATATTCACAATCTATAGTCGGTTAGGTAACGCTCACTATTCATTATACCTCCATATTAGTAAATAATAATAATTGTTAAATTATGATGATAGTTCTACCTTATTTCAGAATTCTGTGGGTTGCAGTTGAAATAATGATATCTACTTCCCTGGATAGGATGTGGAAGTAGTGGGTTCCTCCTACTTGATATTCGGAAACTTCCTCTGAAGTAACAGGATGCTTGATATGCGTTCCAGCTCTGACAGGAATGAGGAATGACAACATTAAGTGTGTTGGTAACTACAGTTTCAAACGGAAGCCAAGTATGCGTATGGAAAGCATGGAGAGAACCAAATAGCAGAAAAAGACTCAAAGTAGAAGGTCCAAATGATAGAATGAGCCTAATTATGAATGTTTTGAAATACCGGATATGCCGAAATGGCGGGCTAAGTATAATGATCCATCGATATCTTGGGTAGCCCTAATTGATTCAGTGGTAATGGTTTGGATTCGTAATTTCGCAAATGGATCTTCCCCATTGGGGGGTTTCCGCTTGAAACTTGACTTTGTGTAGCCTTTGTTCTGGTGAGAATCTTGAATGATTTATATTGAGGTAATCATACAGCATCTATGTCGAAGTTCAGGATGATTCTAGATTTTCACTCCGTTCATCAATCGGATTATCCACTGAGTCGACGGAGATATTCTAGTACGGTTCACTTTTTGATGCAATCATTAACAATAAAACGGAAAGCCATTGGTACGCGTTTTCACAAAGAGAACGGCCAGTCTTTGATTCGAGATTCGATTCCGCCGTCGATCTCGTTCTTCTTAATGTATTCTCATATACGAACAAGTGAAGTTGAGTACTGATCCTTAAGGAGAGGTAATATAGCCATATAGCAGTACTAGCGAATTATTTTACATTGAAGGAATTATAATCAATTATCCAACCATATTCGCAGTGTATGGTTTCGGATAAGAAAATCTTATTCAATCAGGCTATCGCTAGAAGATTATTTCGATGGTATTCAGGATATTCCATTAATGATAACATCCCGAATTCTTTGTCAGTGAGAGTGCCCAACTTCAAAAGTTCATGAACATCATCTTTGATTAAGTTATTTAATTCAACTTTCTTGGATATTGTAGATAATTTCGAATGTGCATTATACTTCAACATGATCTCGAGGAATGTAGGGTTTCACGATCGGTATTGATATTTCGCAAGTTCTTCGGGCTTGAGGATCGTGTGCTGGAATTTTGAATTCCAAAGCTTTCGACTACATTAAGGGCATCTCCTTCAAAAGGATGTGGTAGTTGTCGAAAACAGATCGGAAAGCAAAGGAGATATTAGCTGCTGTATCGTATGAGAAATGAAATGATAGTTGGCAGAAATGAATTTTTTTGCGCTTCTTGATGCCACTATGTTCATTTCCTTACCAGCCAATTGCAGGCCATACGCCCCTGAACGCATTGCCAAAATACATGCCCCCTTACTCCAACACACACACAAAAACCTAGCCACCAACCAGAGGCCCTGCAGCGGAAGCCATGCTTTTTTCAATCAATCACCGCTGCTATACCCTACCATCTAATCGCAGTCACGTGCTCCCCAGACGTTCACCAATCATTGGCCGTGCAGCGGTCATCATGTTTCATTCCCCGAAAAAAAAGACCAAATTTGATCTGGTATTCCGCCTCTGATACCTGTACCTCAAACTCATTGCAGAAATACATGCCCTTTACCCCTACACACACACACTCCTAGCAACCGACCAGCAGACGCCATTGTTTTTTCAACCAATAAACGTTGCACCACCCTACCAATTAATCGCAGGCCACCCGCCCCCTCAGACGTCCACCAAATATGAGCCGTGCAGAGGGCGCCATGTTTTCCCACTGCCAAGACGACCAATCACGTGTCAGGTAATGCGTCGTCATATTTGTTTTTTCACCAACCATAAACCTTCAGAAACAACTCTAGTCTGCAACACGCCCACTAGACGTAATACTTGGCTCTAGAGCAATGTAACCGCACCTCAATGCCGCACACATCCGAAGATAGCTAACAAAGTATCCTGCCCCGAAGTCCTGAGGAAATAGAGCAACTGACCTCCCAGGATGATACTCTTCAGTGGTCAACTAGGAGCTGCAGTCGATCCACCAGCGTCGGGATATAGTTGAGGAAAACATATGTACTCTGCACCATATGTTCGATAAAAACACGCTCAAGCGTCATGTGACCTGTCACATGTCGTACAGACTCACGTCTGAGGAAGACGAAGGTTTTTGAATTCATCGCCTAGAGCAGACGGTGCTCATGCGTATAACGTATGCCTCTTTACATGGCTTAGCTGTAGAAACGCTAATGAACGATCAGCTTGTATACTTGAACTGTTTGACGAGGGTACTCTGGGATGCTCACTTGGAAGGTGTTACTCTGGATGCTGATGTGCACCAGAGGGCCACCTGGGATGCATCAGCCGTAACTTACTTCAGAAGTCCGTGTGCCATATCCTGTTTCAGTAGCCAATAATGTACGACGTACCTTTTCTCTTTCACAGGGTAGCCATCAACTTTGAGTTCTTCACATTTGGAGGTACTCATTGTTCGGCGCACATCGGAAAATCTGGATGTTTGTTTTGTAGAGAGATGTTCGGGGTACTCCAAGTTGTTCTCGAGGATAAACGCAACGTCAGAAGTGTCCGAAACGTTGCGAATATCCAGGTCGTCGAAATTTTCGACCCATCTGAAGTTCTCATACCGGAGAATATATCATCATGACCCATCTATTGAAGTGATTGATATTGAAATAAATCAAGTACTTTGAAGGTTTCGAGAGATCGAAGTCGGCAGTGTACTTGTTGTTGACTTTCGAGTAGCGGTTGCAGCACTGGCAGATACCGCCCCGAATGTCTCGCTCAATGAATACCGCCATGTCGACATCCCTGGGGAGTTCCAGCTTGCACTTTTTGTACTCTAACATACACGACCAAGAGTAGCCGGGCATGGTATAGTACCAAGCGAAATCGAGGCCGAAGGTGCTGTGGGCGATCTAGACGAAATTCTCGAAGAAGTCGGCCAGCAACAAGATGTAGGTTTTCATGTACAGATCCGAATATACGCCAAGGAATCTAACCCGGAACGATTTTCATACCCGTTGCGCATGCTCGTAGTCGCTTTGGGTGATGCCGCAATCGTTCAGTTCATTGTTGTCCTGGAGAGCTGGCAGCTGTGTCTCTCCACTCCAGTCTCCAGCGGGTTGAAAGAGTAGTATCTGAATACTTCTTTCCGCGTTAGCACCTTGTAATACCTTGTGCGTGGCATGCAAGTTTTCAGTTTTAATGGTGCGCACCAAACCGTCCTATCTCATACTCAAAAATCAAACATATATGGCCATCAATCTCTGTGAAGTATAGTAAGATTAAAAAACACATATGTGTTCACTGTATTGAAATTCATTCCTAGATGGTGTTTTTTCTCTCGTCATGGTCTGCACTACCAGTGTGCAACTGGAAAAGTATGCGAGTTTGTGCCAAGATGGATTGGATAAGCTTTACTTTTCCTTATGTATCGGCAATAGCGCAATACGTCCACGTTCAACCAGTTGGCACTACAAACTGCTTTTTGTGTTAGAGGATTCATTGCGAATGCACCCAATCCCAAAATAATCCGGTGAAATGGTCTTGGTAGGCCACTTTCGCATCATCCGCCTTGGAGGGGTGTTCGCAAAACTGACATAGTCTCGGCTCGAAGGATATACACCCATCGGTATGATACGGCTGATTTTTCCCCCAATCCTTTGGCAATGTCCTTCATCCAATTGGTTGACCATTCCATCGTATCTGCGCCTCGATGGCTATCGTACTTGAAATAGACACCCTGCGCTGAAAGCCGAATGTTTTTGGTATTTTTTAGTATTGCTCATTTTGGACTTTATCAAGCTGTCATCAAACGGTGCCAAAATACCTACATTTCCGATGACTGTCATAATGAGGAACTTATAAACTAATGCCACAGTCACAATTATAGGTGAAAATAGATATACAAAACCATTTGAGGTTACGTGCGGTGTTCTACAGGGAAAATCCTTGAGTCCTCTTTTATTTTCGTTCTTTTCAGCTGATATTGATCAATTTTTCTATGCAAATGGGGCTCTAGGGGTCAATATAGATGACAGAAATGATATTCTCGCCTTACTTTATGCTGACGACCTAGTTATTCTCGCTCACTCTGAGGTTGATGTAACGAAAAAACTTAAAGTTCTCGAAAAGTATTCCGCCCTTCTCGATCTCACCGTTAATACCACTAAAACTGAAATCATGTCTTTCTCTAGAAGTGGCTTTCAAGTAAATAAGCATGAATTTTACCTCAACAACGAACCCCTATATGTAACGAACAAATACGTTCATTTGGGTTTACTCCTTCCTGTCTATTCAGAGAAATGGCCTCAGTTATCGTCGACAAAGCCAATCAAGCTGTAGGTGCAATTTTGCCAATTATGTGTAAAGCCAAGATTGATACTTGGTTTCCCCGAATAAAATTATTTGAATCTCTTGCGCTAAGTACCATGTCGAATCGCTTGCCTGTTTGGGGTTTAAGATATGTTGATATATTAGAGAGAGTTCAAATATTATTCCTCCAAAGAAAATTGTTTGTTCACAATAATTCACCAGATTATGTTGTCCAAGTTGAAACTGGCAGAGTCAAATATGCCTACAATGTATTCAAAATGTCGTTGAACTGGCTGCAAAAAATACTAAAGATGGAAGACACCCGGTTGCCGAAACTGTGTTTGAAACAACAAATAACATTAGCATGTCTTGGTGGCATTAGTAGGGTTGAATTGTCCTTCGATATAAATATAACTCTCTGCGATATCGGGTATCAGATCTTGAGAGTTGATGGGTATTCTGATTTCGTCGGAATTATTGAAATATGGGGAGCCATATGGCTCACATGTATGCTCATGCAGACTTATCAACGAACGATCGAAAACAGGTTCTTCCAGTTTCCCACTTGTGGTAAGAGTGACCAAATTACCTGCTTTTTCTGTAACTAGCACTTATTCTATATCTTGACCGCTTAGCAGACACACGTGGTGAAGTGATTTCGATATTTTCTTTTCTTTTGACGTATATCATCACCATTGCCTCCACCATGTATCACATAATGCTTAGGTGACCTCTGTCGTCGTTTGCTGAAGCAGAATGCCATCATCTGCCCGATTTACAATTTCACCAGTTCTAGTTTTATTATAATTTTTTTCACCATTGAAATTAATCAACAGCCCATTATCATCCAAGATGCGTAATGTACCGTCGTATACTGGCGGCCTTCGGGTTTGATCGGCTTGGTTCCCTGGTAAGTTTGTACCCAGGCTCCACATATATGTCGAATTCAAAAATGCTGTGAACTTCCCTTCCATTTGAATATGCTCCAGATGTCACGTTGCAGTCAACATGAATTATTCTGACGTTATTGATATTGACAGATAATGTTGATTCGTGAGTTTTTTTCATTTCGAATACATTCCTTTCGAATCCTAAGAGATTAGCGATCGAGTTTTCATAGTTTTAGATTTATATAGTATTTTGACCGTATTTCACATTTGACAGTGTTGTTGTTCGCATTATTTCATCAATATTCTTTTCAACACCATCTGCAGACTGTGATTCCTTCACTTTGATGAATCTCTGTATGACTTTATTGATTCCAGTGATTTCATAGACTCCAAGTGGAATTTTAATTATGATTAGAGGTGATTTAGCTTTCTTAGAATAACTGATCACATCATTATGTACATCCACATTGAATTGTAAGAGTAGAAGCCGTTTAAACCCAAACCATACCTGCGACCTGTATCTAATTGAATGGGAGCGGATAGAAATAAGCACTCAGTTCACTCGTTCACGGTTTTGGCAGGCACCCCTCTCCAAAGACAGTCGGAGCACCGGATGGGTCTGTTTATAAATTTGAGGTCCTCAGTTCTGGACTGAAAAACGGACCCGCTATGCTTCAGAAACTCATAGTTCTGGACTGAAAAACGGACCCGCTATGCTTCAGAAACTCATGTCGATGCCTTTTGTAATATTTATCTTGACGATATTATCGTGTATTCCTAATAGAAAGAAGAGATAATATTGGAACGTTTAGTTATCCATCAATTGTGGTTGTCGCCACAAAAGTGCAAATTTGGTACTTCTCAATTGGAATACTTAGGAAGAATATTCTCTGCCACTGGAAATCGGCACGGCCGGATGGTTGCGCGAATTTATTCCGAGATTTGCAGAGGTATCTGCCCCTCTATCGGACCTGATGAGAAAAAGAAAGTCAAATGGACTCCTGAAGCTGAGGCTGAGGCGAGTTTTAATGAAATTAAACCTCTCGTTGCACAACCACAGGAACTTGCACGTCTTGATAGCAAGTTGCCATACTGTCTACTAACCGATGCAAGCTATGTCGGCCTAGAGACCGTTCTGTTTCAATGGCGGCCTGATACAAGATGGGAGGTTTACCCTCCTCACAGATAGCTCGGCGCTCACCAATTCTCGACCGGATAAAAGTCTACTCGAATACACGAAGGAACATATAGAAAAAAAAATTATAACTAAATGCGATAATGATTGATCTGGATTCATGATAATCAAGCCTGAATTCCAAATCAATCGAGCTGAGTCAGAAATACTGATTCAACTGAAAGAAAATTTCTCAAAAAAGATACAATGGATGTTTCACATATCGGACAATATTCACATGTTATCGAACAATCAATCCAACATGCTAAATGTTCACAAAGCATGAACACTACATTCATTCCATTTCCCAAACAAATTCTACTAATGATCCTGTGATCTATGTTTGTGGAATTTTTGAGCTCAAAATTAGGATTTTCGAGTTTCCAAAGTTCACAGTTATCATGATGAATTGTATGTTGAGTCCAAAATTCAAGAAACCAATCATACACCTCAGGCCGCAGTAGAAGCACTTGACTCAATCAATTCTTCGGGTATAAAAAACTCTTCGTCATTGGGAAAATTTGATACTAATGTAATATCATTCAACTCGATTTGAATAGATCACGATTGAGCCTAAAAACATGCGAAATTTCGAATGAAGCAGGCGCAGACGATTACAAAGGTCCCGGTCAAATACATGGCAAATATATCGAAAAAACATGTCCTCGAAATGATCATTGGAGTCCCCCTCAAATCCATAATAAACATTTGAAAAATTTCGAAAGAACATATTTGATAATCAACTACATACGTGCAAACATATGAACATAAAGTTGAATGAATCCAAAAGTTTGAAGGAGATTCGACAATTGCGCTAGTTGAACGAACTGCATGACGAACTTATCAAAATCTAGTCTGACTGATTACATAACACCTGCAGGGCCAATGAAGTCCAGACAAATGAAACAAAAAAATTAAATCAGAAATCGAGGCTGGAGACCAAATCCAGACGCAAACATTACTTCAACGTATATGTGCCAAAACAGATTGAAAATCAGGTCTGAGTTATCTGAGTCCAGAAGAATGCAAAAATCTAAAAAAAAATAGCTCTAATGAATGCAAGACGAAGATGTCAACGTCAAGAAATAATACAAAACTCGAAATGAATCAATTCCGGATGTTGGAAATGGCCTGAATTGCATACATGGCTACCACATAAAATCAATAATCCAACCGAGTGAATCAAAACGAAATAAATGAAACCAACCGAATGCATTGCAAATATATCAGAATTGACAAAATGGTTAAGAATTTCGCGGCCGAAGTTCTCAGTATCACTACTTTGGTTCGGGTTTGAAGGTCGTCATTTTTTGGAATTTCTTCCTGACGTTTCGCGAGTGGCTGGCTTCTCGAGAGGATCATACATCTTGATTTAATCTCCGATGACTGAGTAATACGACTTCGTGAAGCGTATTTATGTGGATTCTGGTAGCTGGAGTGATCATGCTCGCTCAGTTTTTTTCATGCTCTTCTAGCCTAGTTCCCACAGATCTTCTGGTGGTACCGATATATATATATATATATTTTTTTTTTCACAGGTGCACGGTATATGCGATAAATCCCTGCTGCTGACAGAGGTTTTTTTGTCTTTAATCAACCTGAGGCTTTGTTGAATCTTCCTGGTGAGTTTGAAATCCATTTTCATGTTTTGTGTGCCCAAGAGTTTTCCAATTCGGAAGCTGTGAACCTCAAACGAGTATGGAATCCCATATTAAGAAGATCAAAAATAACTAATATCATGACGGCAGGTAGTGCGGCAATTAATGCTGATGATACTTCTCCGAATCCAGAAAAAGTTATTATTACTCCTGGAGTTTAACTCAAGATGTCTGAGCCTCTGAAGAAGCTAGCCACTCGCACCAGCGAAACGTCAAGAAGAAATTCCAGAAAACGACTGTGTTCAAACCTGAACCAAAATAGTGATACTATATCAGAATTTTCTAACCTCATCAAGGATTATATATCCCGATGAACGAAAATTTTCATTCAAAGCTGAATTCAAAAATATTGAACCAACTGAATGACAGCTTGCTACTTTCTTGCCAAAGTCCAGATGAATGAAGTTGATCGAAAGGGGTCATAATAAATTTGCTGAAAAACAAACACAACAAAAAATTATGATTTGACCAAATGTCCTTCAGATATATAGAATTCGAAAAATAATGATTTGGCCGAATTCTCAGCAGATATCAGAAGTCGAAAAATAATATCAAAATGAACGAGTCACACCCGAGCAATGACTCAACAATGTTTATATGATAAATATCGAAAAACGAGCCTGAAAGAATGTGAAAGTCCCTGTGAATAGAGTCAAAACGATTGCCACAATTCCATTGAAATATGATGTGAAATTCCTAATGAAAAAAGTTCAGATGGAAGCAACTTACTCTGACGAGTGTCTACTGACCGCAGCATAAACATGTCGAAAATCATATCATATGGACGTTATAAATAATTTCTATTGACCAAACTCACATGAATACGGTGACTGATTGAAAGAATATGTTTGAATGAACGAATGTGAAAGTCTAGTACTTCAAAAAATCATTGCTCATAAGACAAAAAAATTCAACTGGGTCAATCAATTTCAGACAAATGCAAGAATCCGACCAGAGTTCAACTGATTATAATATGATGAACATCGAAATCTACGTCGTGGAAACGCAATATTTCACCTTGGTCAACTGAATTTTAATGGTCGCGACAGCCCATTCGAATGATTGAAAAAATCTGATTGAATCAACTCTAGAAGGTTTCATTAGTTCTGACCGATTCCTGAATACCAAAATCAAGTCTGTCGGAATGCAAAAATTCATACCAACACATTGGAAGAGTCCAGGTGAAAGCAATCATCCAAGTGTCCTTCAGTTCATTGGATAAATAACATACTATAAACTGAATGAATTCAAAAGTTGAAATAATACAAGTTCATAGGTCTGCTATACCTCGGGCGGATACGCAAGTTGAAAATTATAGACTACATTCAGAGGAACACAGCGCAACTAAACCAAACAACTCCTGACAGATAGTTCGAAATGGTATAAAAAAAATATAGAGTTTCATCCTATGATACCCACAAAATTCATGAAATTGAGACGCTGAAAATACTTGCGCGAACTGTATTGAATTGCTTTAGAACGGTTCCATCAAAGTTCAATTTTAAATGGCATAAAGCGATACTACCGATTCCAAAGCCTCGACACCCCCTGAGAACTGAACAGTGAAGTAATTCACACTCAGCGTATTGAAGTCTAGTGAGACGAAAAGTGGGAAGTTTTCTTGACGAGATTGAGGTTCTTTCGCAAGTTTCTCAACACAATAGAAATCCATCTCCAATGCAAGTTGTTAGCTGTCGAATAGTTCAATCAGTCAATTCAGTTTAACGCTTCGTCTAATGCGTTAAAACGCCCGATAACGTTCTGTTCAATACATTGAAACATCCGTTGATGCTTTGTCAAATGCGTTGCGTTGAGGGAGCTTCTGGATTCAGAGGATTCAAGGTCAAAACCTATGGAAGAGCTTTCGGATTCGAGGTGAAAACCCATGAGATAGCTTTTGGATTTATTGTTTTAACCTTGAATCCAAAATACACACAAAACCTCTCTTAAAGATTTTGACCTTGAATCCTCTGAATCCTCCAAAATGAATCCAAAAGACCTCTCATAGGTTTCGACCTTGAATTCTCTGAATCCTCCATAATAATTCGAAAGCCTCTCATAGATTTTGGCCTTGAATCCAAAAACTCTTCTACAATGTCGTCGGTTACACAGCGGAATTTAATACAGGTTCAATGAACACAAGGTTAGGGCATGTGCATCACCTGGAATTTGCTAACGTTTCCGGTCACACAGCGAAATTCAATACGAGTTCAATGAACACAAGGTTAGTGCACCTGTATTTCCTTGAATTTGTTGATGTTTTCGGTAAGCAGCGGAATTCGATACCGGTACGGTTTCAATGAACAGAACGTAAGTGCAGGTGTATTTTCTGGAATTTGTTGATGTTTTCGGTCACATAGCGGAATTCGATACCGGTTTCAAGGTGCACATGTATTTCCTGGAATTTGCTAATGTTTTCGGTCACACTGCGAAATTCAATACCGGTTTCAAAGTGCACGTGTATCACCTTGAATTTCATGGTGCTGGTTGTAAAATAAAGCAAAGGTCATGCGGATTGCGTGTTGCCGGTTGTAAAATCAATCATTATAATTGGGAATAGAAAAAAGTATGGGTATATAGATATACAGGGTGTCCAACATTGAATAATATGTCTGCTGAAGTTAAAAACAAAACATGTCCACCTACGTTGAAAACATGGCTGCCATGGGGATATACAGGGTGTGCAAAATACATTTCTACAATTGAGATATACAGGATGTGCAACATCACACAGGAAAAAACATGCCTACGTTGAAGAAATATGGCTGCAATGGGGATATAAAGGGTGTACATGTCTGCCATGAAGTATACAGAGTATGCAGCTTATAAAGTATGTAGGGTATGCAACATGACGTTGATGCAGGGGCTTTAATTATGTTTCGTAGCTCTCAATTCTTTACGTGCGATACCATACACAATTGTTACTTAACACTCAACAAGAACTTCAGACATTGACTAAAAAACTTGCCAAAACCCGGAGTCGAACCTGGGTCATTAAATTTTCATTCTGGTGATCTAGCCACCGAGCTATCTCGGCCTTGTAGATAAATGAAACAAGTGCTTGAAAAACATTTCATTCACCAAAAATCAAAACATTTTGTGTTATAATGTAATCATTCTCCCGATTGAGGGCGTATCTCATACAAATCCTGTGTCAAATATGTTTTTCGGTGCATTTCATCTGAATTGGTCCAATCAATCAGGATGTTCCGGTGATGCGTCTTTGAAAACTTATGGCTCAATCGGAAAATACTCCCAAAATTTGCTCCTCAATTGTTTATAAGCCGATGGCTATACATACAAGTAGTGAATGTGTTTGTTGTCCTTACTGAATCTCACCTTCTTCTTCATATCACCTTACTTTGAATTTCAATAGATATCTGGTCAGAAATTTGAAAATTAATATCAATGATACACTTGTGATGAAGTGAATCAATCCTGAAATTGTTTTTATATCAGACTCGATGCAAGATGCAACGCTTGAATGGTTGTGGCTCGATTTCTCTCCAATCTGGCAAGTCACCATAGGTGCGATCATCAAAAACAAGTCTCATCTTGTGAGCAATGGAATGAACGGGTATTTCGGCACTCAATACACGCAAAAGGTCTCATTAATTACAGCCGGAATCATTGGCATCCACTTTGAAGCCCATGTTTTGTTTTTATATTCGCTCGCATTTCGAAAAGTAATAAACACTTCATTGGCTTCATCTGGAGGATTGATGTATACAATTTTGGAAAAACTACATACACAATGATATTAGTTGATCTCAACACGGACATTGTAGACAAACAACTCACGTTTCAATCAACTCATGTTGTTGGACTTCTCGGTCTCTGCTCAGATGAAATTTCAGCATTGTTTACCGTATTATTTGCTTCTCTATTCACTTCCATATTGCGAAACAATGTATCAGACTACAACGTACTTTTTCACCCCTATGATTGACTGTTGAGAGGATGCTAGTGTGGAATTTTTTCAAATTGACAATGTCTGGTGCTGATGTGAATTCAGTGAGGTATTTTTGAAGAATATCAACTTCGTGATGCCCCTTTACATATATTGAATTAGCGTCTTCCAACCTCTTCCAAATACTATTCAAATCACAATAGCCTACGAAACCATCGGCATATCTCAAGCCGTGCACGTTCTGCTCAACATATCTCACTTGTCGTTTCTCTCCGACAGACAACGAACTGTATGGCCTCGGAGACTTCAGCACAAAATGATCCGTCTGCACCCCATCGGTTATGGAAATTTCCTAGGGGTAGAATACACCACTCAAATGAAAATCTTGAATGTCTACTGCTACAAACTTCATCTTCGACGTTTCTCGCACAACTGATTGCCCCACTCGGCATTACTTCAAGATAAATGTCGAACAAATTTGCTCAAGAAATCCTTTTTTTGCTTCAACGTCAAGTTTCACGTCCACCATACTTGATTTCACGAAATCGGCTCTTCTCTAGACGTCTATAACGAAATTCATTGTATGAATGATACATAATCGAGCAAAAGTTATTTTTTTTTGTGTACCCATAAAGCTGGAGTGGAAATCGCTATAGGCCGTGTGAGCCTCTACAAAATCATTCTTTTCGAAGTACAATTGCATACGCTCATGGGGGTGAATCTCGCTCTTCGGGGTCAATCTGATATCCATCAAATCGATATTGTCAAAGTAGATGGGATCTTTACGCAGGTTGTCCACACGATCTGTTTGGAATACTGTGATGATGTATCGTGGGCTTTCTAGAGCAGAACACATTTTGAGGGCCCAAATTTCTTTCGTAGAAGTTCATGAAGTTCCCATTTTCGATAGGAAATCATCATGGGAAGATCAGATTTTATGGACTGCAATAGATTCAGTCGAGTTTCATCATCAGGGAAAATATGTTTCACCTTCAATTCGATACTTTCGATATTCAGTTGGGCTTTAGTCTGTCCAATTTCATTCTCCACATCTTCAATCGATATAGAGTTTTGGGATTGGGATAATATCATCCAGATGTACACATGTGACTGGTATCGTCTGCAGTATAACACAAGTATCCTCTGAGTGTACTTACTATCTCAGGATTTCGAACGGCACCCAATTCTTCAACATTGAGTTCGTATGAGATAGGGTCAAAGAAAAATGCTGGGACATTATTCCCAAAACTAACTTTGCCATTGCTTAATGGCAATTTCGATGATATCATTGTTCTCGAACGATTTTACTTATGGATAGTGAGTTCTCGTTTCCAAACGTTGAATGGATTCATCAAACTTTGGCTCTCGGTAGATGGCGAACACTTGTTTGGACAATATTGTGACCCAATGATTGTAGAAATTGTCGATTTGAAGCAGTAAGCTTAGAATTGACTGATCTGCTCGGGTTGACTGATCTGCTCGGGTTGAATGATCTGCTTGGGAGCTTTTCCACTACTGGTGCCGCTGACGTGTGTGCACTGAATATAATAATAATAATAATAATATTTATTCACTTCAAAGGAGTTTTACATGAATACAACAGTCATATAGTGAATAAATATGAGATTCCCACAGAAGAGTAACTCTGTGCGTGGGATGAGTTTTGTATAAATATAACATTAAAGATTAATACAATACAATACAGAACATTGAGTAAAAATACTGGTAGAATTACATTTGGTAGAATATTGGTAGAGATAAGAATTTTGCATACGGGAATACATTTGATCAGTCACCATATACACTCAAAAAATTAAAGGTGAAAATTTGAAGAGTCTACAGGAGGCAAAACCTGTGCGTAGTCTTCATCTTATTTATGAATGCAGTGGTACTACAGAACGAATGTTCTCGAAATCAATTTTCATGATCATAGTAAAAAACATCAATTGAATATCAGTGGCAAACATATCTTCTTCACACATTCATTTAAGGATGTATCAGTTTGTGTAAATCTGTACGAGATTTTGAAAGAATCCATTTGCTCAGTAATTTTTTGAATAAACTGTTCGTATTAATTTTTTTTATTTCAGCAGGTAACAGATTATAAAGTTTAGGTCCTAGATAAGTATAACATCTTTGCATTAAACATTTTTCAGCTCTTGGCACATAAACATGACTTTCTTTGAATCTAGTTCTATATGAATGGTCGATGGTAACTAGTTCATGTCTATTGTTATGTTGTCTCACGAGTATGTTTTTACAGAATAATTGACGAATGTCCATTATACGTGTTTCATTAAATAGTGTGTCGGTTCCATATCTCCAGGGTTTTTTGTATACTATTTTCAGCAATCGTCTTTGTACTATTTCTAGATTGAGTAAGTGCGTGTTTTGTGCTCCACCCCAGGCTATGATTCCATAATTTATATGGGTTTCTATTAGGGAATGATAAAGTGTTTTCATTTGTTGGATTTCGAGGACTTGAGAAAGTTGTTTGAATTTGAAAAGTAAACTCCGAAGTTTTTTTGTTACAAATGTGATGTGTCGGTCCCATCGGAGGTGACTGTCTATGAATAATCCCAAGTATTTTATGGTATCTTTACAAGAAATTCCGACTGATACGTCTTGGATAATGATATTCAGCTCTTGGAAGGATGGCAAGTTTGTAGCATATGATGTGAAGGGTATGAAATGAGTTTTAGTATAGTTAACTGTCAGTAATTTTTCATTGAACCATCTGAAAATTGTTTTGAGGTCTTTCTCAGCTTTGCTTTTCAGTGAATTCCAATCCGTATCATGATACACGATGGCTGTATCATCCGCGAAACTTGTTGCTCTTCCAGTCTGTGATAACTGATATAGGTCGTTGATGTAAATGTTGAATAACAATGGACCTAGTACAGTGCCTTGGGGGATACCACATTCAACTGTTCTCATTGTGCTGTATTTGTCACAAACATTCACAAGTTGTTTTCTTCCTTGCAGGTAACTGTTCATCAGGTCCCTTACCACTCCTCTGAAACCAAAACACTCAAGCGTGTGGCCAAGCTGTCTGTGATCCACCGTATCGAAGGCTTTCGCCAAATCTACAAAGACGCAGATTGCTGGTTTTTTTTGTCAATACAATCACCCAATTCTGATGTTACTCTGGCAATTGCGTCTTGTGTAGATTTACCCTCCCTGAAACCGTATTGCCTCTCTGATAATAGTTTATATTTTTTTAGGTATTTTTCTATTCTTATTTTTATTGCTTTTTCAAATATTTTTGAAACGTTGGAGATGAGTGAAATTGGCCTATAGTTAGTGACATTCATCCTATCCCCGCATTTATGAAGTGGTTTTATTATGGCTATTTTAAATATCTCTGGTACTTCTCCGTTTGACAAACATAAATTGATTATCCATGCAAGTGGACGTGATATTTCTGTTGCGCTTTTTTGTTTTTTAGGCTATGAATGATTTCAAGAACTTCCTTTTCGTTTGTTTCCTCGAGATATATAGAATTTCTCGTATGGGTCTTGACAGTTGGATTTGCGTTTTTATTGGTTTCGATTTGGCTGGCAAGTTTAGTTCCCACACTAGTGAAGTGTTCACAAAATTTGTTTGCTATTTCTAATTTGTTGCTTGTTATGTTTCCATCATCTAGTTTTATTTTATTAATTTCGTCTTTTTTGATGCTGTTATCAGTGATTTGTTTTATAGCTTTCCATAGATTCGAGGTGCTGCTACTCTGATTTATTAGGTTCTGATAATAATTTTTTTTGGCCAATTTTATTAGTTTATTCAATTCATTTTGATACTTTTTATAATTCATTATATTTTGTTCATTCGGATTCATTTTCATCTCTATATATAGGTCACGTTTTTTATTTGTAGATTTTATAATTCCACTTGTTATCCAAGATTTTCTTTTTTGTTCTCCTCGTTTAAGTTTAATTGTTTTGGTAAATGTGTCGATGTAAGTTTTTAATTTTTCTGAAAATAGTTTTGCCGCGCTATTGGTATTATTGGATGAATAAATTTCTACCCAGTTTTCATTTTTGAGTGCTTTCCTAATGTTTGTGATATCCAAATAGGATTTTGTTTTTTGAACAGGTTCTTTATTAACTATAGCGAATGGTACGATTTGGGTGATAGTGGTGAAGTGATCAGTGATTTGGGTTTTATAAATTTGTGGGTAATATTTGACATCTTGTGATTTACTCTTGATGAAAATATGATCTAAGCATGACTTTGTGTTGTTCTGAATACGGGTGTATCCATTTATCATCGATTCATAGCCTAGTTCTCCTAGTATATTCAGATAGTCGTTAATATAGTTTCCATCACTTAGAATGTCTATGTTGAAATCTCCTGCCAATATATAGTGATCATAATTCTTGTTCAAGGAGTTAAGATAATCTCCATAATTTTCAATAAAGTCATCGACATAAAGTGAGGGAGGTCTATAAGCACCAGTGAATAAGACATGTTTACCCCGAAATTCAAAAATGATTTTAATAATTTTGGCACCAGCAATACTAATAATTTCATATTCATAAGTGAATGTGCTATTTAGATAAACAACGACTCCATCGTTTTGATTGTAGTCGCCAGCATTATAGAGAAGATCATAACCATCAAGTTCAAAAAAGGAAGTATCTTGTATATCCCACGTTTCGGTCAATACAATGATATCGAAGTTGTAATCAAGTTCACACAGTATTATTTTGAATTCATCCCAGTTCTTTGTAATACTTCTGATATTGTTGTGGATAATTTTGATATCACTTTGTTGACTGTTGATTTGTAAGTTAGCTCTACATTCTGTTGCGTTTGACGTTACCACTGTATTTATCTGTTTTATCTTGAAGTCTCTGATATATGAATCCATATCGATATTTGGAAAAAAATATATAGCAAGAATTTGAATGTATAAAGTGTGTTCAATTTATTGAATTTGAAATATCTATATACAAAGAATATAAAATATCAAAAAGGAAGTTTATATACTCAAATTTGTTATAAAATGTCAAAATTCAAGAGTTGAAGTAGTGTATATATAAGATTGTATTGAAATTCAAAATCAAATTATAAAATGGAAATATATTATATATTTAAAACTAAATGTACATGCGCCAGCATACCTTCTTTTCAATTTTTTTTCGTAACTCTCAGGTTGCGTCCTTGAGCTGCACTTTTTTTGGGAGTCTCTGATGTTGAAGTGTGGACAGTAGCGACTCTTCTTGTGATTTTTTTCGGTTCTTCCTTGTCGTTTTTAATCTCACTTGTTTTGGGGCCCTCCTTCTGGTGTTCTTTTTGTAGTGGTATGGTTATAACTCCTTCTATTTCAAATTGACCAGGAGATGGTGTTGGTGGTTCACTCTGTGCTTTCCTTTCAGGAGCCGGTGAGAAGTAGTCTTCCTTTTCCAATATTTTAGCGTTCTCAATGTCGTCTGCCGTGTATATTTCACCATCTACTCTTAGTTTGTTTCTTCGAATATATGCAGTTCTATTACTTGATCTAGCCTCTTTGAGTGCCCCTACTAGAATTTTCCTATCTTTCAGTTCTTTTTCTGTGATCTTCCAACCAGTCCCTTAATTTCCCTCCTCAAGATTTCCTGTCTTCTTATTTGAGAACTAAGTAAATCAATATGGGCCTAGTGTATCCTCCTTTTTTTCCTAGTCTGTAATGTTATTCAATTCTGTTTTTGTTATTTGTATGTCTAATTTTGTTGCTGCCAATTCGACAAATTCCTGCAATAATGTTTCTTGGTTTCCGTTTTGTTCTTCTTTTATACCATGGATCACGAGGTTATTAAGTTTCAGCCGTTTTCGAGTTTCGACACTTGTTCTTTCAAAGAATTATTCTCTCTCTCAAGTATTTCCACTCTGTCTTTAATTGTTCCCAATTCTTTCTGTAAGGTTGTTGACCAGTTTTTAGTAATCTCTTCAAGAGTATCAATTCTTCGACTGATGTTTTCGTTCACTCCTTTTATCAATAAATACACATCTTTGATGGATATTTCCTTATCCTCCATATCTCCTTTTTCGTCGCGCCACTGGTGTATTCGGTGTTTATCTTGATTGCAAGAACTCTTTAGGTATTTGGGTGTTTTTGTGAATTCGATTTTTATCTCAGTTTATAACGGATTTTAATCTTCAACTAAAACCATTACAGTTTTCGAACTGCGTATCACTTTCCGCACATTTTGATATAAACTTTTGCTCACTAAATGTTTTTTTTCCGACCAATATTCGATTTATTATCGGGAGCTATACTCCACTCTGAAGTGCTCGCCTATGCCTATATACAATCAAAAACCAGCCCCATTTCAAAACATTTTCAAAACCAATCGAATAATGTTCTGTTCACCTCCGAAATCTACAGTGTTAGAATCCTGATCTGGTACGTTCACTGTAATGTTACCAATCTCTTCTCTGTTCGGCACAGGAAGGTAAATCAAATTCAATGGAACTTCGTCGATTGCATAACCAGGATCTTCTCTAGGTGCGAACTCGTATATTGTATAGAAAGGTCGTCTCGTTGAAACAGGCACCCGAAGTGATACTACAGTCCAGGTGAATTGTTCAAACTTTGAAACTTTTGCTAGAGATCAATTACCCTAACACCAAACTGATATTAACTTTGCCATTTCCTTCAACTTTTGTTTGAACTTTGACAATTTTTATAGGTAAATCAGACTTGTGTACTTGACCAGGTTCCAGCAATCGCTCAGAAAATCCCAACAATTTTCCAATGCAATCCTCAGGTCGGAAATCTATGGCGTATATTTTGCTGTAGATATCACATTGACGAGTATTGAGGTTAGCATCAAAAAGAATATTTTATCCTCCTCCTAGTCCTCTTTACTTTCGTCGTTTTTCTTTCTTTTTTAATGTCCTTGGGTTTGTCCATGAATTTCGTCAGGAATTTGGTAATGTTATTGATCTCGTTAGAACCAATGGGAATATTGATTATTGCTCTCTTGGTCTGGTCAGCGTTCTTGAAATAATAGAACTTTCTATCAACATCCCCTTTGTTAGGAATGCTGTTGTACGAGTGAAAACCACTGTCTGACTTGTCAGCGTGACGATCAGAGACATGACTGAACCTCAACGTGTGCTACTGCCAGTTTCATTAGGAAATTCCAAACCCAGATGACCACAATTAGATCGATTGAAATTCTGATAGCGGTCTTGAACCAACTCCTGGGGAGGTTTCAAATGTCCGAAACATTCGAAATATTCCACCTCATTTCCAATGTTCCCATTGAGTGCCAGCGTTCAACTGAGAATTCAGGTTAATCACAGCGCATTCTTGCAGCCAAGGACCACAAGTTGGCAACGTATCACGCATAAATGTGGTATTTTCAGTTGAGGGGCACAGAGGTGTATTTCCGAATCATTTAAGGCTCTATTGGGCAGCTTCAACGATAGTTTTTTTGTTTGCGCAGAAAAATTCCATATCCACGACCACTTTTTTTCAAAAATATACCACTGCCTTGTTGTGACGGTGATCTTCTTCAAGTTTTTTCTCAGAATTCTTGGCATCAACCACAGTCTTGACAACGCTCGCAGCACCACCAGCCAATCCATCTCGAGCACTTAATGCAGCAAATATTGGTATTAGAGGTAGAATACCTCTACTCTTTCCTTCAATAGGTATTATTCGTGGTACTCGAACCTTCTGACGTAAACCAACACTGCTGATGTGGTTTCGTGCTGTACGCATAGCCAAAATTGAAGCTTTTCGCAAGTTATTCTCGCTCATATCAGACAGTTGATCGGTTTGCATTTGTTTTCGCAATGATGTGGAAATTTTCTGCACGATATAACTCTTGAATGATGGATTTTTCACACCCATACCAAGATTACGTTTGGTCTTCATGGCTCTTGTTAGAAACCAAGAGGCTGCTTTCTCTCCCAAACTAGCGTCTTTTGACTTGAACCGCTCCCAAGAATTGTTCTCCAACTCCAAGTCAGGACGATCCTCCGAAGACTTGTTTTCCGAATAGGCTATGACGTGTCGGCGACAAGCAGAATCTTTCGCGGAGACGTGTTCCAGGTCCACAGTACTGATATCCAGGTAGGTGTAATTCAACAGGAAGTTTATTGATCAGAGTGTTCTGTCTTTCGAAGGTTAGCATGATACTGACTAATATGTTTAGATTACCTTTGTACAAAGGGATTCAGCGTCATCGGATATGTCATAGACGTTTTTAACGACGCGTCAGATGCTTTCAACGGAACGTTAGAGGCTTTTAACGAAGCGTTAGACGCTTTTGCAGGCTGTGTATATAGAGATAAACGTACCGACTTTTTGTAGTTGGATGTGAGAAATCTTGCCACCAAATTTCTACAGGTGTAAGATGTTGCTGATGAGAAAGCTGAAGAAGAAACTGATGATGGAGATGAAGTAGTCGATAGCTTGGAATCAAATGAACAACTTCTAGGGAAGTAGTGAATGATTATCTAGAACAATCCATCATGGGAATATATCCTGGAATATTTGGGCAAAAAGAGCATATCGATATCGTTTATGGTCATATATAGGACCTTGTTTCTTCAAAATGGTCCCTTGGGGAAAAGAAAATTGATTTTCGTGATGGAAAAATCATAACAGAAGGACATCATTTCAAGGAAACACCAGGCCTGTACCAATTACTCTTCTATGATTATCCCAAAAAATATGAGAAGGAAGATTTGGAAAATTAGACGTTTTCAACGAAGCGTCAGATGCTTTTAACAGAACGATAGACGCTTTTAACGGAACGTTAGAGGCTTTTAACGAAGCGTTAGACGCTTTTACAGGCTGTGTATATAGAGATAAACGTACCGAGTTTCTGTAGTTGAATGTGAGACATCTTGAAGATTACTCAACAAAACTCGGATTTCGTAAATATTTCAAAAAAGAGCAAACATGGTGTACTCTTGTCTGATTCTTTCCGTGCAATATCCTGTGGTCCAAGAGGGTGCGGCAAAACCAATAGAATGTTGAGTTTGATATTAAACCCCAATGGCGCCAAATCTGAAAATATTCACGTATACTCGAAGTCGAATATCAATCAGTGGGGCGTTTTACGAAGAGGAATTACGAAAAACTGAGAATCCTGATGTTTACTCGGTGGAAAAAGCCCTGAGGAAGAAAGGCAATAAGGTTTATCTCGATAGCACTCACAACAGCTGGATAGATGCATATCAATTGTAAACTCTATATGATTTATGTACTTCATCAAGTGGAAAAAGTGTTGAATAATTTTCTGAATGAATATATTAAGTATTCACAATCTAGCCCAGGCAGGATTCTATTATACAGGCAGAAGTGATCGAGTCAATTGCTTTTACTGTGGCCTTGAGGTGAAAGATTGGCTACCTGAAGATGAAGTATAGACTCCAGAAGAAAATTGATACTGAAGATGCTAACCTTGTTAACGAAACGCGCGTCGAGTGCAAAAAATATCAGTGTGGTATTAGGGTAATTGATCTCTAAGAAAAGTTTCAACTTTCACACCAATCTCAACGTTCTCGAGACGGATGTGGCGGTTGAACAGCACATCAACAAGCAAGGGATATGATTGTTGACGGGGCTGACCAACAAATATTCGAATTTCAGATCAAATATCTTTTGATATTCAAAGTACGGCGATATGAAGACGGTGAGATTCAGTGAGGACAACAATTACATCCACAACTTGTATGTATGGCAATTTGCTTATGAACAATCGAGGAGCAAATTTCGGGAATATTTACCGATTAATCCAATGCGTTTTCAAAGACGCATCACCGAAACATCCCGATTGATTGGACCAATTTTAGATTAAATGCACCGAAAAACATATTTGACTCAGGATTTCATGAGATACGCTCTCAATCGAAAGACTGATTACATTATAACACAAATCTTTTTAATTTTTGAACAATAAAATGTTTTCAAGCACTAATTTATGTTTATTTTTATGTTGTATGTACAGAAAAAGTGTATTGATAATGTTTATAGTAGGCTCGATTATTTGGAAATATAGTTCTTCTATACTCATTTTGTTTGCCAGTGAGTTATAGTTTGGTCTCGTAAAATAGTCTGTGTGAAAAATTCAGTCCTGTTGTGTTTCTGAAAATATTCACTCTTATTTCAACTTGTCCAGTATTGCGTAATTTTCCAGTATCCATTCCTGTTATTGTGTCAGGTATTATGTTTTGTCGTCCTAGTACATGCTTAATTTCGAATTTATATTCTTGCTATATCAGTGCTCATCTCTGTATTCACAAGCAAATTCACAGTTAACTATGGACAGTAAACCTGAATTCATTATATGTGTCTATCTATTTCTTTCCTTGTAAGTGAAACCGTAGTTTTGCAAGTTCTAATTCCATCACACTGTAATCCCTTTCACAATTTCCTTTGTGTCCTACGTGATACAAAAAAAAGAAACTTATTTTTTACCTTGTTATTGTCGAATCCTGTCACCTACTCTTATATCTAAGCACTACTCCCAAGGGAACATTTATTTCTATAAATATATATATATATATATATATATATATATATATATATATATATATATATATATATATATATATATATATATATAGGTCTTGCTGTAGTGAGGTTGCAGTCAAAAAGGGGCTAAATTTACAAAGAAAACTCTTTGTTATACGTCGAGCTTTCGGTAATGTTTATTACCTTCTTCGGGACAACTATAAAATGGTTGATTACAATATATATAAGTTATTGTATAAATGGAGTACTTACTAACGTGAGATTAAAATGAAACTGGATCAGAACAAACAGAAAATACATGAATGAAATGAAATGACAATGATAATGACAAGTTTACTCAATCAAGGCGGAAAATTTTGGTTAACGGGTGTTATGGTTTTTTTGTTGAAAAGTAATAAATAAGTATATATCTGACTGACGTTGTTCAAGTCGGTTCGTTTATTCATAGAATGTCGTTCTTTATGAATATGAACCATTTCTAGAAATATTCTTTTCGAAAGATTCTTCTCTGTGTCCAAAATTTCAGTATTCTCATAATCCATTCGATGATCATTACGATTCACATGTTCCGATAAGGCACACGAATTAATGTTTCTTCTACAGTCGCTTTTGTGTGAAATTATGCGACTATTGAGATTTCTAGTTGTTTGACCAATATACGTCTGATTACAATCTAGACAGGGAATTTTATAAACAATATTAGATTTCTGTTTTTTCAAAATTGAAGATTTAACTTTGGAAGTAAGATAGAAATAGTACTTATGAATTTTTTCGTGATTTTAATGTTTTCGTTCTTCAGAACATTGATTAATTTTGGAGTGAGTTCATGAATGAATGGTAGAGATCTGAATATGGTGGTTTGTGACGGGTTAGGAATTATGTTCGTGAGACGTGATTGATTATCATTGGAAAATAGTAAATTATTAATGAGATATTTGGGATACGAATTTTCTAGTAGAATATCACGTAATTCTATCAAACAATTTTGACGTATGCTGGGATGACTTAATTTAACGACTCTACTTTTGAGTGAAGTGACCATATTTATTTTCATTTTATAGGGATGATATGAATGAAAATTAAGAAAACGATTACTACATATCGGTTTTCGATACCATCTGGTGATTATTTTGTTTTCCTCAGTTCTAATCAGTTTCATATCTAAGTATGGTATACAATTGTCTACTTCTTCTTCGACAGTGAATTGAATATTGTCATCATGAGAATTGAACAATCTCAAAACATCGTTTATTCTATCGGAAGGTACTGTAAACTTGTCATTATCATTGTCATTTCATTTCATTCATGTATTTTCTGTTTGTTCTGATCCAGTTTCATTTTAATCTCACGTTAGTAAGTACTCCATTTATACAATAACTTATATATATTGTAATCAACCATTTTATAGTTGTCCCGAAGAAGGTAATAAACATTACCGAAAGCTCGACGTATAACAAAGAGTTTTCTTTGTAAATTTAGCCCCTTTTTTGACTGCAACCTCACTACAGCAAGACCTATACTCGAACCAGTCACGAAATCGTTATTCTATATATATATATATATATATATATATATTGTGTTGTTGGGTTCGGGTTGAACCGCGTCTGGAGTTTTGTTGTTGGAGAACAGAACAAAACTCCAGACTCGGTTCAACCCGAATTCAACAACAACATACAACTGACCGCGGAAACCTATCCGAACACATTATTTGCGGGTCCCGATCATGAATCCGAAGAGATTCCCAGCCTTTTTTGCGCCCTAGTATGACTTACCGTAAAAATGGTTTGTTCCATTGCGAACGGCGGGCAGTGTATATTACTCAGGACAACACCCCAAATAGCACAAGTACGTCCAGTGGACGTACTGCATATGTACGATGAGGATGTATTGTACGTATTTAGGACGTACTTTTGTCTCCGACAGACGTACATAAGACCTCCCTGCGACTTACCGTTTCCGCATAGTCGGTAATCCCAGGTACGTACTTTTCTAGTCCACACAGGACCTGAAATGTACAGAAAGGGGAACTGTTTGGGACATTCCGAAAACGTACATTTTCCATTCTGTATGCGCTATCCCAAGTAGAACAAACATATTTGTCCAATATTGGTTCAATATTACGGGAATATTAACCTTATATTGTAGATGATATCAATAGTGGCCACAAAAAAAATGTGAACATTCGGCGATATTAGATCAATATTCGAAAACAACGTAATGATATATCATTTTATATCACTTAATGAATCTAAGTTTTCATATTCAGGATTATTCATTTCTTTTTTACCAAATAGTCAAGTTGGAAATTTTACTCATTCAAGTGTACTAACCATCTAACCGAATACTTACTTGGAAAAAGACCTGGCTGCTGCGGGGCTTGAACTCTCGACCTTTTCTATGGAGATATTATTGTCGACCACTGTTACGCTCTACGGCACGGAGAGACTTGTTTTTAAGAAGGAGTTGGGTGCTATAGATGTGATGACTTCAAGTTAGTTTTGTTCGAGATAATATTAAAATTTTAGAAAGTTCAGTAACAATGAAAATATATTCGAAAAAAGACTAAAGGATCACTGTCTCATGTGATGGCGGTTTTGGAATATCAAACTTGCTGTGCAAAAAATTCTGTATGTAATTTTCTGGTATTTAAATTCACCACATGTCGATGTTTCAATTTTTCCAAATTTTTTTAGGAATAATTCACCATGAATATTGCATTACCAATATTGATATATGTTTGAATACACTAAGTGATCACTCTCAAAATCCCAATACCCCTGGAACCGAAAGGGACCCAATACGTACGTACTTGGGAGGTCCAAACAGTATGTACATACTAACAGAAATGTAGAAAATGAAAGGAACCCAATCCGTACGTACTTGGGAGGTCCAAACAGTATGTACAAAAAAGTACGTCAACGAGACGTCCAGATAGTATGTACATACGATTTCCAAAAATGTACGTCATTACTATGTCCCGCAAACGTTTCGAAAGATACGTATCTGAAAGGGACTCAATATGTACGCACCTGGAAGGTCCAAATAGTACGAACATAGTTCTTCCAAACATGTACGTAAATGATACGTCTGAGCAGTACGACATGGGATTCACAAAAAAACACGTCATTGGTATGTCCCTAATTCATTCCGAAAAGTACGTACCTGAAGAGGAGTTAATGTAAACGTATCAGGGACACTCAATAAAGTACGTACATAGTACTTCCAAGCATGTACGTTTTTATTACATTCCGATTGGAACGGGACCAAGTATGTACCTACATGGGACGTCTAACCAGTACATACATGGTACATCCGGTAACGTACGTTCTTCGAATGTCTCCTATACGTCCCGGGACGTATCGACGTAACTGGGACATAAATGGTTCGTCTTCAGGACGTCGTGTGCTATCTAGCCGCTAAGTGTATTCTCAGCATTTCAGTCCTGCGAGTTTCATCACTCTACCTTGATAATTACGGAAGTTACGTGGGTAATTCCATGAAAAGTGAGAAACAGGATTTTCAGGGTGAAATTTCAAAAGAGCACGGGGGCCCCAAAAATTTTGAGCTCATTTTGCCCTCTATTATGATTTACCGTAGAAACGGGTTGTTCCATAGCAACTGGCGGGCAGTGTATATCATTTGAGCCAACACCACTTAGCCAGTAAGTGTATTTTCAGCATTTTCATCAATTTTGCTAGTTTCATCATCCTACCTTGATAATTACGGAAGTTACGAGAGTGCTTCCAAGAAAAGTGAGGTACACTGATATATATATATATATATACGCAAAAATGGCAAGATTCACGAAGAACGTCTGAAACCGAATTTTCATTCAGGATCCTTCGTGAAGAACGTTCCATTTGGAACCACAAATCTGCATACCAATGCATGTCGCCAAAGGCTGAAAATTACAAGCAGACGTCACGGTGTGGTCTGTCAACAAAAGTGACAACAACACCGGTTTCAGACGTTCCTTGTGCACCTCACAATTTCTGCAGATTATGGGCCTATGCCGGGCACTTTGCTTTGTCAATCCACCACGAAATGGCGATTATTTCACGCTCATAATTGAATCGTGAAGAGATGGACCAAATGGCAGATTTCAGCAGTCATGGTGCATAGGGCGAAACTGCAGGCCACGGATAGACCACACCATGACGTCTGCTGGGCTGCTTTGTTGTCAACAAAAGTGACAATAACACACGAGAGCAGAATACCACCAGTGGGTCGCGACCCATAGATTGGGGAACCCTGGTTTAGAGTATCTTCCCTGAAATTAATACATGCCAAATCGAAGCGATCGAATACACCTTTTCGGCATTTCCTCTGTTTGGTTTGTTACTTTCGCCCTCACCACTTTTCGATAGTGATATTAAAATTGAAATATTGTTATTGTAGACTCTTCATCTATCATGAACACCATCTGTGGGAAAACAAAAAACTCATGTGGGAGTTTTTCCTACCGCTTTCCCTCCTGGGATCGCGTTAGAGGTCAGCAGTCGGGTGATTTGAATTCATCGAAAATTTTCAATTCGAACATTCAGCCTGTTTTCAATGTAAGAATTCACCTAAGACCTTGGATGAGAAGTAAGCTATAATATACCAATCAATTTCATATCCTGAGGCACGAAGCGCCGGTGTATATAATGTGCTAGTTAGATAATAGCATTCTATCCCGAGGTATATACAGAGTGGGCCTTTAAAAACGAACAGTAGTTACATTTTCATCATCCGACCAATCAAAACAAGATCTAACAATGCTTCAAAGGAAATGATCAGTATCAAGAAATTGTATGATTCAACTATTACCAACTAATAACATGCAATACTGTTTCAAATTTCTATTTCATTTTCGTTTACTCGAACGAAAAAAAATTAGGGTTCTTTAGAATCGATAAAAAGACGTTTTCTCGCATTCGATTCAACTGTGGGTACAACAGAAACATGTATGAGATAACTTTTTTTGAGTCAACGACATTACGGTAACTTACTTGACGAAAGCTGCTGAAATTATTTTCCCAATAATGGTGTATACGATCGCAGGAGTTGAAATAAAAACATTTTTTTAAGAATGCTCAGTGCGGTACCCGTACAGCTAATGTGTTCAATGAAAGGCATCCAGATAAACCTTCTGCTACAAAATACGTTGTAGAGTTAGTGCAGAAATTTCGTCAAACTGGATCATTGACAAACGAGAAACAAGACCCAGGACGTGGATTTCTGTTGAGAAATGAACCTGTTGAAGTTGCACTTTTAGGACAAGTTCATGCAGGCCCGAATTGGCTAGTGCGACTTATGCACAGCCTGTTAGGGTGTTTTTGAATGGAATGTTTTTTGGGGGTTCGAATGGAAGAAGAGGATAGAGTGACAGCCAGATCTCCAGATTCAACCAAATTCGACTTTTTCCTGTGAGGTCACTTGAAAAACAGAATCTCAGGAAGATTTACGAAGAAGAATTCTTGAAGAATAACGCTATGAAATGTGGGGTCTCATTTTGAACAGAACTTGGATGGATGTTTGATTGTTTGAAGATTAAGTTCATTGACAATAATTATTATTGCGACAGTTGCTTCGTCGGATATCGTTTCTATTGCTTGTGTGAATGAAAGTTATTTTTCATATTAGTAGAGTAAATGGACTAGCAGAAGGCTTCTAGAATAGATTCTCGTAGGCACTTTGTTGCTAAAATGTAAAACCTATTTTTTATCATTCCTAACACCGTTTCAATGCAAAATCACCTGGTCGTCCAAAAATCGTAGAAAAAAAAAGCAATTCGTTACG